>CM076577.1:799812720-800133569 GCA_034641835.2 Pinus albicaulis
AAATCAGAGTTGGCAGCAAGTGCAGAGTGCATGGATGCAGGTTGTAGCAACACAGAGGATCTAGTAGACATGTGTAGTAGCTATCAGCAAGTCAGAAGAATTTATACTGATTCAGTTGTTTGGAGGCTATTCAGTTTTCGAAGTGTTTCATGCAAAGGTTGTGTGTGCGATAAACACTAGCGAAGTGTTGCATGTGCGAGAAACACTAGAGAAGTGTTGCATGCATGAGTTGCATGGATTTGCATGTCGTATGCAAGGGTTGCATGTCACATGCATCGAGTTGCATGTCGTATGCAAGTGTTGTATGTCGCATGCATGGAGTTGCATGTCGTATGCAAGGATATTCCTTTCTTGTTGAGAGGTAGTGTTTAAGTTTGCAACAAGAAACAATGAAATTGGCATCTGGAAACAACATCCATGATCCTATTGAAAATTAAGCACCTACACTGGGGTGGGGCCCACACAGGCTATTTTTAGGTGTATATCTATTTATAGATGTATGTGCATGTCTATTTATAGATACATGTCTATTTTTATTATCCCTTAATATTAGATGGAAATTAAACTATAATCTATTCTCAATGAGAACTTGAAAATAGTTAACTAAAGTGGAAAATCAATTAGCTAAGTGAATTTCGAGTTAAGAGGTTGGTTGGTGGGACATGTAGGTTGAATTGAGTTGTAACTGAGTGATTCTAGTTGTAACAGAGTTGGAAGTGCAGTGGTGCATGAGTTGTGCATGTTGTAAATCAGTTTAACTTAGTTAAGTGAGTTAAAGTCAGTTGTGCTAGTTGTAACTACAGATACACTAGTGAGAGATCAAGTGAATTAAGAATTAATTAATTCACATGTAGTGATCTCGCATGCAACTGATGTTTTTACTATTATTAGCTGCATGCATGTCAGATTCTGTGGAGACTCAGTTGAGTTCTAGGTGAAAGGGAATATAACTATCAGTTGTGACATTATTTGCTTGCACACATGCAAGCACACACACATTGGATGAGCCCATGATATTTACACAGTCAAGGAAGGCAAGGTATCCATCATTTAGGGTTCTTTACCATCAGGGATTGTGCAATGGAGGCAGGTTGTTTGGAGATAGTAAATTGGCTAAGGAACTTGCCAATTTTTGTATGACAGTGTGAGACAATTAGTTGCTGTACTGAGAGCTCTTGTGATTGGAGTTTTGTATGTAATTGTTTCATGATACATGATATAATATACAATATAAGATAGTGGGGTTTTTAGCTGTATGCTTTCCTCGGTAAATTATCTGTGTTGTGTGTGATTGATCTTTCTTCATGATATTGTAATTGGCGATTGTGTTTTTAATTCTATAAATATTTGTAGAAGTGATTCAGTGTTTTAATTTAACACATTGTTAGATCGGGTGAATCCAAGATATACATGCATATTGTATAATTTCTACATGTTTCAGGAAGAACAACTCGACATGATGGCAATAATTTCTAGTATAAATTAAAGGATTTTGGGTTTCTATTTCTTAAAGGAAAGTTCATTTATCTGATATTATGGAATTACCTCATTGGTAGGAACTACCTCCTTTGTTCATAACTTTACTGTTATCTCCAACATTGTGCACCATTAACACCATCATTATAGTTCTCAACAAATAATGAATTATGTACTAATACATGAATTGAATTGATTGCCTCAATACTTCAATTTTGTTGAAATCAAGCATCACCTCTTAACGAAAAATTCCATTAAATTACAATGATTTCCCTTATACTTTTACTTAAAAAGTCTTGTCAATCTCTTATGTTGGATTTGTAAATGACACGCTACTATTTTCATCTTAGTCCAAGTGAATTTGAGTTTGAGAATATTTCTCTCTTGAGCCAATAATTAGAGTTAGAAATGTCATTAATGGAATCTTAAGTGTTCTAATTCTCTTAATGGAATATCATTTGTTGTATTGAGCTTCTACCTCTTTGTATTCCTTTACGTAATTTTACTTTCATATTGGTTTATCTTTCTTGATGTTTCTAAGTGTAGTACTATAATATTGTACCCTACTACAATCTTCATAATGTAGAGTTGGTGTCCACCGATGAATCACACTTGACAAGGTCGCAATCTTCCCATAACTTAGGTTGATTGGTTTTTCTTCAAGTTATAATTACTCAGAAATTTTGGGTACAAACCTTTAAGCTACTTGAAATCTTTGTGTTGTAACAGTAGGGTATCCACTTAGTAAATCTATAACATAGCACACATGTTTATGAAATTTTGAAGAATACCACTAATTTCACTAGATATCACTAGATATTTCCCAAAATATTTTTTTGAACCCCATTCCAATACATATTTCAAATAAAACAAAAACCTTGTTTTACTAAATATCCCCTATTTTTAACATATATCTTTTTTAATACCCCTAACACTTCACACCCCCACCCTTCACCATTCCTATAAATCCCCTTATACCTTGCATTTGTTTCCAATACCTATAAGCCCTCTCATACCCTACATCCTCTTCCGCTACTCCTTATAGTGCCTACAATAATTGACTATACTTTTCATAATTTTAAAACCCTTATAAAAGAATATGATAAAATATTAATTAATAAAATAAATTCCCTATAATTATAACATTTTCCACAACATTAATTTTATAATCTTTCATAAATTATAAATAATACTTGTAAATATACGTAATATCATATCATAGCTTATTACCTTATATTTTCATGTTCTTTAATAACCATAATCTTGCATAAACTTCGTAAAACTTTGTAACCATAATATTTTGTAAACTATAAAATAATGTAAACTTATCCAATGTACTAACTCATATCAAATAAGAGAATAAAATTTCCTTCCAAAACTATTCTTACATCCAATCCCCATGAATTAAATTTTCGATGGAATTTCTTCAACCAACATCTTATTCCACACATATTTTAAAATAGAATTTAAACCAGTTAACATCTTATTCCACACATATTTTAAAATAGAAGTTAAACCAGTTATTATTCGGTTAGATCATACAATAGGAAGCAAACTTCACTTGGATTATTAATGTAAACTTATCCAATGCACTAACTCAAATAAAATAAGGGAACAAAAAATTATTCACAATAATATTCTTGCATCCAATTCCTATGTATTGAATTTTTAATGTAATTTCTTTTTCCTAGGTAATGAGTTTGTTTTTTTAAGCAAATTTTACTTGAATTATTAGTAGCTTAGATCTATCTTAGTTTTGAATCTACTAAGTGTTGAGAGATCAAATTTTTTAAGGTGCAAACTTCTTTTAGAGTGAAAAGAGATTTGATACCTCTAAATGCTTGGTAGATCCAAAATTAAGATGGATCTCAACCGATTTACGTATTAATTTTAATTATAATAAAAAATTTTAATTGTTTTAAATGCACTTTGGTGGAGTCAAAATGTTTTAATTAATAATTATAATTATAATTATTTTTTAATTAAATTATTATTTTTAATTTGAATTTAAATTTAATTTAATTTTTGTGTAATTTGACCAAGTTAAAATGTTTCTATAACATAACAGGACATGATAGGACAAGATAAAATCTCAAAACAAAATCTCTTCCTTATTAAGCTAGAGAGCACCTCTTGACACAATTTTTATTTATTTATTTAAATTAAATATTTTATTTTAAATTTAGATAACCATGATTACAAATAAAATGTGAGAATCCCTCTTTACAAATTATAAAGAAACTCTTCATTTAACTATGATTGAAAAATATATAAAACTTATATCAACTTATTCACAATAAAATGTTTCTTTGTTGATTCATAAGAGGTAAATACATAATTTAGAAAATCAAATTATTTTGAATATAATAATTAAAAAAAATAATTTTGAATTAATAATAAAATTGTTTATATATAATATTAAAATTATTATGAAATAAATTATATTTTAATTAATAAAATAGTGATATAAAATTAATGATATAAAATAATGTCTCTCAACACATTGTGTCCTCTTTATATAGATAAAGAGCATAATTTGTACAATAACTAATATTCATAATGAATTTTATGTTAAATATTTGAATTTTCTGACCTGTTATTTGATGTAAACTTTATGGACATGATGTATAATTTTTTTTTTGGGTAATAGGAAGAGATTTATGAGTGAATTATGTATTATTCAATGGATTGTGTACATAATTTAGATTTCTAGATGTGGTATATATTTTTTATCAATATGAATTAGTACTACATCAATTTGATGGCCAAACGAACCTAATGATTGCTTATTTTCCATATATGAAGAGATAGAAAACTTTGGCCATCTAGATGATTGACTATATGTTATTATAGTAATTAAATAGTTTTATCCACCCCTAAATATGTGCATGTGGTATAAGCAAGTTTATCTGTTAATACCATAGCAAACACTACAATTGACATTAATTTTGACAATTAAATGGTAAAATAAGTCGCTAACTAATCACAGTTCCCCTAAGTCGCTAACTAAGGAAAGTTCCCCTCAATGTTATTCCATTGACAATATTTTTCCATTTCTTTGATAGTGAGGTTATTCTACTACTGACCTCTCTTTCCAAAAATGTGATGTCTCTTACTAAGGCTACTAAAGATATATTACACACAGAGATTGCTTAAGAAGGATAATAAGGAATAATGATATATTATTACACACGAATAATTAAGTGAAGACATAGAGAATGAGTAAAATGATTCCACAAGAATTGGATCTTCATTAAGAATTGAAGCATATAGAGATATCTCAATATAAATATGACTATATAGTTAAAATTTTGAGACACTGTGGGCACACCAAAGTCTCATGTTAATGTTAAAATCTCACCCTTATTTCTTCTAATCCCTTTACAAGTAAACTACTCCATTCATCTTCTGGCATATGCCAAAGTCTCAAATTAGTGTTAAAGTCTCGCTCTTATTTCTTCTAACCCCTTTACAAGTAAACTACTCCATTCATCTTCTGGCCTATGACTAGATATTACATGTAATTTTCTAGTTATTTTGACGCCTTCCGTTGTTCAAGTTATACTTTAAATACTAAAAAAATTTGTTCTCAATGAAGTATTTTGTTTGAATGAATGGAAACAATTGAATGTTTGTTAATTAATTGTACATGTTCATTTGAAATTTGTTGATTTCATTTGATTTTAGTATTTTATAAGCATTAACTAGATTACAAGATTACAATGTTTTCATATTAATGAAAGCAGTAAAATATGTTTAATTTTTCCATGAAAATGAGTGAATTATCTAAATTTCATACAAATTCTTTTGTTTTTTATTTTATTTGAAAGAAAATCAATATATTGTTAATTCAGAATCAAAGATATTTACAAAGATCTAACTCACCAGCAAAGCCAAAAAAAACTACAATCTATCTGCATAACAAAACAAAACAAAAAAAACAACTACAATTTGTCCTTGGACCATTTGAGAAGGATTGCTAACTATACTCTACCTTTGAGACATGAAAGAAGCAGTAACAACCCCAAAGGGAAGAATACAACAATAGTAAACATTAGATTTAAAAACAGAATAAAACCATCCTCTGACTTGGCATTGATATATTAGTGCTAATATGAATCCGAGAAAAAAAAGACAAGCAGTCCGAAAAAATGCGACAAAAAGCTAGAACAACTGGTATAAACTAGTGTGAATCCTTATCCCATCAAGTCATTCTTCCAAATGAAAGGTCCCTTGATGGAGCAGAATACCTTTTTGGACAGCGAGTTTGCCTGAAGGTTGAATTCCCTGTTAATCTGAACAAAGTAAATGTTGTGAAACCCACTGATTTAATTCCTTATTGTAGACTTCCGGTAAGCCAAATTCAACACTAGCTAGCTTTCGGTTGATTCCTTATTGTAGACTTCCGGGAAGCCAAATTCAACACTTGCTAGCCTTCGGTCGGTCATAAATTCCATACAAGCTTTTACATAATCCTTGCCATGTAATGTAAGTGGTAACCATGAGCATGTTGCTTAAGACGTGTATTTGTCTACTTATTGCAGTTCACAATATTCATGCTCATCAATATCTACTGTGTATAAATTATGGTAGATATCATGAAGGGGTGAAGGGATTATGGTATTAGTATATGTTCTCTAGGGATTATAGTGATCGAATTGTTATGAATCACATTGGTTTAGTTAAATATGTGAAATGTTTTATATTTTGTAATTATTAAAATTATTTTTAAAATATATATTTATATATTTTAGAATTATGATATTATGAGAGTTTAAGTCCATCGTGCTTTTAAAGCTTATTGATTGGTAAAAAATATGGAAGATTAACGTTAACTCAAAGATGAATTTCTTTAGTTGGCTCCTTTTACATAAGAAAGTATTGACAATTAAGAACCATAGAAAGAGAGGGATCCATGGCCTCTCAATATAATCTCTTTCCGAGAAGCAAGTGGAAGGCATCTCTCATATTTTTTTGGAATGTGAGTATATAAAAAATGTATAGATGGATAAAACATCTTCTCTCCACAACAAGGTCAAATGACCCTATACTCTGCAAGAATTCTTATTCTCTTGGGCAAAAAAATTACAAAAGTAGTCTTATATGGAAACCGCTTCTCCAGATGTATTGGGATGCCTTCCCCAAATTTATATGCTGGAAAGTTTGGCTGGCTAGGAGTAATACCATCTTTAATAACAAGTTTACTCCTCCCAAAGCTATACAATTAAAACATTATCATTGTGTGTTTAATTTGAAGCTCAAAACTAGGATCAAAGCTCCCTATGAACGAGATGGATTAACTACAGAAAGTATGTCTTAGTAAATTGGTAGGTATGGATAACAACCCACAAATTATTGGTTGGGATCAACACAATATGGGAGAATGTTGGAAGCTTAGAATGATAGATGTATAATTTAGAACTTGGGAGAATAGTAGGTAAGGATGGTTTCTCGATTTTGATGTGGCATCCAAGCAAAATCCAAGAGTGGTAGTAGGGGAAGGGGCTCTTTATGTTGTTGAGGATGATGAAGTGTTTAGGTCGCCGAGAATCAAGCAGGAGATTCATGGTCTTTATTGGGGTATCTTGTTTTCCAAAGAAAAACAGGTGAAAGAGCTTATAATCCTGAGATACTCCCTCCTTATTTTGCAGCGTTTAGTTAAAGGATCATTGTCAAAGGAAAAATATCTGGAAAATATCATGAAAAGAGCACAGAAAATGGTAAAAGACATTCCATCAATAGATTACTTTTATGTATTATGGGACCATAGCAAATAAGTAGACAAGCTCACTAATGATGGATACAAATTGAAAGAAGGGGAATTGTGCATCGATGACCAAATTAGGCCATCAATTATCCCTTAATGGAGTCTAGTAACTCAAAAATTAATTTAACCCAATGGTAAGCTTGTTTTAAATATTGCATTACTCCTGGCAAGCCAAACTTTCCAGCATATAAATTTGGGGAAGGCATCCTAATACATCTAGAGAAGAGGTTTCCATAAAAGAGTACTTTTGTAATTTTTTTCCCAAGAGGATAAGAATTCTTGCAGAGTCGAGGGTCATTTGACCTTGTTGTGGAGAGAAGATGTTTTATCCATCCATACATTTTTTATATACTCACATTCCAAAAAAATATGAGAGATACCTTCCACTTTCTTCTTGCAAAGAGAGTATATTGAGAGGCCATGGATCCCTCTCTTTCTATGGTTCTCAATTGTCAATATTATCTTATGTTAAAAGAACCAACTAAAGAAATTCACCTTTGGATTAGCATTAGTATTCCATATTTTTTTCTAAACGTCGAGCTTTATAGGATTGATGGACTTAAAATCCATACCTTTATGTATTATGGGACCATGACAAAGAAGTATACAAGCTCACTAATGATGGATACAAATTGAAAGAAGGCGAATTGTGCACTGATGACCAAATTAGCCCATCAATTATACCTTAATGGAGTCTAATAATTCAAAATTTAATTTAACCCAATGCAGATCATCTCATCAAATCATGTTCATAGTCATCAAGGACTTTATTATAAATCAATAGTTTTATGTTTTGTAAATGTTGTGTTCTGTAGGGGAAATTATGTAAGGTATACACCTATATAAACCCCTTTTTTGTCACTCAACAATATGCTCCTCATGAAATTTTAGCATATCCCTTGGATAAGAGAAAAATGATAGAAATTTTGAAGAAGTTGATGTGTAATTATTGATGTATTTTCTGTGAGATTGACATAGATTTATATAATATAAATACTCTTTCTAGTAAAAAAAAAAATTATAAATTTATGAAAATTTGAAATTTATCCTTGATGGAGGTGAAAATTAATGACATTGAAGGCATGGTGGAGGCCTCATGATCCTCACCCACGCAACATAGATAATGACGAAGCACGTTAGCAAGTCTTCGGTTGCAAGTGAGCGTCAAAGGCTCTGGAGATGGTGAGGGATATATTTGGTATAAAATTCTCTTTGGTTTTTCATTGGTTGCATGGGGTTATGGAATTAGAGGTGGTGGAAGGTTTTGGGTGTTTAAAATCATAGGGTGGTAATCTGGTTGTGCCAGCCCCTACCCTTCAAGTAGTGTCAAGCTGGGAAGGAGCTTAAGTCAACTCCGATAACATTGCAAATTCCAATGAGGTTATTCAATGTAAGTGCGTTTGGTATCTGAGCTTGATTTGGATTCCTTATTCAACCTGTTATGTCCTTGTGGCCTGATCGCAACGATAAAGGAAAGGCCAAGAAGGAAGGGAAAAATACTAAGGAACACACCAAGCTCCTGTCTTCTAGTAATTTCATTAAGCCCAGTGTTAAGGTTAGTTTATGTTTTTTCTTTTTATTGGTGTGCATATACTTCAGTCTAGTCTGTAGGTCCACTCCAGGAATCCACAACCAAGTTTTCTGATAGGAAGTGGGGAGTTTTGGCAGCAATAGGGAAATAACCCCTCTGATCTTTGGTGTTTTGGATTATGGATATGGATTTTGTAGTACAAGGGATTTGTATTATGGGGTGGTGTTTAAATCTTTGCACATGCTACTTTAGCTGAGATTCTTCAGTCCCTCGAGGAGAGATATTCAACTGTGGAGGGTGGAAGTCCATGTGGTGAATTTTCTGTGTAGAGAGTGTGAGGGTCACTTTGGGGCTAGCACTTGGTTGTTGATCACAGGAAGGTAATTGCGAGTCACTGGGTTTTTCCATTGTCTGCATTCCTTTGGATGCATTGGGGTCAAGGGTGTTGAGGTAATCTGTGGGCTACAACGGGGTTGAAATTCTCTACAAAGAGCCCCTAATTATTGGTGTAAAATTGTCTTTTTATGCCCCATACAACGAAAACATGGTCGATTCCACCGGGGTTTAAGGTCATGGGGTCGTGGGGCATTTCATCTTTTGGAAAATCGTGACTTGGGGGAAGAAGTAGACCCGTAACTAGCTCAATCTCCTATCATAATTGAACTGCCTCCCCCCTTTGATTGTATGGATGATCGTCTCTAATAGATCACATTTCTTCGGGAACCTCTTGGTCACGAAACGCATGAGGCTAAGAATGAGGTCATTTATTTCCTGAATTACCTTTAACGGAACCAATGGTGCATGATGGAGAGGATGGCTTCTTTTCGATGTGACCAAAAGAATATTCAGTAGAGAATGGAGCAACAAGAAGGCATATTGGAGCACATGGAAGGCCATGTTCATTGTGCTTTTAGTCCACCTTCATTACTAGGGAATCGATAGGACAACCCAGCCTAGGCACGCTTTCCAGATCAAGGATGAACGTTGGTGGCTTCCAAGTTCTTAGGGTTTGTTTTGTCTCATTGGGCTACCTATATGTGGTTCTGAAGATTGCTTCTTTTGTTTATCATGGAGTTTTCTTATTATCTTCTGGCCAACAAGGCTAGTAGGAGTGAGGCCAAAAGTTTTTTATATTTAGCCCCTCATGATGTATCCTTGATTTGAACTAATAAAAAAATTTCGCTGAAAAAAAAAATGAAATTTTGATTTTTTTATGGATTAAAACAATTGATTAAATTTAAGTAAAATTAATTATTAGCAAAAACTAATTAAAATTTTTTTAAAAAATTAAAAAATCACACAAAAATATCATGAGTAATCCACTATTTACAGATAGATTAACTTCATTAAGTATAAACTTAATTAAGAACATGTCACTCTTGCCGATGTAATGAGATTAAGTTCATCATCTCCCATGCTCATTAACTTAGGTTGACATCAAAATTTGCGCATTAACTTAGTTTATTATCGATCCATGAATCACACATTAACTTAGGATGCTGAACTATGCATTACACATCAGTGTAGGTCATCCTCAATATTTTCACAAGTAGATGTGAGCATGGGATACCATTAAATACAAATTAAATGGATGGACATATGACTTCTTTAAAAAAAAATAGTTTTTCTAATTTAAATTAAATATTTAATTTGACAATTCTAATTAAAATCATATAAAATTTGTTATTTGTTTTGTACTTAAACATTTTATATAATAAATAAATTTACAATGGGTTTGGGTTAAGGCACTTCACGTAAGGTCATTAATTCAAATTCTCATAGGTGTTTACCCAAATAAAAAAAAAATAGAAATTTTTCATTTAATAAATATGATTCTTTTATAATATATTTTTTTTTATCAAAACATCAATATCATGCATATTTTTATTGTAATAGTTTTACACATTTTAAGTTTTGAAGGTTAACTTAATTGGTCTAATTAACATCTTTGTTATAAAGAAATCACGTGTTCAATTCTCTAAACACTTTTGAAATTAAACTCTTTGTTTGAGCTAATGGGAAATAATTTCTTCAAATAAATCCGTTAAGACAATATTTTGTGAAAAATAATCTCTTCTAATAAGACAATATATTTTATTTACATAACGAGTCAATCTGCATTATTCAATAATAATGAACCACATAGAAAAAAATTAAAATGCTTTCACATTTTACACATTTCCCTCACACATTTTCTAATCAAATGTACACCCTCACCCTCGTTGAAAATTAAGTAACATTGATATGATTAGTTTAGTTGTATATTTTTTCAATGTAATCCCTCAACTTTAATGGTTTTCCTTCAAAATTTATAATGCATCCCTTTATAACATGAAGTATGAGATTGTTATTATTATGACATGTCAACATTCATTACATGCACAATATTTGAGATTGTTATAGGACATTGCAATGAAATTATAAGTTCTATTTGTTTTTCTACTTAAGTATTAATCCAATTACATTTCTCTGGTAACGAAGCAAATCAAGAAGGAGTTTGATATTTACATATTTTAAATTATTAATATATTTTTTATTAACAATTTTTTACTATTAATAATTAATTTTAATTAAATTTGTTCCTTTCTTATTTTCTTAAATTTAAAAATTAAAGATTTTCGCAATTGTAAAAGATGGAAGACAAAAGGTTTTTAATTTTTTTTTTTTAGCAAAAATGGTATGAACAACCTTAAGAGTGTAGTTTGGATGGTTTTTGCTAGTATATCTACTAATACTTTAAATCGAGGTTTTGAGTATCTCACATGGTATATTTGTACCCGACTTTGTAAACCCATTTCAAGCATGTATTTGCAACCATTTGTCAGCTATTATAGTGATACATGTGAGAATTCATGAGTACGAGATTACTTTTCATTATTATTGGGACAGGCCATGTAGTGGTGGAAGTTATGTTGATTGGGATTTCAGTAGACATTAGATATTTTTTTGGGGACTCACTCATGTCAAGGCCAAAGGTTATTGTTGTCTTTGAATGCAAATTTTGGGATTTTGTCTTGTCATTTGAATACCTCTAATTGGAATAATTGTAGTACTAGAACAACAAAGCAAACCCATAACTTCGATGAAATACTATATTAATGAATTGAGGAATGCCAATTAAAGGAAGCCGACCCATAACTTCGATGAAGCACTATATTAATAAATTGAGAAATGAAAATTAAATGGTTTTAGTATATGATAGGATTATACTCATACTATAATGGATAACCATGCTTTCTACTAATCATGAAACACATCACCACGTAGTTCAAAATACAATATATTCCTTATGGCATGATCTCATATGTAAATTAAAAGTGTGGACTCTTAAACCCCATGGATATAGGTGGTGTACTATTCCAGTTTTTAAGCCAAATGTTATTACAATATTTTGGCTACTAGAATGCTTATTATTTTGAATTAATGCTTGAGATATTTTTCTATCCATTCTTCATAGCTATTATTGTTAATAGATTCAAAGACAAGACGTTTGGAAAAAGGTTTCAAGGTTTAGCAAGGCTAGAGGAGGAATAATTCCATTCACTAAAGGAGAATTAGAGCTAGTAGCCATTACATGAATAGTAGACAACTTCAAGAGAAAAAAGAATAGTGAGCCTAAAGAGTTTATTTACGAAAATAAATTCATATATGTGAGTATTCATCTTTGCTTTTAATTTTAGGCAATTTAAAGAAGTCATAACAGATGTTACGAAGCATGGAGAGAAAGGTAGGATTCCAAGCATATACATAAATTTGTAGAGATTGATATAAAACTTGATTTTCTGTTGTTGGGCTACCCTTGTTTTATCTAATTTATTTTACTTTCCTTTTTTTGTTCTCCTTAAATGTATACCTTTTGCTAATTTTCTTCTAATTTGTATCTTCTTTTTGTAACCAATACTTCCCTTCATTGCTATATTTTCCTAACTCCATGCCCATTCACCTTGAAACTAATCTATTTTGATTATAACCAAATTTTACTTCGTATTCTACATAGAGGGAATTATGTTTTAGCTTTTATTTGAAGTTATAATGGTTAAAATGTTAATGCATATACTTGGAAGGAATGACCTATCTACAATAAAAATTAACCATGCATAATAATGTTGGGAGCTCACTTGGTTAAATGTGTACCTATCCTATTTAGTTTGACGAATGAGTACGTGGAAGGCAGACTAAATGTAGAGAGAAAAGAAAGTTAAATATAGAGTGGAAAATATCCTCTTTATGCATGCTAGCATAGTTACTAAGAAAGAAGCATGAATGTAAGCTGGAAAATATCTTCCCTATGCTTTCCATTTTACTTATTGATTATGACTTGATTGAAGCTAAACACCCCATACACAAGACTTGGAACAAACTTGAAATATGGAATTATTAATGCCATTGATATAATAGGCTCTACATATTTCATGAATGAAGCTCATGCATATCAAACTTCATGAATGCAAAAGACACATTTTGTAAAGGAGAATATTTCTCAATAGACATTCCACTTTTGGAAGACTACCATGCACATTACCAACTAGAGAGTGGTGGGGGGAATGATAGTGACAACAATAAATAGAGGATGACAAAAATGAACCAAACATCAACTACGTTAAACACATACATAGAATTATCTTAACAATATATCTACCAAGTATTGGGAGAGATCAAATCTCCCAAGATACAAACCTCTTTTTGAGTATAAAACTTGAGAAAATATTTGCAAGTGGAAAATTTTAATTATTTCGGGTAAATCCAAAGTTAAAATGGATCTATACTGGTTCATAATAATATTATTTATATTTATATAAATCTCACATCTCTTTGTATATAGAAATATTCTTATTTTAAATTTTATTTAAATCTTAATACCTATAGTTACATAAATATGTGCTTTAACCTAATTTTTTAATATTACACACAACATTCATTATATATAAAAATAAGTAGCTTAGAAAAAGAGTTTATAGTAAGTATTAGGTGTTTATATACTTATTAATTAAATTCAAATATTAAGTTTATGATTATAAATATGGATATTTTCATTTATATGGTAAAATGGATCTTAATTTTAATATAGTATTCATAATTTTATATATTTCTCACACACACATATACATATTAATGAGCCTAGATCCATCTTAACTCAGGATCAAGTTGAGAGAGATCAAATCTCTCAAGGTGCAAACCTATTTTTTGAGTGCAAAACTTGAGGAAAGGTAAGGTTTGCACCTTGAATCTAGAGTGAAGATAGATCTAGGTTGGTTTGATATATATATATATATATATATATATATATATATATATATATATATATATATATATATATATATAAACTCAAGATCAAGTTGAGAGAGATCAAATCTCTCAAGGTGTAAACCTATTTTTTGAGTGCAAAACTTGAGGAAAGGTAAGGTGTGTATCTTGAATGTAGAGTTAAGATGGATCTAGTTTGGTTTCATATATATATATATATGGAATAATAATAATAATAATAATAATAAAAAGATTAATCATTAAAATAAAATAAAATTTACAAATTATTGTTTTTTCAATGGTCTTCTTATGGAATATAATATATTTCACACCTTAAATATATTATATTACATAAGAAGACCATTGAAAAAACCATAGGTTGTAAAATCTCTCAAAGTGCAAACCTCTTTTTTGAGTGGAAATGAGATTTGATCCCTCTTGGAGCATGATAGATCGAGAGTATCTAGGCTGATTTAATTCCCCCTAATACCATGGGTGAATACCATAGTTCTCATAAACCTAGAGCTAAAAACATGTAGGTAACTAAATAATAATAATGATGATGATGATGATGATTTTTTGTTTTTATTATTTTAGTTTGAAATTATTTTAATTTTAAGGGAGACTTATTTTTATTTTTATTTTTACACCGAAGGTGTTTCCCTTTTGAAAATGGTCAAGCTAGGCATTGTCTTCCTTTTTCATCTCCATTTGACATTTGTCTGTCTCCTATTTTGACATTGGTCAACTTTAATTTGTTTATATATAACTGAATTTTATAAATAATAATGAGGAACTTATCGTGGAGGAAATTATTAGAATTGGAATAATCTCAAATCCCTAGGAAATTGGTGGGTGGGGAGTCACTTGGCACGAATCTAATTTTTTAAATTTATTAAAAATAATGGACCATTTTGCTAAATGAAATTTTTATATATATAAATGAATCTTATAAATAATAATGAAGAACTTATTAAAATTGGAATAATCTCAAATCTCTAGGAAAATGGTGGGTGGCACTAATATATTTTTTTTAATTTATTAAAAATCAATGTAATTTAACAAACTGTGTAATGCATTACAACCCTTTATAAATATTAAGACAATGCATATGTTGAGCATATTCCCTTGAGAATCAATCTAGACCCTCAATTAAAAAAATTAAAAAATAAAGTCAACATATCTTCATCCACCTTAAGTTGAAATAAAAAGCCTTCGGACAATTAAATAATAATAATACTAATAATAATTTAATTTTAAGATTAGAACTATATTATATATTAAATTGATATAAAGGTATATATATTTTAATCCTCTTTGAATTTGAACCTATAACATTTTACTAAAGAAACACATACTACTCTTAATCGTTGTTATATATATATATATATATATATATATATATATATATAGATATATATATATATATATATATAATTTCTCCACATTTATATTTATACTTTGTTAATATGAAATTGAGATTTATAATTTCTCTATTCCACATACAAAACAAACATATGTAAAATAAACAATTCAATAATGTGAAAATTTTCCAAATTATAAGTGCATATCATATGCTTAGTAGGTACTCCTTCAAATCAAAATTCTTAAGATAAATCCCACGCAAAATTGCTTTAACTAACTATAATGAAGAACTTATTAAAACTGGAATAATCTCAAATCCCTAGAAAATTGGTAGGCTGGCAGTAATATAATTTTTTAAATTTATTAAAAATCAATGCAACCTAACAAACTACAGCCATTTATAAAAAATCCTTGTAAAACCCACAAAATAAACCAGAAATTCCTGTGAAATTATGAAAAATTCAGGCAATTTTTTTTGAAAATATGAGTTATAACTATCAAATTTGAGGATTTTGGGTGTCGCACTGGTTTTTGATGATGATCAATCCATTTCCATCATCAAAAAATCGATTCAAACACTTCAACTACCTTATTTTTATATATTTTTTACTATATTCCCCCAAAAAAATATCCTCCGGGCTATTTTGTTGTGTTCTTAGACAAGTTCTAAATAAATATTAGGACAATGCATATGTTGAGCATATTCCCTTGAAAATCAATCTAGACTCTCCATTAAAAAAAATTAAAAAAATTCAACATATCCTCATCCACCTTAAGTTGAAATAAAAATCCTTCAGAAATTAAATAATAATAATAATAATAATAAATTAATTTTAAAATTATGGTTATATTAGATATTAAATTAATTTCTCTCATTTATATTTGTACTTTGTTAATATGAAATTGAGATTTATAATTTCTCCATTCCACATACAAAACAAACATATGTAAAATAAACAATTCAATAATGTGAAAAATTTCCAAACTATAAATACATGTCATATACTTACTAGGTACTCCAAATCAAATTTCTTAATATAACTCCCACAAAAAATTGCTTTAACTAATTATGATAAAGTCCCACCTTAAATCATGTTCAACCTGAGATATTATTAGGCATTTTATTGTTTAGGAATGACCATCCTTGACATAAAGACTTTGTAACTATGGTTAACTTACATGGTCACTAGTTATTGTGGGACCCACATGAGCTATGTAGAAGAAACAATAATTACTTCTGGAAAGATGAGAAATAAAGAAAGAATTAGTGTCCATAAGGCTAAAGATAGCATATGGGACTTCTTCTAGAGTGCAAAATATGAAAAAAAAGGATGCACCTAAGAGATTTAATCATCTTCAAAATGGACACGTGGACACTTGAGTTGTGTAAACTACATCACATAAATTTGCAATTCCAACAATTATTTGTAGACAAAATTTAAATTTAAATTTAAAACTGGAATTAATAGCTCCCTCCAAATCAATTTTAAAATTTTAAAATGACATAGCTAAAATTCTAAACCAAAATTTTTAAAAGGAGATAGCTAAAATTCTAAAGCAAACCCCCTTCTTTCTGTTGATTGTTGAATATCCCTATGGTAATGTTTTTTTTTATTACCTTGCATGTTATAGCTAGGATATAATATGTATATAAGATTTTGACATAGTGGTATGATTGGGGAAAAATGATTTAGCTAGGTGGTTCAACATATGTCAAACATGAGTCTGCACAAGTGTGAGATTATTGCAAGCATGAACACATTGTTTAGACAGGAATCTGCACAAGTGTGAGACTATTGCAAACATGAACACATTTCATCTATGAGACATCTATGAGACATCACCACAAGTGTGAGATTATAGCAAGCATGAACACATTTCCTCCCCTCCATCTTCCACCCTTTCCATTGTTATCTTTCCTTTGATGGAACATTTTTGTAGTAACATGATAGACATGTTCAATTCCTTTTGTGCACCTTTAGGAGCAATTTCTAGTATTTTATTATTTTTGTATACATAAAGTAATAAGAGTAGAGCACCTATTCACGTAATTAAATTTATTAAGTTTTTATATGCTTATTATTATTTTAATGTGATATGCATATTATGATTTTTTAATTGAAAACACTTTTAGTAATTCCCTAGTTTTATTTTTGTACATATTAGTTTATGTGGCAAAAATTTGAGTAAGTTGAAAATTGTGACGATTAAGAAAATTTGAATAATTTGAATATTTTGATATTGAAATGAATAATGGCAATTATTGTGATTTGATCTTGAACCTTACCCCTATTCTTTAAAATTGATATTCACTTATGAATACTTTTTTTTAATATAAATTTAACTATTCACTTATCAATAAAAACAAAATTATAATAGAACCAAAATAATTCAAGAAATTGAATTAATTGATTTTTCTTATTACTTTTTAATTAAATATATATTTAAATGTATACATTTATTCACAATTATCACAAAATATTTCAATATAAAAACACTTTTTAACATAATAATAATAAAAAATCACATATATTAAGTAGGGTTGAAATTTCAAAACAGATTCACACATCAAAATTAAGGGTTATCACAGTTTCATACCCATTTTCAAAACTTAAAATTTAATCATATTTGACAAGCAAATCACCCCATGACAAGCAATTTTCTCATTAAATTCCATGCCTTGTAGTAAATGAATAATGGGCAAATTCCATCCGTGATACTAGGTGAATAGCCACATCATAGTCATTTCACCTAGCAAGTTAAATCGTTGAAATTGCAAAATAAAAAATTGAGAATAATTTATATGGTCGGCCAGACAAAGTCAGCACATGAGAACATTGCTTATGGAGGTGCTTAGTTGCTGTCCTTGAAGTCAGGCTGTTTTTTTGTTGGAGTTTGTAAAGTTTTGTTTTTTTGTTTTTCATTCAATTTATTTAAAATCGCAAGGATTGGTTGGAATTCTATACAATTTAAGTATTTCGTTTTCTTTAATAAGTGTTGTAATAAGTGTTGAATCTATACATACTTTTAAAAATCAAGATTTCATTCGATCGCAAAAAGATTATTTAATAAGAAATTTGAAACTTCAAAATATAAGATAATCAAATCACTTTAAAAAAAATTTATTAATGGAAGACTGAAGTGGGGCAGGTGAGTCGTCGCATGGAAGAGCGTAGGTTCAGGCGCAGAAGAAGGGACACCATAGAGCCATGCATGAATTTGCGGACAGTCCCTAGTTGCAGGCCTTGGGCCCAGAGGCCGCTGAAAAGCACATAATCAGAGAGTGCAGGCCGCAGGAGATTTATGCTCTTGTGTTTCTGGCACTGACAGTTGCATAATAAGATATCTGACAGTGTGGGCATAATGTTTTGTGTTGTTTAAATGTTGTGGTTGGTAGTTTTTTTTTCAATTGAAGAAATTGCAGGAAGTAGGTTTATATAGTTTATATAGTTTTGTGCAGGATTGGAACATGGGCTTATATAGTTTTGTTCAGGATTGGAATATAGGACATGTGGGCATATTGAAAAAATTGAACCCAGCAGATTAACTTGTGAGACCAAATCTCTAGACTAATCATTGAACCATAGTCTATATATTTTGCTTAAGCTCAGTATATAAAATTTTGAAATTTGTTGAAACTATCCGTTAACTTTGTACCATTCAAATGAATCAATTTTTAAAACATTTATTTTATATTAATATGAATTCTCATCAATAAAAAAAAATAGGATCTAACAGAAATAATTTCACCAGCCAAAATATCCAAAAACTTGAAATGATTAACAACGCCATAATAAAACAACCAGAGTTACAATCTTTCCTGTGATACATTCTGGCCAAATTTTATAGAGGTTCGGATGTTTGTGATAGTTCAATGCCAAAGTTCTCGCTGGCTTAGAAGTTCATAATTTTTTTTTAATTGTTCAAGAAGCTCCAAAGATCTAAAATAATGGGTTGGTTTTTATGATAAATTTTGATAATGGATAAAACATGCTTTGGATTATATATAGCTCATAACAATTTCAATAAGATGCTTTGTAAGAATCCATGATGCTGCAATCATCATTCCCAATATGCAAAATCTATTCTTACAAAATTACAATTTAAAAACATGTAAGCAAAATCTATTCCTACAAAATTACAATTTAAAAACATGTAAAAGGGTGTTTAAAGAAAACAATTTTTTTTACTTTTAATATATAATTTTGAAAATAATTTCTTTAGTTTGATTTTATTTATTTATTTATGTTATTACAAATAATATTTGAAGCTAGAATTATATTTTATTATAATTTTTTTGAAAGTTTAGTTAAGTAAAAATAATTATTAATAATTCATTTTATATTTGTATTTAAGGTCAACATAAATCTATTTTAATTTTAGATTTATTAAATTTGATTTTTTTTAAAATACAACCTTTTTTTAAGTGTAAAATTTAAAAAAACACTTATATATAGAGATATTTGATATTTTCATCATTCCATAAATATATGCTGATTTTTTATAATATTATTTATATTTATATTTAAATTTCATTTTCATATATATATATATATATATATATATTCAACATACCTAAGCATGTCATTTTTTAGTTTTTCCTCAAAAAAAAGAAAACAATCCATTCCATTGAAATTTAGGAGTACATAAATAGAGAGACTACAGAAGAGTGGTTCGAACCGAGATCAAAATAGGAATGAGCCAACAGAAGAACAATATACAAAACATAAACTAAAGGGGGAACTATCCGCATAAAGAAGAAATAAAGCTAGACAAATTTAATACTGATTTATACACCAAAACAGAGACAATCCATCCCAGTGAAGACCGAAGGACTACTAGACTGAAAACAAGGATTCTACAGTCAACTCCAGAAAATATTAGAGAGCAATTCAGCTGTAAATTAAGAGACAAAATCCATTTGAATTAGTTGTTGATCACATGGAACCTATATATATATATATATATATATATATATATATATATATATATATATATATATATATATATATATATATATATCCCCTCCTAAGAAGATGAAGGCCTCTTCGCTCTTTGATGAAATTCCTTCCTTCCTCCACCTGTAGATTTTTTTTAGATAGGAGGTCAGCTTGTTGATTCCACTCTCTTAAGACGTGCTGGAAGGTTAGGTTTCAGAAAATTCCTTTAAGATATTGGATTCGATTCATCCAGCAGGTTAAGGAAAGGACCCTCAAAGAATTGTTTCCTTCCAACCAATCAATTACACACTTAGAGTCCCCATAGATACGCAATGAGGATAAATTCAAAGACACAACAATAAGTAAGAGAACCCAGGTAGTTGTCACTTCAACTTTAGTATTTGAACACTCTTCAGAGTTTAACCAAATGTAGTAGGATATATTTCCACGGAGGAAAATACTAACGCCTCCTCCACAAACCCCTGCTTGATAAGCACCATAAAAAAAACCCACCATATGTAGAGACAGAGCATGGAGGAAAAATAAAGGTTATGTTGTTGGAATGTTTGTTGTGTTTAACATAATAAAAAAATAAATCTGTGATTTGGCCAATAATAACAGGGTTTTCTTTAGGCTTGCCTTAAAAAATGGACTTGTTTCTTACCTTCCAAATTTCCCAAGCTATGAAGACAAAAAGTGTTTTGAAATAGCCCATAATTTAATCCCACTAAAGAAGACATTGGTCCAGAGGCTCAATAGGTTCAACTCCCTTGATGTTAAGAGCACCAAGAACTTCATCGTACAGTATAATGGAAAATTCACATTTGAAGGAGAGATGAGGAACAAATTTAGACTCGCTTAGGCAGAGTGGACATGCACTTGTCCTATTAAAACTTTTCCTCATCAAGAAATCCCCTATTTGAATACAATCCCTTAGATCCATCCATATAAAACATATAAGTTGCAAAGCTAAGTGCCAATTCCATATTTTTACATGCCACCAGTTGACCCTTTATTAAGCTAAGGACTCATAAATTGCATTGTATACATGATGTGCAGTGATCTGTCTCGTTGAAGCTTTCTAGGCCGAGATGAATGAGTCATCCTCATCCAATAAGGTGAGCCCAATGCTTTGTTTATTTTTTATAAACAAGTTCCATTCGACAAAAATAGAACCAGGTAAACCCAACTCACATGCATTTTTCCACCTGCTAGTAGAAACCTAGTTCAAGGAAAATTTGAAAGCTTGTCGCAGATAGGAGATGCCTCAAAGAATAAGTTACTTAATGAGATAAGAAGATAGATGACAGAAAAAAGGTCCACCAATGAAAGGAAAAGTGCCCAAGTTTACTTGGTCACCTTTTCCGACCTTCCAACTTACCCATTTTGTGATCCAAGGGATCGTAGTCATCATTCCCTTCTACATTATCACGGGGATGTCTAAAACACTGTAGCTAGTCCATAATCGATTGATTATGAATATATTTTTCTAGGATGATTTTTCTCCATATATTGTCACGTGTAAAATCCCTCTAAGTTCTTTTCATGGTCAAGGCAAGGCTAAACCAGTGGAGGTTTTTAAAACCCCATCCACCATAGTGCTTTGATTGGGCTAGTGTCCCATTAAACCAAATGCCGAAAGACAAACCTATTCCTATCATTCCAAAGAAAATTTCTCATACATTTCCAAATTTTTTTGAACAATTAATTTGGAAATATTTTCAAGAGTAAACCAAAAAATAGGTAATCCCTCTAGCGTCAATTTAATTAAGGTCATTTGCTAGGTCCCTATAATACTAGTGTAGCCTCTTATTTTTATTATTAGTGTAGCCCCCTTATTGTTATTGTTGTGCCCATGTAGTCCCCATATTGTTATTATTGTGCCCCACAGAAGCCCATTATTGTTATTATTGTGCCCTTACATTATTATTTTTATGTATGCTATGATTATATTGTGACCCCTTAGACTCCTATATATAGAAATGAGGTCTTGTCATTTGTATCATCCAATAATTGTTCATTTATGTAATTTAAAGGAGTTTTCCCCCTCGAAGAGGATAATTTTTAATTCATTGATATATCTTTTCTTCTATTTTGTGAGTTGGTTGCATAACATTTGGTATCAAAACTTTGGATTCTAGGGTTTCACTTTTTCAAAGAGGCCATCTTGGAATTTTCACTATAAATGTTTTTCTAAGAGGTTTTAGAAGCTAAAATTTTGATCATATGGAGCTGAAACCTTGGTGAGATTCTTGTAAAAATTTTAGATTTTGTTTCGCTATATTTTTGTAGATACGATTTGGGGAAGTTAGGGTTTTTACAAGTTCCAAAATTTAGTCTCAAATAGGTGACCTAGGGAAAATCGTCATAACTTTCTTTTTCAGACATCAGATTTGAATTCTGTAAAAAATGGATAAAATTGAACTAAACTAGTTTTTCATGTAGAAATTTCAGGTTTGAAGGTCGAAACTGTGACACGTGGAATTCCATACAAGTTCTCTCTATTAAACCAGTCTATAATAAGGACATTGAGGGATATTAGACATAACTCTTTCTTGAAGAATCCAATCTCGGTTTGACTTGTGGGGTATTAAAGAAGACTCACAAGGCTAGCACAAGACGAAATTTTAGACCTTAGAGATATGAAAACACAAAGCTACAACAAATTCAATATCGAGCTCCTACAAAGCAAGAGAAAGATGTATTTAAAAAAAAAATTGCATAAGTTTTGTTTGTAAAAATAATTTGAAGTGATCTAAGGCTTAGTATTTAGCTCAAAATTGAAATTTCTCATAAATGCTTCAAACCTGAATTCCTGGATAAAGCTCTTCTCTAGGATTCCAATGCAACTCATTTCATCAAATTCTGAGTTCGTATGAGGGAATTATGGCCTATTGTTCATTTTCCCAAACAAGAAAAAAATGAGTAGAACAAGTATAGGGATGGTGTGGCAAGTCCAGTCAGCTTCATAGGGAATATTCTCCAAAAATATCCAATGATATTGTGCCAAGTGGCACAATCGGATTCATCAATGTTGACTAGGAAGGGAATTTTTTTTATCCTATTTGGTGCAATGCTGCTATTTTTATATATGGTGCAGTATGGGCCAATGGGGAAGGGCCACGTGGCATGCCATGTAGCCCCCCCCCCCCCCCCCCCAAATGGCATGGCAAGTTGGGAGTCAGTATGAATTGGGGTGCATATTATGTTTTATTGACAAGGTTGAAACAATGGGATTTCATATATATATATATATATATATATATATATATATATATATATATATATATATATATATATATATATATTAATATATATTATAACCTAAGTTTGAAACCTTTCAACCGGCGGACGCTAACCATATATGGAGAAGGTTCTACATTTATCTAGTGAGAGCTCTACATTTATTGGACCTGTTAATTTGGTGGCGGAAGCTGTTATATATTTGAACAAAATTATATGGCGATGGTCGGGGTCGAACCCCATACCTACCGCCCGCTAACCTTCCGACTTACCAACTCGTCTACCACAATGGGTCTTACCCATATACATTTCCGCAATCACTTAAAGTTTAATGTGCCATTGAATGGGGGTCCGAAGGGGGCCAAACCCCTCCCATATGTCCAACGTGCCAGAACAAAGAGCTCCGATAGCCATTCCGGTGAGAATTTTGTTAAGCACGGTTGTTACAATTAAACTGTAATTAAATTACATTAAGCTACTGTTAAATCAAATTAGCGCTAAACGTGCTTATCTTATGGAAAACCACACTTATCTTAAGTGTTAAGCCCAATTAATGTAGCGGATAAACTGGTAGAGCACGCCAAATGCGACAGTATTGCCAGATTTATAATTTTAACTGGTGGAATCCCAATTTTAGAGGAAAAATTGTAGGAAAACTTGTTTATGCCATCACTCAGGAAATTTTCGACCAAAATGAGCTTAGGAAGAGTCAGTTATTGTAAATTTTTATGTTTTGGAGCCATTGGAGCAGGTTGCAGAGGAAAAAGGAGACTTTAAACAAGCATTTTACACCTTTGAAGCTAATACAAAGGCCCACACTATGAAGCTGGACCAAGGAGATATAGCCCAGGAGGGGTGAACTCCTTCATAAAAAACTTGTGTATTGAGCTCTATTATTTGTGCTTTTGTGTATTTATTGTTTTTGTTCAGCAATTAGTTTCTATGATCTTGAGTTCATGAAAAACACTAAATTTCACGAATTTTAACGATTAGACAATCACATGCTCATGGATAAAATATTAATGGATAAGAAAACCAAAGCAATGTTTATTTAAATTTGAAACTGATATTAGCACAACAATAACTAACAATCAGTTTTAGATCAATTTGGTATCAGAGCACAAGGTTGCTTACTTGCTTTGCTTGAAGGGTTTTAATAGTTGCAATTTTTGTGATGCTTACAAGGTTGAGGTTGTAGAGAGGAGAAGGGAAGCTATTGGTAGCTAGTTATGAAATTAGGATAAGAAGGAAGAGAGCTGATAAAGCATCATCCTCACCCAAATGACCACTCAAAGCAGCACCTGAAGCACCTCATATTCCATATCCATCAGTTGAGATTGAAGAGGTACAAATTGTATAAGAGGCTGAAGTGATTGAAGAGGTACAAGTTACAGAGGTTGAGCTTGAATCCAAACCCAAAATTTTAGGCTATGAAGAGACTCATGAACATTCTAAAGAAACGGATGTTAAGAGAGACTTCAAAGAGATGCAAATAATGGTTAAATTCATGTATGAAGCATTCATTGTAGAAAAGGCTAGAGAAGGTTCAAAGCCTCCACATGGAGAAGGATCTTCAAATAGTAAAAAGGATGAAGAGAAGAGCTCAAAAGGTAGTGGAGGAAAACCACCTCCATCTCCACCATCCTCATCTTCATCATCTTCATCAACGTCTTCATCTTCCACATCCAATACAAAAACTCATACCCACACTCATTCCAAGATCCCAAAAAGAAAGACTCCATTACTCAAGTTGGACATCAAATTTGAACATTCCATATACAATGGAGAGGTTAATGCAGAGAAGTTAGAAAATTGGATTTTTCAATTGGAAGTATACTGCAGAATTCAGAAATTACAAGAAGACAACATAAAGATCCACTTGGCTTCATTAAGGCTAGAAGGTGTAGCACTAGTTTGGTGGGAGGCAAAGACACAAGAGGAAATGCAAATCCATGGTAAGATTTCCATTTCTTGGGCTGAATTCATTTCTTCCATTAAAAGACAATTTTATCTATTAGCCTATATGCAGAAAGAAATTATGAGTTGGCAAAAATTTAGGCAGCTCAAAGGCCAAATTGTTCAAGAGTACACTCAAGAGTTTAGAAAGAGGGCTTTGTTGCTAGGAGTAAAATTGAATTCAAAAGATACACTCTTGAAATATATAGGAGGTTTACATTCCTACTTGAAACATACTATCCTTATGTTTAACCCAAACAAATTAGATGAAGTATGTGTGCAAGCCACACATCTTGAAGCAAGGGAAATAAACATTCTCGAAGAGGGTAGTAAGAAGAAGCCATTCAAGGGTAAGGGAAAAGAGAAGGGAGGAAAATGGAAGGGAAATAAGAATGCAAGTATCAAGAAAGAAGGGGAGAAAACGACATGAAAACATTGTTCCAAAGAGTGTTGGAAAATACATCCTAAGTTAAGGCCAAAGAAACCAAATAACAAAGGGAAACAAAAGACAACTTCCACTACAAAACAAGATCTTGGATCTGATTCAGGAGATGAGACCAAGATAATCGCCATGGTTAACAAAGGAAAATAAGCCATAGCAAGTTATAATTCCTCAAACAATCACAACAACACTGCAAATGAATACAAAAGGATATAATTGTTCCATGTTAGAGTGATTTCTAATCATACAAATATTGATGCATTATTTGATACGGGGTCACAAGAAAACTTGATTTCAGAAGAATTAGTCAAAAAGTTTAACCTTGAAAGTGTACCACATCATAAATCATACCCTTTGGGTTGGATATTTAAGAATGCCAATTTACAAGTTACAAGGAAATGCATTTTTAGATTTGCTATTATTGCAAACATTGTTGATGAAGTCGAGTTAGATGTGGTTCCACTTGACATTTCCAGGATTATCTTGGGAAGTCCATATTTGTATGACAGGAAATCAGTGTTTTATCACCATGAGAACAAATATCAATTGCTCA
The DNA here is from genome assembly GCA_034641835.2 of Pinus albicaulis. NCBI lineage: Eukaryota > Viridiplantae > Streptophyta > Pinopsida > Pinales > Pinaceae > Pinus > Pinus albicaulis. Next base: position 799,839,238 of record CM076577.1, read on the forward strand.
AGGATGGGGTGGTGTATATTGTGAGAGCTCATTGCAAGAAACTAAACATTTATTTAGTTAATGCAGGGAAAATGAAGAGGCTAGTAAATGAAAGTAAAAATTTTGTGCTTCTCATGATCAAGAAAAATGATGACGTTCACTATGAATATTTTGATGGATGTGATGACAAATTGAAATCTGATTTTTTTGATGTGGTAAGTCAGCATGGTGAGATGTTTCAAGAACCAAAAGGGTTACCACCCAAAAAGGGAATTCAGCATGAGATTCAGCTGCAACAGGATATTCCATTTCCAAATTTTGGTATATCGCATGTCAATCATGGAAAGTTTGGAAATCAAGAAGAAAATCCAAGAAATTTTGAACAAAGGTATCATACGCCCATCTACTTTGCCATGTGGTTCACCAATTGTTTTGGTTCCAAAGAAGGATGGGACTTGACGCACGTGTATCGATTTCTGTGCACTGAATAAAATCATGGTAAATAATCCCTACCCACTCCCACACATCGATGATTTACTTGATCAGTTAAAGCATGCAAAGTATTTCACTAAGTTAGACTTACGAATTGGTTATCATCAAGTTAGAATATCTGAAGAGGACATTTGGAAAACTACTTTCAAAACAAGACAAGAATTGTATGAGTGGTTAGTTATGCCATTTGGCTTAACAAATGCTCCAGCTAATTTCATGAGAGTCATGAATGATGTACTTAGACAATTTATAGATGACTTTTTCATTGTTTACTTAGACAACATACTCATATTCAGCAAGTCAAGAGAAGAACATGTCATGCATGTGAACAAGGTACTAGATGTCTTAAGAAAAGATCAATTGTTTTCAAAAGATGTCAAAGTACGAGTTTGGTAAGACTTCATTGGTGTATTTGGGACACATTTTTGGAGGAGGTGAGTTGAAGATTGATCCTTCCAAAGTAGAGGTCATTCTAAATTGGCCCAAGCCCAATACAGTTAAAGAGGTAAGAAGATTTTTAGGGGCAACACAATATTGGAGGAAATTTATTTCTAATTTTTTTTTTCCATTGCAACTCTGTTACATGCATTGACAAGTGTGAATAAAGCCTTACATTGGGGAGATGTAAAACAAAAATCATTTGATGCTTTGAAGCAAAAGATAATTTCAACACTGGTTTTAGCACTTCCAGATCTTAGACAGCCATTTGAGATCCAAATAGATGCAAGTGATTATGCTATGGGAGCAATGACTAAATATCCCACCTATGATAAAGAGTTATATGCATTGGTACAAAGTGTAAAAAAAGGGAAGCATTACTTGATGGGGAAAGATACCATTATCCATACCGACCATCAGCCATTGCAGTACTTACAATCATAATCAAAGTTGCAGCAATCAATACATTTCAGATGGATGGATTTTTTACAACAATTTCATTAGTTATTAGGTACAAAAAGGGAATCTACAATAGGATAGCTGATATGATCTCTAGGCCTATTGTAAATTCAACTATTATACTCAAACACAATTCCATTATGCATGAAAGTTACATTGAACAATATTCAAATGATAATGATTTTCAAGATGTGCATAAGAGTATGAGTCAAGGAAACCAAAATGAAGAGTTAGATTGTCATGTGCATAACAATTTGTTGTATCACTTGGGAAAGTTATGTATTCCATAGGGAGAAAGAAAAAGTATCATAAGGGAGGCGCACACATCACTGATTGCAGGAGATTTCAGTGTAGGCAAGACAATAGCGAATCTCCAAAGGTATTTTTATTGGCCACACATGATTGATATTGTATCTCGTTTTATTAGAGGATGTTCTTTATGTGTAACAAGTAAGCCTAGAAATAGGAATCTTGGATTGTACACTCCACTTCCGATTCCTTCACATCCTTGGGAGAGTATCTTAATGGATTTTGTAGGTGTTCTTCCTATTTCAAAGAAAGGTCATGATTATTTGTATGTTGTGGTAGATAGGTTCAGTAAAATGTGTATTTTGGTCTTCCTACTTCTATTGCAAGTGATTAAGATTCTTGATTTGTTGGGAATTTTTGGTCAAAATTATGGGACATGATGGACACAAAGTTGAAGAAGAGTACAAAATTTCATCTGCAAACATATGGTCAAACATAGGTGGCGAATAGGACCGTTATTCATCTTCTTAGAGGTTATTTCAGCAAGCATCCCAAGTTGAGGGATGAACAATTTCACTACATTCAACATGCATACAATAGGGAAAAACATTCTTCCAAAAGCACTCACCATTTGAGGCATGTTATGGTTATTTTCCAAGATCACCATTAAACTTCATCTGTGAGAAAGATGTTTCTATAGATGGTCATAGTGACATAGACAAGGTAAGAAAGTTCATTGAGTAAATTCAGTTGATGCATCACATCGTGCAAGAGCAACTTGAAAAGAGTCAAAGCAGCTATAAGGAAAGGCATGCAAAACACTGGGTTGATCACAAATTCCAAGTTGGTGATGAAGCTTGGTTGCACATAAGCAAAGAAAGATTGAAAGGGGAAGGTAAAAATCTCAAACAAATCCGTTATGGTTCATTTAAAATTTTGGAAAATATTGGTACAAATGCATTCAAGCTAGATTTTCCTCCTTATATGAAAATTTATTCTGTTAAGTTGAGAACTTGAGATTATTTGAGCCTCCTTTGATTGATGATCAAGGAGAACATATTAAACTACCATCAATAGATTATTTTTCTCCAGAATATCTTGGTGAACTTCAACCAGATCTCATACTTGATAGAAGAATCAGAACTTCAGGAAGAGGGCAAGTTGAATACCTAAGAGTGGGACTCAAGGGTCAACATCCTTAAAAGGCAAAATGGTTGGAGGTTGGAAGAGTGAGGGAGTTGTACCCTCACTTGCTGAAAAAATGATAGTGTCTTTTGGGGTCCAAAAGGCTTCTAGTGGGGAGGAATAATCTAAGGCTCAATATTTAGTTCAAAATTGAAAATGCTCAGAAATGCTTCCAACCTAAACGCCTGGGTAGATCTTGTCTCCAGGATTCCAATGCAACTCGTTTCATCAAATTCAGAGTTCTTATGAGGGAATTATAGCCTGCTGTTCATTTTCCCAAAAAGGCAAAAAAATGAGCTGAAAAGGTATAGGGATGATGTGGTAAGTCCAGTCAGTTTCACAGGGAATATTCTCCAGAAACAACCATTGATACTGTGCCAAGTGGCACAACCAAATTCACCAATGTTGACTAGGAAGGGAAATTTTTTTTATCCTAAGTCTAAGGGTGAATTTATATTATTTGGTGCAATGTTGTTATTTTTATATATGGTGCAGTATGGGCCAATGGGGAAGAGCCATGTGGCATGCCACGTACCCCACCCCCCCCCCCCCCATATGTCATGGAAGGTTGGGATTCAGTATGAATTGGGGTGCATATTATGTTTTATTGACAAGGTTAAAATAATGGGATTTCACACACACACACACACACACACATATATATATATATATATATATATAACCTAAGTTTGAAACCTTTCAATCGGCGGATGCTAACCATATATGGAGAAGGTTCTAAATTTATCTAGTGGAATCTCTACATTTATCGGACCGGTTAATTTTGTGGCAGAAGCTGTTATATATTTGAAAAAAATTATATGGCGGTGGTCGGGGTCGAACCCTAGACCTACCGCCCGCCAACCTTCTGACTTACCAACTCTTCTACCACAGTGGGTCTTACCCATATACGTTTCCGCCAACACTTAAAGTTTAACGCGCCATTGAATGGGGGTCCAAAGGGGGCTAGCCCCCTCCCATATGTCCGACGTGCCAAAACCGAGAGCTCTAACAGCCATTTTGGCAGGAAATTTGTTAAGCATGGTTATTACAATTAAATCATACTTAAATTACAATAAGCTGCAGTTAAATCAAATCAGCGCTAAACACACTTATCTTATGGATAACCCCACTTATCTTAAGTGTTAAGCCCAATTAATGTAGTGGATAAACTGCCAGAGCGCGCCAAATGCAGCGGTATTTCCAGATTTAGAATTTTAACTGGTGGAATCCCAGTTTTAGAGGAAAAGTTGTAGGAAAACTTTTTTCTGCCATAACTCAGGAAATTTTCGAACAAAATGAGCTCAGGAATAGTCATTTCTGGTAAATTTTGATGTTTTGGAGCCGTTGGAGTAGGTTGCAGAGGAAACAAGAGACTATAAACAAGAATTTTCACATTTGAAGTTAATACAAAGGCCCACACTATGAAGTTGTAACAATGATATGTAGCCCAAGAGGGGTGAAATCCTTCATCAAAAACTTGTGCATTGAGATCTATTATTTTTTCTTTCTATGTATTTATTGTTGTTTTTCAACGATTAGTTTCTATGCTTTTTGAGTTCATGAAAAACACTCAATATCGCCAAGTTTAATGATTATACAATCACATGCTCATAGATAAACTCTTAATGGATAAGAAAACCAAAGCAATGTTTATTTAAATTTGAAACTGATATTAGCACAAAAATACATAACAATCAATTTCAGATCATGAAGTGATTCAAAGGCAGGCCATATTCAAGGCATAGATATTAGTATTTTTTTCTAAAATTCCTCCCAAAAAAAATAATTCTACACCCATTAATATTTCAGAAAGCTCTACTATGATGCATGAAGAGGAAGAATTGCAACATGATATATCGAAGTTAAGGTACCAAGTGAAAAAAAATTCTCTCTTACAAAGAGCAAGCAAATATGGCATGGATGGCTTAAAAGGAGACATGGATGGTATAAAAGGAAACATGTAGGTTTTTAAAGTATACATAGATGTGATGAATGTCAACTTGGAAGGGTTGACAAAGTTGTTGCAAGAAAGGATTTAGAGTAGTGACAAGGTAATGCATGAAAATCATGATGAGGACAAAAGGAATATGAATGATGATTTTAGAGACTCTAATATGGGGTTTAAGAACCACGAAATTCCAAATATAGATATGAGTAAGTTTGATGGAAAGGATCCAATAACATGGATACTATAAATGGAGCAATATTTTGATCTCCATAATGTGAAACACACACAAAAGGTACACATTGCAACTTTATATTTAAAACCCAATCAGTTTGTATGGCATCGATGGATTTGTTCTCGTAAACCACTTATCACTTGGTCAATTTTTACGATGGAAATGATAGCACATTATGAGGATACAAAGAGAAACACCTTATTTAGCCCATTGATAAATCTCAAACAAAAGGGTTCAATGGTGGATCACATTGAAGACTTCCAAAAATTGAATATAAGGGTAAATGATATTCTATATGAACATTGGATTGATGTCTTCATAGGGAATTTAAAGGAGAACATCCAACATGAGGTTTTCCTTTGGGAACCTGATTCATTAGAGAAGGCATTTTGGGTGGCAAGAAAATTTGAAAGCAAAATAATGGCAATAAGGAAGTCTACCACTCATAACCATAAAGATGAAAGTGTTTCTCCTCATAATATTCTGCAACCTACAAGGTTGACATCACAACAACTAGAAGAAAAAGGAGAAAAAGGGGTTTGCTACAGTTGTGATAGAAAATACACTAAAGGTCATAAGTGTGTTGATAAAAAAATATTTTACATAAATTATGAAGAGGAGGAAGAAAAGGAACAATAAATGTCAAAAGAAGAGGATATACACCGGGAACCAACCCTAGAGAAAGAAGGAATGAATCTGACCATATCTTGTAATGCATTGGCAGGAATTACCACTTATCAAACTCTCAATATAGAAGGACATATCAAGAAGAAAAATGTAATAGTCCTTATTGATTCAGGTAGTACCCATAATTTTATTCATTATAAGATAGCCAAGGAATTGAATTGCTTCCTATATCTAGCTCTAGAGTGTCAAGTGATGGTTGAAAATGGAGGAACTATAAATTTATTTGGAAATTTCCATAATATCAAGCTAACCATGGGGCAATATGCATTTAATAGTCCAATTCTTTCCATTCCAATGGGTGGTGTTGATGCTGTACTAGGAGTCCAACGGTTACAATCTTTGGGTACAATAGCTTTTAATTTTCAAGAACTTTTCCTGAATTTTTTTGGGAAGGAAAGAAAGTTTAATTAAGGAGTATCACAGGGAAACCAAGAATGATAATCAACTCCAACAACACGAAAAATATTCTAAAGAAATAACAATGAGGTGTAATTTCATAATTATGCTCACTAGAGGTTCAAACATCGAAATCGTCCATTTCTCTAGATCTCCAAAATGTCTTGGACAATCATTCCAAGGTATTTGAGACTCCCAAAGGCCTCCCACCTATTCGTGATCATGATCATGCTATTCATTTGATTCCAAGAATTTTTCCACCAAACATAAGGCCTTACAGATATCGTTATGCCCAAAAGAGTGAAATTGAACGCATGGTTGCAGAAATGCTAGAGGTCAGTATAATTCAACATGGTTAAAGATCTTCCTCTACTCCAGTAGTATTGGTGCATAAGAAGGATGGAACATGGTGCATGTCTATGGATTATAGGGAGCTCAAAAAGCTCACTATTAAAGATAAATTTCCCATTCCTCTCATTAATGAATTTTTGGATGAATTACATAGAGAAAGTTACTTCACCAAGTTGGATATTCGTTTAGGATATCATCAAATTAGAATGAAGACTGAAGACATTCCAGAAACAACTTTTAGAACTCATGAGGGTCATTAGGAAATTTTGGTCATACCTTTTGGCCTTACTAATGCACCTTCTACATTTCAAGGTTTGAGGAATTCCATTTTGAAAACCTTCCTTAGAAATTTTGTGTTAGTATTTTTTGATGATATACTAATCTATAGTAAGGCTTGGAAGGATCTTGTTCAAGATGTTGACAAGGTGCTCAAACTATTGGAGGAGAAAAAATTGTATGCAAAAACATCCCAAAGTTTATTTGGAGTACAAGAGTAGGAATATCTACATCATATTGTATCTCATGAGGGTGTTAAGGTAGAACCTAACAAAATTAAATCCATTAAGGAATGGAAAATCCCCAAAACCATAAAGCATCTTCAAGAATTTATCAGGTTGACAGGATATTATCGCAATTTTGTTAAGATTTATGGGAGAATAACAACACCTCTAACAACATTAATAAAGAAATATGAATTTTCTTCGACTCCAGAAGAAACTAATTAGGCATTTGAACATATTAAAGAGGCAATGTGCCAAGCATCGGTCTTAGCTATGTCAAACTTCACAAAACCTTTATTGTGGAATGTGATGCCTCAGGAATTTTTTTGTTTTTTTGTTTTAATGCAATAAGGAAGACCTATTGCTTTTTAAAGTCGTCCAATCAAAGGAAAGTATTTACACAAACCTATTTATGATAAGGAAATGTTGGCAATAGTACATGCATTAAAGAAATGGTGACCTTACCTAACGGGAAGACACTTCAAGGTGAAAAAAAATCATGATAGTCATAAATAATTTTTGGATCAAATATTATCTTTAGAAGAACATTAAAAATGGGTCACAAAATGTTGGGTTATAACTTTGAAATCATCTACAAAAAATGGAAGAAAAATGTTGTTTCATATGCACTCTCAAGAAAGGATGAGGATGTGGAAGCATTACTTTGTGCAATTTATAATATCCAACCGGATTGGACAATCGAATCAAGGGATGAATGGAAGAATGAAGAAGAAGTGTGGACACTCATTCAAATTTTGCAACAAGATCCCAGTACATCTGATACATTTAGCAGGAAAAATGATTCATTATGGTACAAAGATTTCTGATATCTTTGTAAGAATTCCCGATCCAAACGAAATATACTTTTGGAATTGTACACCTCTCCCTTAGGAGGGAACTCAGGATTTTTTAAAACTTACCAGAGGGTCAAGAAAGATTTTTTTTGGGATGGACTTAAATTTGATATTCAAAAGTTTGTGGCAGAATATTTGGTTTGCCAACAAAAAAAATTTGAGACAATTAATACCTCAGATCTATTACAACCTTTATCCATTCTAAGTTAACAGTGGGAGGAGGTTTCAATGGAATTTATCACAAGCTTACCCAAGTTCTAAGGAAAGAGTGTCATTATGGTGGTAGTTGATAGAATTACCAAGTATGCACACTTTTGTGCATTATCTCATCCATTTAAATCCAGTATGGTTTCTACCGGATTTATGGAAGTAATTGAAAATCTACATGGAAACCCAAATACTATTGTAAGTGACAGAGATCCCATTTTCATTAGAAATTTTTGGAAGGAATTATTTTCTTGTCTGGGTACTCAATTAGCTCATAGAAGATCTTATCATCCTCAATATCATGGGAAAACTGAGATAGTTAACAAATATTTGGAAGGATATATTCGTTACTTTATATTTGATAAAAAAAACCATGCACATCAAGACCAGATAGGAAATCATACATGCAACCTGTTACCTGCAAGTATTCCCACTGAAGTTGATTGATCCTTGCCTTCCTTTGCTTTCCTTGTCCCTCATTTATTTTCCTTTCCTTTCCTTTCTTTTCCTTTCCTTTATTTCTTTCTTTCTCCACTTGGTGTTATCTCTTCCTTTAGACAATTATAACACTAAACTAATAAAAGGCTGACAAAATCTTTCCAACTGATGCTCTGGGGTCTTTTTATTGATGATGCCTCTAATTTATTCAATTTTCCATTATTTTCCTTCATTTTCCTCCTCACATGAAACATGTGACCTTTGAAATTCCTTTTCTCCTAATTTCCATTATTTTCATAAATAATGTGCCAAAAATACCCTTTTTCCTTTTCGACGCCTTAGCCATTTCATTTTCCAATTTCCCCTTAGCCATAAACACAACAAGTGATTCCCACTAGGATATTTTTCCCAAAATTCAACTTGGAATAAATGTCCCTTTCTAGTGGTTTTATTTTATCTTTATTAACTTTTATTACATGAAATTTTAACCCAGGTTTGTTACAGACCCCTCCCCCTTAGAGAAACACCATCTTTAGTGTTAAACCACACATATACCCAACAAACCACTGAAAATAAAAAACATATTGCCTATGGATCTTTATAATCCACCTCATTGTAGTATTTACAATAACAACCTAGTAAAAAGAAAAACCATCATGAGAAACATGACAATATGAAAACCATACCTCTTATTGGAGTTTTATAACTTATCTCATTGCAATATTTACAATAGAAACCATACATAAATATTTACAAATAGAAAAACTCATTTTCCTTCACCGAAAAGAAATAAAGGATACATAGCCTGCATTTTATCAACCATCTCCCATGTAGCTTCATCATGCCAAAATTTCTTCCACTACACTTTAACCAGCTCGAATGCTATGTTCCAGAGCACGATATGTTTCCACTGCAATATGCATTGGGGTTTTAGTTGGAATTCTCCTTCTTTCTCCACCTACAATAAAACCCAATCAATAACATTATCAACATCATTTATATATCTTTTAAGTAATGAAAATGAAAAGCATCATGGAATTTCAATGTTGGAGGTAGTGCAAGTCTGTAGGCCACTAGCCCAATCTTGTCAATGATATAAAAAGGCCTGCAATACGATGGTTCCAACTTGGCACGTGATCCTGATACTTAAGGTGCTCTTCTTAGGATTTATGCACAAATATACATGGTCCCCAACCTGAAACTCCTTAAATTCCCTATGTTGGTTTGCATAAATTTTCTGCATGTCTTGTGCTGCCTTTAGATTCTTATTTATAACCTACATTTATTGTTCCTTGTATTCTAACATATTTGGTCCAATAGGTACCCTATTCACTAGATCATTCCAGTGGATGGGAGTGTTACAACTCCACCCATACAGTGCCTCAAATAGACTCGTACTAAATTACTCCCGATAGTTGTTGTATTATGAAAACACAACCAATGGTGGGTACTCCTCCCATCTCCTTTGTTGATGCATGACATACATCCTCAAAATGTACTGCAATATCCTATTTAACATCTCTGTCTATCAATTTGTCTAAGGATGATAAGTTTTGTTGAAGGACAACTTTGTTCCCAATCCTGCAAACAACTCCTTCCCAAACTTGGAAGTGAACTTCGCATCCTTGTCTGAAATAATATTCTTTGGGACACCATGAAATCTCACGATATCCCTGATGAATACCTCTGCTACCTCACTGGATAAATAATTAGTCTTCACTAAAATGAAGTGAGATACCTTGCTCAACCTATCTACCACAACCATGATAAAATCATGTTTCCTTGATGTTCTTAGAAGACCTGTAATGAAATATATTGGTGTCCAAGTATGAGTGATATTACTCACCCCTTTCCCACATTAAATGTCAATCTAGGATTTGTCTGGTTATTACAAAGCTAATGTGCAAAGCCTTATGCAGACAACAATTATACAATTTCGTATAGATCAAGAATTCAACAAGCTATGCATAACATCAATCGACTGTAACGGTAATAAGTAGTAATCAACTGTAACATAAATTGGATTCACAGCAACAAAGATTCACAACAACCACATTAAACCATTACAACAATAAATAAAATATATGATATAATAAAAGAAACTAAACACACATTAATTCAACAACACCTGGTCAGGAGAGTGGGCCCAACTTCCTAATTAGGGTTGTGATAAAATCACGAACTCAGGAAAATTTCATAAAGCTGAAAATTGCATTAAACTATAGTTGCATAATAAAGTTAATGCAACAGACTCTCAATTATCTCGTATGATAACCTTCCTTTCAAATCTATGTAACCTCTCTTATAAAAATTATCATATTGACAACTTCTTAAATTACGACAGTTTTTTTCCTACAATCACATAGTGGTTTTCAAAACAAAACAGAATGCAAAAGATAGCAAAGAGATAAATCCGAAGTTGTTCCACCATTGCAGCTAATATCTAAAGATAGTGCTTCCATATCGATGGTATTCCTTAGAATCACAAACTTAGTCATTCGACCTCCATATCAGCAAGAATAATTGAATTAGCAAACCACTTTCATAATAATCCCCTACAAATATGATTAATTGATTAATTAATCCATAAAGACATGACCAAAGGTATACCTCTGCAGTTTAGGACTGGAATTGAATGAAAAAATAATATAAATGAGGAAGGGAAACAAGGAAAAAAGGAAAGTAAAGGTATGCGAGTTTAGCTCCCAAATCTCCCCCCATCTAGTCTTTCTGCATGTCCTCATGCAGCTTGTCACCTACGCAAATGTGGGTTGGAGCAGCTGTGATCAACATGAAGCTGAGCGAGATCATATTTCGCAACCATTTCTTTTCATGGAGGTTTATACCCATCTGTCATGTGGAATTCCTTCCACCAATCATCATTTACTTTGTAAGCTGTATTGTACTTATTGTAGCAAGATAATGGGAAACTAAAACCTCATACACATCCATTGGACCCCACGAGTGTGTATACAGGAAATATAATGAGGTAACATTTTTAAATCCCATGCAAAATTAGGATCCCCACAAGGTTCTCATATCCTAATGGTTTATGACGATAACATCCACCTTTTCTGACAGTTATCCCAGGCCTTGTCCTGAAAAGTAACAACATGTTTTGTGCACACATTAGTGCACTACTTATGGGTTTCCAACATCTTTGTTTTTCATCCTTCAATCTACAAAAAGGTAGCATGCTTGTTGTGTATATTTATAGACTGAAAATTTTATCCTCGAAGGCCAAGTGGCTTAATTTCTTGGTTTTCTTCGAATGTGTCGAAGGATTTCTTCCACCTAACCTAGTTGATTGTATAGGAAGTAAAGGCTCTTAATTGAATATCTCCCACATACAGAACTAGGTTTAATGTCTGGTCATTAATCAAGAAGTAATCAAGCATATATAGTTCACACATCAAGTGTTGATTCAAGACATCATGAATTATAAATATACACAAGAACTGTATAGGGTATTTTATCTCATGACTGATCTCATGACAAATAATTCCAAACAAAAGAGTAGATATTTTTCATGAAGAAAAAAAGCATAACTATGAGCAAGGGGGTCGGCAAGCCATTACCTGTTGTGCTAAAGTGAACATTTCTTCTTTATCGGCCTTCAGTATTCACACTTTCTCTTCCAATTCCTCAATCTTCTTTTGTTGTTTCTCCCGCTTTTGATTCTCTCTGTATATATGTTCTATGTAACCGGTGATGACATGTACGACCTGTTCACGAATTATTTTCACCTCTTCCCAATGGGTTTTCAAAGTAATTGCCCCATGTTGAAGGCAAGATGTAGCAGGCTGCCACTTCTGAATTTCTGCAGCCAAAAATAATTCTCGAGCCTCAAATAAATATTCAATGGACTTAGTTTGTCCAGTGGCAGAAATTGTAGGTTTTTCCTCTATCTATGTTGTCGCTGGAATGGCTTCAGTCCTGGATTTTTTAGCCTTTCTCTTGTACCTCCTCATTTTATTTTGTAAGCGCGATACCCTTTTCCTCAACTTAAGATTTTCTATTTTTAATTGCATAACTTAATTAAATTGGTACTGGTACCTTTCTTCAAAAGGGGGCCTAATTTTTTCACAATGTTAAATGAAATCTTGTTTGATAGCGAATTCCTCTCCTGGTCTTATAGTTGGTGTGGGGATTCGTGGATTGGCATCAAAAAATTCGTCAACTGGCTCCTCCTTTACCCTGAATTCTTATGTTTGTCCCTCAGCTTGGGGAGCGACCCCTTCATTTTCTTTCTTAGGTCTTGCGACCTCTTCATTTTCCTTTGGTGGTTTTTGGATCACTGTGGGTGGCGATGTAGTGTCTTCAAAACCCTTCTCCTGTGTTTTCTTTGCGGCAAGGTTATCTCCCATTTGTCAAAAAATTATATCTAACCCTTTCGGGTTAGTCTCATCAATAACATTTCCCTATAGTGGCTCTAGAATCATAGCAGCCTCCTGCAGAGTAGCGTCTTTGACACTCTTTCCTTCTGCTTGTTTTGCTGCTAGGTCATCTTTCGTATTTTCAAGAATTATTCCCAACTCTTGCGGGTTAGTCTCAACAATTTTTTTTTCCTCTGGTGGCCCTGAAAATGGCATTGACCATTACTTCTTCAATCTATTCTTTAGTCGGCATTGGTTCTTGTGTGACAGTGCCGACCTTTACACCTTCAATTTTTTATGTATGTGTGTTAATAGGTATTAGCACTTGAATGGTCACATCAATCATCGTGTCCAAAAAGGCTCTGAAAAATTCTAAAATCGAGGGAATGAATTTTTCTTCCATCAAGTGCCAAGGGGAATGAAATTTCTGTGCCCCTTTTAGTAAAGTTGCAGGAAGCAGAGAACGAGGAAAATCTTCTTCAGTCTCCATCCTGACTATTCCTGTTGACTTAGGTTCTCCTTCTACATCCCCCTTGTTCACTAGTTGAGCCATACTTTATTCCAGATTGCCTCTTCATCCAGTAGTCGATGCTAGTTATTGTGGAGTAGTGTCGACTACATAGCCTATCTCCTCTATGGATTCTTGATTGTTTTGAACAGGCGGTGTTGTTTCTTGTGTGACATCACCACTTGATATTTAAGCTACGGGTCCCAAATTTACTTGGATAGGTAGTGCTGGTTCTTGTGTAACATCACCACTTGTACATTCCTTTGCAGGCTCCTGCTTCATTTGAATGGGTGGTGTTGGTTCTTGTGTAACAACACCACTTGTTGATTCTTTGGATGGTGATGATTCTTTTTGTGAATGGTCAGTCAATGTTGGTTCTTGTGGAACAACATCGAATAAATTTTCTATCTATGTTGCTTTTATCCCCTCTGATTCGACAATAAATTTTGGTTCTTGTGGAACAATGTCGACTATGGCTTCTTCTATTTCCATTACTTATATTTCATCCTCCTCCCTTGCACGCATCATAGCCTCAAGTTATTCTTCCGCTAGCTCAACAAATTGTGACCAAGGCACATGAGTTCAAGCTAGAGCATGTATTACCAATAATTAGACCAACCTGTGATTTGTGAGGATTGCTAATAATTTTTGAGAGCGATGGGTGGATTTCATCAGAATATGAAGACTCTTCCATAGGAAGAAAGGCATGTCCAAGGAATGGGTTTTCGCATGTAAAAACCGAAGGAATGTAAGAAGCTTGAAGCGATATTTGAATAGAGTAGAAAATCACTCTTCATAGGTGATATAATTTAGCACAAAATATGCCACCTCACCCCATGGGTATGGCAGAGACTTACGATCATACCCCCTTCCCTTTTGGAATGTTGTTTCTCCAGCCTATAAAAGAAATTCTGGGAACTTTGGTAAAGTGGATTTCTGAGAGAACCATTTATGCCCTCCCTATGGAAATCCACTAATGGTCGAGATGGCTTCCTCTGTGATAGATATATCCAAACGTTGGAGTGATTTCCTTCCAAGTTCAATGCAAATTCAGCTGTTGTAGCCTCGTTGAATCTCTGCAACCTCTCAAAATACATATCAAAGCCCACATCTATAAATATTTTCCATACATCTGCATTGTTGCAAACTAGAATTGTATTTTCTAGTTCATGTCTCACGGCCAGGCCACCCATTCTATGAAAGCTCAGTAGTAGCAATTTGGAGTAGCAAAAGAACGTTAGGGGAGAGTATCGGTAGGTAAATTTTTGCAGGGATGGAATTGTGGAAAAATAGAATGTGTTAATAGTGAAATATGAATGGTAATTTTTGGGAAATGGGGAAACATCCATGGAATATTATGGTGATGATGAAGGAGTATTATGGTAATTATTCCACAGAGTTGGAAAGGAATTTTTTAATTAACGTCAATGTACTTATTCCAAGTCCCGATGTACATTAATGATTGTGCAGAATAGGGTGAGGGTCGTGGAGTGTACATATTGGCACAAGTTTTAATGATGACACCGAAAAATATTCATTATGATTTTATTATGTCGTTTTTTTATTCATGACAATACCTCCTCCCAACTGAGGGATGACCATCCGTGGTCATGTCATGTCATGTAAAAATAATTATTAATCAAATCTGCAAATTCTGATCGCGGATGTACCTCGCGACTTACCTTGGCGGAGTAACAGCCTCAGAGGAGTAACTGCATTGATGGAGTAACAACATCAGAGGAGTAACAACACCGAAGGAGTAACAACATCAGAGGAGTAATAGTACTGGGTACTTAGAAAAATTTTACCACAGAGTAACAACAACAGAGGAGTAACACCATTGAAGGAGTAATAGCACTGAAGGAGTAACAACACCGGGTACTTAGAAAAATTTCACCATGGAGTAGCAACACCGAAGGAATAACAAAATCAAAGGAGTAACAAAACCGAAGGAGTAACAACATTGGGTACTTAGAAAATGTCACCACAGAGTAATAACACCGGAGGAGTAATAACATCAGAGGAGTAACAACACTGGGTACTTGGAAAAATTTCATCATGGAGTAGCAGCATTGGAGGAGTACTAACAACATCAGAGGAGTAACATCACTGAAGGAGTAACAACATTGGGTACTTAGAAAAATTTCACCATGGAGTAGCAGCATCGGAGGAGTAACAACATCGGAGGAGTAATGACACCGAAGGATTAACAACACTGGGTACTTATAAAAATTTCACCATGGAGTAACATCACCAGAGGAAGAACAACATCGGAGGAGTAACAACACCGAAGGAGTAACAACACCAGGAAATTAGAAAAATTTCACCATGGAGTAGCAACATCGGAGGAGTAATAACATCAGAATAGTAACAACACTGGGTACGTAGAAAAATTTCAGCCTCCGTAGAATATGAACACCAGTGATAATACCTGCAACAAAATAATTGAGTAGTAACAATATTATATATATTATATATATATATATATATATATATATATATATATATATATATATATATATATATATATTGAAGGGGCAGCAGAGAATTCTCTACACTGACAACCTTAAAATCAAATTTATTAGAGAGATGTTTGATGAAGGCATATTTAGAATCCAGGCGGTGATACAATCTGATACGATGTTCATTTACAATGAAATAAGTATGTGTCTCATCAATTGTGACAAGTTTGACAGTTCCATTATCAAAATCCACATCAACTTCATAAGGTCCCATCCAATGAGACCAGAGATTTCCTTTAAAGTCCTTGAAACGAGAATGATATAGTAGTGCAATCCCATTTGTGGAACACCTTATTCTTGATAAATTTATCATGCCATTTTGTTCTCTGCTACTGAATTCCAACATTTTTCTAGACAACCACTAAACGAATTTCCTCCAACTCATTTATTTGTTCCTGTCGGTGTTTCTAGGCTTCTCAAAGATCCAGTCCTACTTTAAGAGCTGTTCTAAGTGTGTTAATATCAAATTACACTAGAAATCATGGGGATTTTCCATATACAAGATCATATGGTGAAAGCCCATTTGTACTCTGCCTTGTCATTCTGTATGCCCAAAAATATTCAGGAATTTTTTTCAGCCTAATCTCAGCGATGTTTTGCCACAGTATTTGTGAGAATATTTTCTAATACCTTGTTCGTGATTTCCACTTGACGATTCACTTGAGGATGGTATGGAGATGTCATCCTATGCTTATTTCCATACTTTTTCATAAGCCTTGCTATCATATGTGATGTAAATTGTCCTCCCCCATATGAAACTCTCTATCTAGGATAACTATACTGAGAAAAAAATTATTCGAATAAGAAGTCTGAGACAACCTGTCATGTTGCTTTCACGACAGCCTTGGCCTCTACCCAATTTGTCACATAATCTGTGTAGACCAAAATATGAACTTTTTGATGTGAATATGGATTAAACGGGCCAAAAAAATCAATAGCCGATTTTTCAAAGTGCTCAAGGACTACTTGGGGTTGTAATGGAATTTCATCTGATCGACCAAGTTGATGCATCTGCTGGATGATATCGCAACTTCGAACATAATTCATTGCATCCTGAAATATGGAGGGCCATTAGTATTACATCTGTAACACCTTATGACATGTCTATTTATCTACAAAATGTCCTCCACAGGGGCCATCACGAGAAGCTTGCAGGACATCATACATGTCATCTTCTCCTACATAGAGTTGGATTTTCTTGTTGAATCCTGTATGAAAAATATATCTGGCTATCCATGAATAATGAGCACTATGATGAATAATATTCTTTTTTTCCCTGTATGGAAAGTTTCGAGGCACCTTCCATGTAGAAATATAGCTGACAATATACGCATACCATGGAGTATCAGTAGAAATTTCAAAGAGATGTCATCTTGAAAACTATATTCTATAGGCGTGTCTTTGTCACTAGTATCCAATCTAGACAAGAAATCAACAAATACCTTATCTTTCTCTATGGTAATGTTGAATTCTTGAATTAACAATAACCATCGTGTAATACGACGAGGAGTTACAGGTTTATTCATTAAGTAATTGATTGTTGCATGATCACTGTGCACAAAAGTAGGATATCCACTAATGTAATGCCAAAATGTATTAATAGAGTAAATAATGCCAAAAACTATTTTTTTAGTTACTGTATAGTTTAATTCAGCAGGAGTCACATTCTTGTTGACATAATAGACTGCATACGGATTTTTTTCCTCTTGTTGTCACAAAAATACGCCAACTGTTGTAAGAGAATCATTAGTGTGGATATGAAATGGGAGTTTCCAGTTAGGACCACATGATACTGGAGCTTCGCAGACTAGTTCCTTGAACTTTGCAAAAGCTACTCCACATTCATCTGTCCACAAAAATTCTGCATCTTTGGTCAACAACTGAAAAAGTGGAAATGTTATTTTATATTTTTTTCTATAAAACTTCTATAATAGCCAGCACAACCAATAAAACTACGTACCTGTGTCGGTGTCTTGGGTAGAGGAAAATTTAATATCACTCTACCTTGGCAGGATCAACTCGAATTCCAGTAGGTGAAAGAAAGTTTCCCAAAACTACTCCCTCTTCCCTCATCATGTGGAATTTTATTTTACTCAAAGAAACATGTATTTTTTTTCATATTTTGAGTACGTTCTCTAATTTTTCCAACCCTTCTTCAAAATAATCCCCGTGTGGGGTAAAATCATCTATATAAATTTCAATACTATCGTCGAATAGATTAGAAAAAATTCCTGATATTGCCCTCTGAAAAGTGGTAGGAACATTACAAAGACCAAATGGGAGGACTTGGTATGCAAAGGTTCCCTAAGGGCATGTGAAGGTAGTTTTATCATGGTCCTCAAGAGCTATTTGGATTTGGTTATACCCACTGAATCCATCCAAAAAGGAGAAAAACTTCTTTCCGGATAAAGTATCAAGGAATTGGTCAATGAAGGGAAAGGGAAAATGATCCTTTAGGGTTTCTTTATTCAGTTCCCTATAATCAACACAAATCTGACACTTACCATTCTTTTTAGGAAAAATAACTAGCAGGGATACCCATTGACTTTCCGAGATAGAGTAAATAAATCCTACATCCAATAACTTTTGAAGCTCATCTTTGAAAATGTTCTTCAAGGAAAGATTAAGTTTTCTCTGGGGTTGTCTCACAGGCTGAAAATATCCTTTAATGTATATATTATGGGTGCATAAATCAGTAGGTATTCCCTTCATATATGTATAGTCCTAGGCACAAGATCCCTTCTAGTCTCATAGGAATTTCAATAGTTGTTCGGTCTGGGATGATGAAAGTTTTGGATTAATGTTTAGTTTCTTCCCTGGTTCAATTTCTATAGGGGCATTGTCACAAGGTGTAACTATAGGAATATATTCAACTTCGGTTTCTGGTTCAATGGTTTTCTATATATTACAACTCATGACAGATTCTAGGAATGGATGAGTTGAATCAGAAATGAAATCAAGCCCGTTGATAAAAGTATTGATGGTATCATACTCTGTCTCATATTTAAAATAGAGGGCTTGTCCAATAGTGAGGATTGATCTGAGTTCTTCATTTTCAGGTTCTGACCCTTCTTAAGGTAGGGAATTTTGTATTAAGGTGGATGTTGAATTTTATGATGGGCTTGGTTCTACAGGGGGATAAAAAATGAGATTATTTGTAACCTTCCCATTAGATATCACCATATTTATTTACCAAAATCCAATATAGGCGTCTGAGGTAGCAAGCCAAGGTCTTCATAAAATAAAAGGGTGGCCACCAGCTGGGAACTGCGTATGTAATGGCAAGAGATCAACAGGGTAATGCCACGAGTCTACTGAAATGGTTATATCTTCCAACTTTCCTATGGGTCTTACTATGGATCTATCTGCCAATTCTAAGATGGTATGGGTTGGTTTAATTTGTAGAAATAATGTAACCATGGTTTCAGAGGTGATAACATTAATCGCGGCTCCCAAATGTACCAACACATTTGGGATGTCAACACCGTTAATCTTTACTGTCAGAATCAGGTTCCATGGATCCCCATACTTAATAGGTATAGACTTTCCCAACATGATGTCGGATATCTTTCCCATAACATGGATGGTAAGCGAGTCCTTTGATTCTATTTGAGGTTTCTTGGAACAATATTATTTGATTTTCTTAGTGTAAATTGTTACATCCCTCATAGATTGAAGTAAGGGGATTTTGAAAAACAAGTTTTGCAGTTCCTCTAAAAAGTCAAACTCTGAGCAAGTATTTTGTTTACTCAAGGCTAGTCTCTCAGGATAAGGTGGATCAACTTGGCATCCTTGATTAAGAGTTGGTTAATGAGGGGGTTGTTTTATAGAGTTTTTATTTGATCCATCCCCAACTATCTGAGGTTCTGGTTATCCAACTTTGTCATCAACATGTTCAATGATAATTGGCTAGGTCTAAGCATTCACTATCCGACCAGATTGCAGATTTATCTCATTACATTCTGCAGTAAAAATTCTATACACAGGAAGGTTGAGAGTATCAGCTTGTTGAACTCCCTTATTGTTAGGATTTGAATTAGGTTGAATAGGAAGCTGAGGAATAAGGGGAGGATTGCTGGAGGGAAAATTAGAAGGCAGTTGTAGTTGCTGTTGTGGCATAGTTTGGGGGAACTATCCAGGAGGAGGAGAAGGCCCGCACCAATTCTGAGACCATGAAGGATTTGAGCTAGACTGAGGGAACCAAGGCTGCTAAGGTGGATATTGAAAATACTGAGGCCATGAAGGTGAAAAAGGTACCGACTAAGGGCCAATATTTAAATTATTCAAATATTGAGAAAGGTCTTAAGGCATACCTTGATTCATGTTCGGTGGTTGTGGCTACCATGGTTTCCTGGAACCCATAAAGTATAATTTATCTACCTCTTCATTTTCCCCTAAAATACTTCCTTTAGCCTAGGAAGATACGAACATGAGTTGGTGGAATGACTCTGTACGCATATTGCACAAGTCTCCACAGTATTCAATTGACATTATTTCAGATTATATACTAATCTATAGCAAGGCTTGGAAGGATCATGTTCAAGATGCTGAAAATGTATTCAAACTATTGGAGGAGAAACAATTATAGGAAAAACCCTCCAAGTGTTTCTTTGGAGTACAAGAGGTGGAATATCTACGTCATATTATATCTCATGAGGGTGTTAATGTAGACCCTAGAAAAATTAAATCCATTAAGGAAATGAAAATCCCCACAACCATAAAGCATCTTCGAGGATTTCTCAAGTTGACAGGATACTATCCCAAGTTTGTTAAGAATTATGGGAGAATAACAACACCTCTAACAACATTAATAAATAAATATGCATTTTCTTGGACTCCAGAAGAAACTAATTAGGCCTTTGAACATATTAAAGGGGCAATGTGCCAAGCACCGGTCTTAGCTATGCAAAAATTCACAAAAACACTTATTGTGGAATGTGATACATCAAGAAATAAAATTGGTGCTGTTTTAATGCAAGAAGGAAGACCTATTTCTTTTGAAAGTAGTCCAATCAAAAGAAAGTATTTACAAAAACCTATTTATGATAAGGAAATGTTGGCAATACTACATGCATTAAATAAATGGTGACCTTACCTAATGGGAAGACACATCAAGGTAAAAAAAAATCACGATGTCTTAAATACTTTTTGGATCAAATATTATCTTTAGAAGAGTAGTAAAAATGGGTCACAAATATGTTGGGTTATGAATTTGACATCATCTACAAAAAATGGAAGCAAAATGTTGTTGCAGATGAACTCTCAAGAAAGAATGAGGATGTGGAAGCATTGCTTTGTGTCATTTCTAGTATCCAACTGGTTTGGATAATCAAATCAAGGGATGAATGGAAGAATGGCAAAGAAGTGTGGACTCTCATTCAAATGATGCAACAAGATGGCAATACATCTGATACATTTAGCTGGAAAAATGATTCATTATGGTACAAAGATCGCTTATATCTTTGTAAGAATTCCCAACTAAAACAATAGATTATTTTGGAATTGTACACCTCTCCCTTAAGAGGGCACTCAAGATTTTTCAAAACTTACCAGAGGGTCAAGAACGATTTTTTTGGGGATGGAATTAAATCTGATATTCAAAATTTTGTGGTGGAATATTTTTTTTCGAACAATAAAAAAGTGGAGACAATTAATACCCTAGATATGTTACAACCTTTATCCATTCCAAGTTAACGTTGGGAGGAGGTTTCAATGGATTTTATCACAAGCTTACCCAAGTTCGAAGGAAAGAGTTTCATCATGGTGGTAGTTGATAGACTTACCAAGTATGCACACTTTTGTGCATTATCTCATTCATTTAAATTGATTACAGTTGCTACTGCATTTATGGAAACAATTAAAAATCTACATGGAAACCCAAAGACTATTGTAAGTGCTAGAGATCCTATTTTCACTTGAATTTTTTGGAAGGAATTATTTTCTTGTCTACATACTCAATTAGCTCATAGAACATCTTATCAACCTCAATATGATGGGAAAACTGAGATATTTATCAAATGTTTGGAAGGATATATTCGTTAATTTGTATTTAATAAACAAACACAATGGGTCAAGTGGTTACCTCTGGTTGAATGGTGGTATAAAACTTGCTTCCATACTACAACAAAAATTAACCCATTTATGGCATTTACTTCCTTCAAGAAGTGGAAGATCACATCAAGAATTAATAACAAATTCTACAAATCTTAAAGGATAACCTCACTTTGGCACAAAATTGAATGAAACAACAGGCATATTAGCATCACATTGAAATAAGTTTTGATGTAGTCGACTGGATATTTTTATGGCTACAACCATATAAAAAAATGTCCCTCAGGCAAGCTAAGAAGGATAATAAATTATCACAAAATTATTATGGTCCTTACAAGGTGTTGCAAAATATTGGTACTATGGCACACAAATTGGAGCTTCATGCATCTTCCTGAGTGCACCAAGTTTTCCATGTTTCATGCTTAAAGAAGGTTATAAGTGACAAGCTCCTAGTTAAAAAATATTTCCAAAACTTGACGAGGCAGGAAAAATCATATTGGAACCTGAAGCAGTCAAAGAAACAAAAACCAAACATCTATGAAATTGATCAATTTCATAGTATCTCATCAAATGAAAGTACTTATCCGCTGAATATTCCACATGGGACTATGAGAATGTTATACAAAAGCATCAAAAACTACTTAAGCATTGAGGAGAATTTTTTTTTGACGGAGAGGGGCATGTTAGGTCCCTATAATACTAGTGTATCCACTTATTGTTATTGTTAGTGTAGCCCCCTTATTGTTATTTTTGTGCCATGTAGTCCCCATATTGTTATTATTATGCTGTATAGAAGCCCCCTATTGTTATTGTTGTGCCCTTATATTATTATTGTTATGTAGACTCTGATTATATTGTGACCCCTTATACTCCTATATATATTATATATAAAGGAGGTATTTTCATTTGTATCATCCAAGAATTGTTCATTTATGTAATGTAAAGGAGCCTTTTCCCCCTCAAAGAGGATAAATTTCAAGTCGTTGATCTATCTTTTATTCTATTTTGTGAGCTAGTTTCATAACATCATTCTTCCACGTAAAGAGAGAAATTTATAATACTAATTGTTGACTTTGCCTTCCATCCTTTTAATTAGACAACTCCAGTCTTCCACTCTATAGCAGTTAGGCTTAGGAAATAATCCCAGGTAATGGAAATGTTGATATGATATTCCTCATTGTTTGCTCTGAGATATTATTGAAATAGAAGGAATATTTTTTCTCACTGATTAGTATACTTGAAGCTGAACAAAAGGTAGTGAATAAACATCTTATGTTATCCCATTCTGCTTCTAAACCATCACCTAGAATGAGAATATCGTCAATGAAAAAGAGATGAGCCCGATGTATAAGATTTGTGATCCATATTGGATCATTATATTGTTATTCATCCATATTGATACATTTAGAGTGGAAGAAATGGAAGAATTAGCTTGCAGGACCGTTTTTACCGGTGGGACCCAATTTGGAAAAACGAGGCCTGAAACCTTCTAAGAGAATTTTTAGGCATCAAACAATGTTTTTGCGAGGGGGTGGGGAGACTTTAATCCTTTGGAAATTAAAATTTTCATGTTGTTCTACACACAGATATATTTCCAATGGCATAGGAAGCGTGTGAATTAGAGTCCATATACAAAAGTTATGCCACTCAAAAATTGACTTTCCTGTTTTCACACCTAGAGTTCGGGAGGATGCCATTTCAGCCACTATTATTCATTGAAAAGGGGCTAGCCACATGTTTGTGATGTAAAATACTCTGGAAGAGTCTATATTGTAACTATAGTGAAGAGTTGATGTAGTCAAAATTAACCACTAGTAGGATATTAGGTTATGTTATAACCAGGCCACTAGATGGAAGAGGCATTCCATTATTTCAAGAGAATTTTGTTGCATAGCTGAGAAAAGATAGCCAAGAGATATAGGAGGTAGAGCAGAATGAGAGGAATTTTCCACCGTAGCATCCCACAGGCCACATGTATTACTTCTTTATACTCGTATCCATATTTTGCAAAGAAAGAATGAGAGCGAAGCGTCCTCACCTTCCAGCTGAGTTTTCTTGCAAAATGGTTTCCTAGAGCATATTTTGTGTCTTATGTGTGTGTGTGAGATTTTTTTTTTTTTGTTCTCTATTTTTCTGCATAATTTCCATTCGCATGCAAGCACTAATTACAGTAAAGTCTACATATATAGAAATTAAATAAAACTGTAATAGTGTATAACTTCAAATTTTTAATATAATATTGTCATATATGTTGTGATGAATTGTCTAGTTGAATATACATGAAAATTTATGGATCATTTGGTATCAAAGAAGATTTCTTTGTGTAAATTCCTCCTCCCATATATACCCACTTTCATCGGCTTGCCTGGGGTAAACATTATTTGAGTGTACTATGATAATATTCAACCTCCTAGGCATCCTTAAGGAAATTGAGCCAACAACCTAAGAACTCACTGACTTCTCTCAAGTGCTATAGGACCTCCAGGAGTAACCCAAACCATCCAAGTGTCCAACCCCTAAGAGAACTCACTTTTTCCTTGAACTAGAGCCCCAATGGCTCCCTTTCCAAGGCCTCCATGTGACTATGGGTTCCCAGTCGCACACATAATCCTACCTCCATGTGACTATGGACTCTTATGCTCATTTATATTCCAGTGACTCTCATTTCCGTGCCACTTTTTCAAGGCCAGGACTCATGTCTCTACCAAAAACTCAATGAAACTCTCATAGTTGATAAATGACATAGGAATAATACTTATAAGCTAAAAACTGAAACTAGGACTTGACCTGACCACCCCCAATTGGTATTGGAATTCTGTCAAACACTTGGTGAACATACAACCTAAAGGTCCTAAATGCAAGTTTGAACATGAGGGACTGAAAAATTATCTGATGTTTAACAAGAAACTTCATTGCCTTCTCACATTACACTACAAGGAAAAGACCCTCTAGTGGATGTTTTTTAGGAACCCTTTAAAAAAATTGCCTAGATCTTCATTTGTAGCAGATGTCTCTAGAGGAGGTTGGCGGGTAGAAGTTTTTGCGGATGTTTTTTTGTCTAGTGTGTTTCTCATCATAAACTGCACTCGTGCGTTTAACTCACAAAGCATCGGTGTGTAGTAAAAATTGGTGCACCGAGACACCATGCTATCCATACAAACCTGCCTGGTGCGTCTCATTAGTGTAGCGCACTGGTGCGCTACTCAAAAACAAGCCTGGTGCATTTGAAAAACCCATGCTCAAATAGAAAAAGGACAGATGCATTAGGTATAAGCCATCCAGTGCGCCTCAAAAACCTGCGCACCGAAACAAGGTTAAATAAAAAAAATACTAGCCAAAAAATCCACATTTTCACTTCTTTAGTGGTCCAAAGCTCTTAAGAACCACTGTGGATTTCCCTTATGTGAGCTTCCCTACCATCAGTGATCCAAATGCACGCACTACTGTCATCCATTGCCCACCTTGTGGAGTTTGAATTTTGGAAAATGGTGGGCAAATTTGGTTTTTCAAATTATTCAGCAAATATGCCTCCTTGACGCCCAATGTACAAGTATTTTATTGGTTTCTCAATAATTAAACATTTTAGTGGATTAAATTTGTCTAAAAACTTAAAATTTAACATTAAAAAAAAAAACCTACGCAGTATGTCCAAGCCATTCGGCTTGCACCATTCGCGGTGCTGCCTGTAAATTTACAGGTCACACCATGAACGGTGCTAATGGAAATCGCATCACGGCTGGTGCGGTACCGAAAATGCGCACCGTGTTTTTTTAAAAACTTATATGGAGGTGAGGTTATTTCAATTACCACACCGTTGATTATGTACCAGTGTCAAGATGGAGGTGCATTAATTAAAATATCCACCCCGGGGTGGATAGTTCAATCAGCACACCGCCCTTTGGACATTGGTGCATAGTCAACGGTGTGGTCATTTAAATGACCACACCATTGACCATGTACTGATGTCAGGAGGGCAGTGCGCTGACTAAAATATCTACCCTAACGCACATAGTTTGGTCAACACACCACCCTCCCGACACTGGTACATATTCAACAATGCAGTCGTTTAAACGACCGCACCGTTGACTGTGTACTGATGTCAAGAGGGTGGTGCGCTGATGAAACTATCCTCCTCGGGGTGAATATTTTAGTCAGCACACCTCCCTCCCAACACTGGTACATAGTCAATGATGTGGTCATTTACATGACTGCACCGTTAACCATGAATTGTTGTTGGGTGGTGCATTGACCTAACTACCCACCCCAAGCTGGATAGTTCTGTCAACACACCGTAGAAGAAAGTACATTTTATGTTTTGTGGTGCACTGCAAATTTCCATGCACACTAAGGACATTGCACAATAAAAACGAACGCACCGATACCGGTGCATGATTGTTTTTTTGGGCGCGCCGATTGTTTTTTTTCTCTTTTAAAGTTTATATATGTATATTTGTAAATGCATGTCTAATTTAATTAAAAAAGTATTTAATATGTGAATCATTCAGTGACATCAAAGGATAGAAGAAAGGGAACAACAAGAACATATGGCAGAATAGTATAACGTGGTTCCCCTGTGGGAGGCACAAGAGGGAGAGACTTATGGACCCTTGCCCTATTACGACAGCCACCAAGTTGCTCCTAAGGGAGGTAGGCCTCCTCAAGTTCTATGAGGAGGATACATCTCTGAAGTTCCATAATGGGTTATTGGGACAACTCATCTTCAGGTGGGATGCCCACTGATAGGCTTTCCGGGTTGGTCCTAATTAGTGGTACACCCCCAATGAGGAGGACATATATTTTATTACTGGCATATCTATGAGAGAGCAGGATTTTCCCTCGTTCCCAGAGGTCCTCGTCGGCTATGAAATAGGGAGTCAGTTGGTGTACTCCCAGAGATACATTAGCGATGATATACTTTCTCCTGTAGATTTTCAAGTGTCCAGTGGTTAGTTACGTATTTCTTCGTTTGGTGCAAAGGAGGTAAGGTGCCTCTCACTTCTACTAATGACTATTTCATACAATACCAGTGACAGGAAACACATTATTTTCCCTCTTTTATTTTATGTTGATTCTTTATTACAAGTGCCATGACTTGTGAGGTGGTTTGTGATTTTTTTGCTGCACTTTTGTACAACATTAGATATATTTCATTCTCAGGCACATGGGAGGGTGAAATTCCCTTTTTATTCAGAGTTATTTTGTTTATTTTTTTAGAAGTTTCCAGAGACGAGGACTACTTTTGTTTGACAGCCTCGTAGGCTGATGTTTCACATACGAATGGAGATGTGGGGCCAGATGATTCCCAAGAGGGGCGAGTCTGACTTTTCCACTAGGATATATCATGATGCACTAGAGTTTCTATCGAGTGTTGATGGTCACGACTTCGTTCTGGCGCCATGTCCATATGTTGGTTTGGATTGGCGAGGGTGTGCCAACATCCTCTTCACACAGGATGAGCCGCTGGATGAGAGAAGTAATATTAGTTTTTTGTTTAAATTTATTTTAACACATTCTTTAACTTGTTTGATTAAATTTTTTATTGAAATTGTCTAATTATTTTTGTGTACTTATATATTTTGTAGATACCGAATCATTTGTTGGTGATGAGATTCCACCACCACCGAATGATCCAGGTGTAGATCTTGTTGACGAGGCGATAGAAGATGCGGAGGATTAGGTCAGTTATAGACCTGTTCCTCATGATCAGGCGCAGATATTGGCGGGTGTGAGGCATAGGCTTAACACTCAATTTGGATGGAGTTGGATGACCAACTTTATCGACTCCTAGTTGAGAAGGGATTCAGGTCGGTTACTATCAGAGAGATACGAGTTGATGACAGGCTAGAAAAGATATGGAGGGTCATGCCCCGTGATATTTTGACCCTCTTACGGCATATCGTTGTAGCTACCAAAGTACTGGCACGAGCGAGGAGGGTAGGTCGACATAGGCGTGATGGAGTTGCAGTATGACAGTCGAGAATCGCATCATATGATGATCATGAGGGGAGTGATCATCATTTTAGTACTCCACCTCCTCCTCCACAGTGCACCAGAGATGATCATGATGAGTAGCCTGTAGCATCCAGTCATGATCATGAGCAGGCACCTATTCCTGAGGAGGGCGTAGGTCCATCGACTGAGTAGGCCTCTGCACCATCCACTGATAAACATGTTGGAACATCCACGAGTCATCATGAGTAAGCAGTTCTTGATTAGCACGAGGCACCTCCAGATCAGCAGGCACGTGATTGACATCTATCTGAGCATGTCGAGGCTGCACCATCGACTGAGCAGGCATCAACTAGTACTACTATTGATGTACCACCAACTGATATTTGACATATATATATATATATATATATATATATATATATATATATATATATATATATATATATATATATATATATATATATATATATATATATATATATATATATATATATATGATTTTATGTTCATGTTACAGATGTACTTAATTTGCATGTTGGTGTTCATTACGATATGTATATTGTTAGTCCATGTTAGATATGTTCATTTAATGTGCAACTTGTAGATAGATGTGTATGTGATAACAATTATTTGACATGATATGTATATTTTATTTTGTGTTGTGATGATGTTATACAATTCTTGTGTTTTGTTAGATGATCATGATCACAATGATTAGATGATGTTAGCGAATTTGAATGTGTTTTTTAGTCGAATATGATGTTTATACAATGGTTATCATGATTGTGATATTTATTTTTAATATTAAATCGTGATATTTATTAAATATTATGTCATGATTGTAACTGAAATTTTAATTTTAATTGTATGAAAAATTGTAAAATTGTAATTGTATTTCTAATCGTAATTGTATATAAAATTCTAAAATTGTAATTGTAATTGTATGTAAATATTTGTAAAATTTTAATTGTATTAATGTGAAATTATTGTAATTGTAGTTTTAATTGTAATTGTATATATGTAAAATTGTAAAATTGTAATTGTAATAGTAATTTTAATTGTAATTGTATGTGAAATTGTAAAATTGTAATTGTAATTGTAATTGTAACTGTAATTGTATGTAAAATATTTGTAAAATTTTAATTGTATTAATGTAATTTTGATAGTAATTGTATTGTGAAATTGTAAAATTGTAATTGTAATTGTATGTATTGTCATCATTCAATTTTATTAAAATTTGTAAATTTGTAAAATTGTAAATTAATTGTCAATTTTGAACCATAACTACTGTAAGTAAAATGTATATCGTAAATATTGTTAAATTACCACAATTGTAAATTGTAAATTTGTATGAACATAAATAATTGTAAAATAATAAATCTAGAATAATATGATTTTTTGTAACATAATAAAGTTTAGAAAATAATGCAAATAAATTCATGTACTTTAGAATTATCATTATTTTATTATGATCTTAAATGCCAAAAATAACAGTATACATTTTGAAGATATCATTCACACACATTTAAAGCAATCAAGTAGTTGTATTATTTTAGGAATTGACATTATAAGAAAAAATAACTTTATACAATATGCCATTGTTTTCGAGATCAACATAATTGCAAATTATCAAGTGAAATGATTTTAACATTAACACAATGCAAATTACCAATTAATTCAAAATACATATTATAATGTTTCAAAAAAAAGAGTCTTAGTTATAAGGTAATTAAGTCCTCTTCTTTCTAAAAACCCATCTTAAAAAGTATAAATGATGAAATAACACATGTGCCATATCACTCTCGGTTCTCATGATCACCATAATTATCTTCCATCTCACTTGGCATGATAACACTATTGTTCTCAAAAATATGCTTTGATCTAGGGTCATGTCTCAATACGAACCACCAATCCCTATCCAACACATTCGGGTAAAAAAAACACTTGGTTGCAGTGTTTGGGGAAAATATAGGGCTCCTTAGCTTCATCCCACATATTTCTATAGTTGATTGATATCAACCTACGATCGCGATCTTCCTTTACATTATTCCGATCAAAGGTGTCCCACCACTTTCACCTAAATATAATACATTGGAAAGAAGAGCAATCGACTTCAATGATTTCTTGTATCTTTCTGACGTAACCTAACTTCTCTTGTACTAGGTTTTGATCACAGTGGCTATATCGACTAGATTGATCAAACTCAAATTCCACTCCACATTCTTGTGTCATGTGTCTATCATTGAAATTTTATGTTCGAAAATGGCGTCCATATGCCCACATAGATGGGAACAAATGTACCTATAAAAAAATTCAAAAATCATAGTGTCATGTGTCTTATAATAACCCAACAGTTAAAATAGGAAATATATATGTAATTAAATTTCAAAGGTGCATTATTAAGTTTAAAATGTACATAAATAGATTATTACTGAATGGGTATACCTAATCCCTAAATTTAGCGCATCCTCTTCATCACGCAGGTAACAACCGGTTGCACCGTATTTCTCTCTGACTTGGTCAACAACCCAACTGTTGGGGCATATTCTTGGCATATTTTATTTTAAATGATCGGGATAAGGCACACTTCTACCATTCAACTGTCTAAATTTTTTCCTGTGACTATCCCATTTCATCCTCTTTTGTTCGTACAATGCAACCCACGGTTGTGTCACTTTGGAATTGTAAAGAACGAATTTATTGATTGCTTCAATTTTTGCATTCAATGATGGAATCAAACCAACATATAGTGCATATGAGATTAGAATATACATTATATTGAAGTTCAACATGAATATTTATTTTGTGTAAATTTGAAAAATTATAAGGCGCTTACTCTTTATCAAGCACCTTTTTCCATTCATTTGGAGCAGCTCCCCTTCTCTTTTGTCTTCATCCCTTTCATCATCACAAATCACATCACCTGGTCTATTGTC
Source organism: Pinus albicaulis (assembly GCA_034641835.2). Classification (NCBI taxonomy): domain Eukaryota; kingdom Viridiplantae; phylum Streptophyta; class Pinopsida; order Pinales; family Pinaceae; genus Pinus; species Pinus albicaulis. Next base: position 799,869,998 of record CM076577.1, read on the forward strand.
GATCTTCTTGATGTACTCACTGGCATAATAGAAAGACTCATATGATATGCACCCCTCTACCATTGACCCCTTGGGTTTTTCCCTTTGTCGAACAAAACCTTTCAATTTCTTCATGTACCTCTCTAAGAAGAACATCCAACGACAAGAAACCACCCCAACTAATTCACCCTCATCTACTAGGTGGATTAGAAGATGAACCTGCAAGTCCATGAAACTCATCGACAATTCCTTCTCAAACATACAAACAATATCAAATATCTCTTGACGCCACCGTGGAATGCTAGCCGCATGAATCTCCTTTGACGTGATCCAATGTAAAAATGCAGATAATTTAGATATGGCACATCCTAGGTCATGGAGCAATTCATGTTTCACACACCCACACAAAAAAAAAAAGGAGAATGACATTGCAAAGTTATAAACACATGAAATAATATACAAAATTATTTATTATGATCCCTACATGGGATAAAATTTATTAATATGAAAAATAATAAAATCATGCTTTTGACATTATACGTACTCTTAGAAGATTCAAATGGTCATGTGATTTCAACCCCGACAAATGGTCATCCATGGTGAAGCAACGTCGTAGTGAAGACTCATATGAAGATGACACCATCACACCCATTATAACTTCCTTTGCCAAAGAAAGATCATCTTTTTTTAAAATCCATGGGACATCACCTTCTTTGAAATACCATGAATTAGAGGGACCAACACCTACCTCTGATCCTGTACTTTCTAATCATCTTGGACAATGTTTATTTTTAGTTTTTGAAGTAATAAGATCTTTCCTAACAACCAATGTATCACTTTGTTTCGATGATATGTGCCTCTATAAAGAAGATGAAACATTTTTAAATATATGCATGGGATCTAATCAATGGGTAATCTTAAGATGCTCCCAATATGGGAGGTTATAAAAGATAGATTTCCTTTTCATCCCAATGGGAATTTCTCAACATAGGTGTCGAATAATTCTAGATCATTGAACATAGGATACCCATTTGAATTGAACATTTCTATGAACTCCTTCTCCTTCTCTCTCTCATATGCTCTAATCCATTCAGCTAGTGTTGTTATTGGAGGCCTTTGGGTTCTCTCTCGTTTACCATTGAAAGAGGATGCTGCTCTTTTGTAAGGGTGTTCTTCTGGGAGGAATACCCTGGAGCAGTCATACACTGGCTTTTGTAGGTCGTTGAACCATCTAGATTTCAGAGAAGGTCCATAACATTTACATCCAAAATACCCTTTTGCTCCAAGACTTGCAAAATTATTGTATACAATATATATGCATGGGATGTTAAACAATATCATGAAGATCGGAACAATTAAAATGAACTAAATAACTAATATGCGAAAGAATATTATTGCGTAGATAAGAAAATCAATAAACATGTAATTTACCAAAGCAAATCTTAAGCCTGGATAATCATGTATCGTGTAAGCACATATTCCATACAACGTAAAACTCCTCTCTGCTCCGATGGGTCTTGATACATCGTATACATTTATCCCATCCCATAATTCCTTAAATTCATCTACCAGTGGTTGTAAGTAGGCACCCATATTATTCACTTATCTTCTACCAAGGACTATGAGAGCCAACATAAGATGTTCATTCTTCACGGAAAACCCATGGGGGGATATTGCTATTGATCACTACTACAGGCCAAATAGAATAGTTGGGGTTCTAGAGGGAATATGGGTTGACGCCATCCATGGCTATGTTGAGTCGTAGACTTCGTACTTCATCCTTGAATTTTTCGGGCCATGTATCCTCTATGTGATTCATGGCTATTGAATTTTTTTGGATTCGCATAACTCCCAACTCACTTCTGTGTAAGGCATGCCATCCCTACAACATAGCTAATTCTTTGTAATGAAATATCCTTTGAATCATTGTGATTATAGGCACGTGCCTCAATATCTTAAAAGGAGGACCACATGATTTACACTTCTTTTTTTATTATCATACCTGTCATGCCCACATTTCAAACATATCTCTTTGTCTACATATTCTCCTCTATATAGAATACAATAATTTGGACATGTATAATATGATATGTACTCAACACCCAACATTTTCAACAATTTCTTTTCCTCTTTGTAGCTATCGAGGAAGACATTATCACTTGGAAGAACCTTATCTTTGAATAACCTGTAGTTGGTGATCATGGACAATATTAAATGTACATTAATTCTGATATAATTATTAACGTTCTTAAAATTGACCATTTGTAATGTTCATTTTGTGATTATATTTCTCAAAATATAAGGGAGGACTTGATGGTAAATCACCTCAAAATTTCCGAGAAACATGCATTCTACAAGCCAATTTTTTCTTCCAAGTTGTACAGTAACATCATTGTCCCCAACTGGGTATCCTTTGACTGAATGCCAGGTCGAAAGAGAGGGGTGGTGGAAGAAAATTTAAGGCTTTCGAAAAAGGTATCAACGATATGAGCATCATCCCCTAGTTGATCATCGTTCTGGAATGCATTAAAAAAATTGTCTCCATGGCAGTCGTATCCCTTAAGTAATCATCCATACCAGCCTCTATTTGATTGCATCCTTTGCCAGCTTGTGAATAACTACTATTGATGTAGTCATTCCTAATTGGTGAATCTGGACGTAGTGGGAATTGAATAGGTGGTTGATTCAACCATTCTTGGTATTGTTCCTCTATGTTTTTTTCTCTTAATTCAGACTTCTCTTGATTTGACATTGTTGTTTGATGCAACAGAAGATGGTAAGTAGGTCATTCATCATGACTAAAATCCTAATAATTTAAAAAATACATTTGAACATGATTAGTAAAAAATATATGATATCAATTAGTAAGCACGTCGAAAATGCATGATTAATTGGTTTGATGTTGAAACAATTACATTAATATACCAAACAATTATTATTACCATCATTATCCTAGGATTGTGGCTAGAAGATGCAATGTTACAATTGGTAGGGTGAAGTGGCTGCCCATTTTCATCTACCATATGCATCTTGTAGTATGATGCTCCTGATAAGAGCTTCCAACGTTTTGGATTTGTTTGAATATTTTGTGCATCTAAACTCAATTCTGAATCTGCACAAACCTACAAATTTGTATACATTAATTTTATTAAGCTAATTGACATGGATAAAAAAAAAAAATCAATTAGATAATGAAAATACAAATAAAATATGAAGTAAATATTATGCCTCGAGATGAATAAGGAGAACTCCGCGATGGACTTTGAGAAATATTATGGAATGAACTGGATTTTGAATAATTGTCCATTCGATATAATTATGATATTTTCTCCCTGCATTTGAGCAAAATTAACAATAAATTTTTGTGTACACACCTAAAAGTAATTTCGGTGCCTTAAAAATGGACTTATTGTTATTGGTGCTAATGTACAGTTAACCGCACTGGTGCGTTTTAGTTACTGCGCACCGATGTTGTGTTATAAATTGACGCACCAATGCCAAATAGCCACAAATAAAAAAAAAAACCAACTTTATTTTTTTAAAGTGAAAATGGGCAGAAAATTATTTTCGAAAATATAATTTCATAAAACAATTATTTAAATAGTAAAAAATTTTCATTATTTTTGCAAAAAAAATTAGGGAGAGATTTGCACGAGAGACATAATTGGAGCAAGAGAGCATGAGAGCATTGTGGAGCAACGAAATAATCTCGAACAGAACTATTCAGACAATCATAATTCCAAACATCTCATGATTCAAACCTTGTAGGATAGAATTTCAAACCATCTGGTGATTAAATTTTACTGTAATTTTTTTTTTACAGTTTCTGTTTGATTTAATACATGGTAAGTAAAAAATTTAAATTTTATTGTTGATTTTCACAAAACAAAATCCATTCTTACACTAAACCCTTGATTCTTTTTGTTTCTTTCTTTGCTTATTCCTGTTTCTGTGACTTCAGAATTAGGGATTTTCATTTTAGATTTATAGGGTTTTTGTTGCTATATATATAGGCCTATGCCATCTAACTTGCGGGATGAATTGCAAAGTCAAATCTCAATCCCTGTCGACCATTGCATGAATTTAAAAAAAAAAAGATTTTTTTTAATTGGTGCACCCTGTGTAAAATAGCGCACCGGTGCGCTATTTTATTACAGTGCACCGCACACCTACTGTTTGATAAAACAATTTAAAAACAATTTTTTTTAATCTGTGTACCCTGTGTAAATTAGCGCACCATGCATGTACTATTTGATAAAAAAAAAAATTATGTTTGTGTTAATCGGTGCACCAGTTAACATATAACGCACCTGGTCTCCTTGTTGACAGAGAGCACCATATAGTGGTCCCCTGTTTTCTTGGTGCGTTTATAAGAACATGCCACACTGCTTCCTCCATGACATCATATGCTACAAAAACTAACACTAAAGGATTTTTATTAATTTGTCTGTGTTAATCAGTGCGTTGGTTAACATATAACACACCGGTTCTCTTTGTTGACAGAGAGCACCATACGGTGTTTCTACTCTTTTTTCGATGCGTTTATAAGAACACACAACACCGACGTTGATGCGTACTTCTTGAAAGGCACACCGTTTTATTGATTTATTTATTTTTACCTGAAAATTTTGTGATTTATTTATAAAATATATTGATGAATAGTATGGTACATGTATTATATTAATAAATAAATAGCCGACAAGATATCAAGTAACAAAAATACTGATAGCACATCGAAAAAAGAAAAAAAGGAAAGTTCCTTGTAAATTCTTTACAAAAATTATTATATTTGAACTATATGTAAGTTTAACTAATATGTATTGTTTATTGTGTATCATGCAGAGCCACAAAATGCCGAAGCTTGATAAGATTATTTCTGATCTAGGACCAGAAGAGTGTAAAATCTTGATGGAAAAATTGCAGAAGGATGAATCAGGTGAATGAAAAAATGCTATCGATCCAATATGAGTTTCTTTTTTTAATTTTCATTAATAATATACTTAAAAATATTAGATAATATGTTTCAAACAATCTATTAATTCACATATGTTTAATATTCTACAGGGACTAACAACTCATAAAAGGAATGTTGTTCTAAGAAAATAAAAAAAATATAACATGCAAATGAAAATGAATTTCTCCTTAGCTCATCTGGAGTGGTGATGGAGGTTAATGAAAGGGGGGGGAACTTTTAAAAAAGTTTGAGGGATCTAGTGGAATGAATGTATAGAATTTCTTTCCACTCACAATACAAAAATCAATCCAATGATTCCAAGAACCAAATTTTATCTAAACTACAGGATGAGTTTCCAGAGAATCGATCAATGAGACATGTCAGAATTTTAATAGCAAAAACATACAAAAAAAAGGAATGAAAAAGTAAAATTCCTTTAAATGTTTTTCTAGAATTATATGTATATATTACTTGAAAGCAATCATTTATAAATATCACTTTTGTTATATCTACTTTTCATATATCAATATAAAAATTAAATAGTTTATTGTCATGTTACATTTTCAGGAAGATTATGAAAATATCAAAGGATGAACGAGCTGATATCATAAATATGATAGTAGGAATGTCCAAAAATGTGTACAAAGAGATGGTCAAAGAAATGGACATAATTGCATCACACGAGGAGTCATCTCAACAACAACGTGCATCAAAGGTAATATGTAATCATTGAATTTTTCGATTAATTACAATAAATAAACAATTTAGCACTAAATATTAATTTTCAAGCATTTTCTTGCAAAAAAGAAAAGAAAACGGAACCCATTCAGCACATAAAACATGACAACAAGGAAGAAAAGGGTTGATATCTAAGTTTGTGAGTAATTGTTACTTCCTTATAACAACATAACTAGATTTCATTTTTGTATATTTTAAGTTGTTTTACAACAATCATCATTGAATTTCTTCAAACAATTGTTAACATACAAAGAATAGCTATCAGACGAATTGATTGAAATTGGGTTAAATATGGATTTTCAGTATACGTTGGCATATCAGAAATTAATTGTGGAATTGTAAGCATCTATCGATCTTGTTTTACTTAGCTCCGTCTATAATTAATAGAACAAAAAAATATTTTACAAATATATGATTTGTTATGGGGTATAAAACTTGCAGGAAACAAAGTATGGAACTGCGCCAACAAATGAAATGTTGAAAGATGGCTTGAAATTTGGTTTTGAAAGAATGTATATAGTTCATGAGTCAATTCTTGCTATGGTATGTCATTTATTTTCGATTTACGTTGATGTATATTATTTAATATTGCAATTTTCATTATTATCACCAATGTATATACACTAATTACAGTTTATTTTTATGTTTGTAGATGGAAGTTGAAGAAGAAGAAAACAATCAACACCATGAACAAAACATTCCTCAAAATAACCCAAGTCATGGAAGTAGCTAGAGTAGCGACAAAAATTCAAGAAAATAATGACGAGCAATATGTTTGGATATCAAAGCAAGGCATTATATTTTTTGAAATATTTTTCTGTGAATTCAGAGATTTTGTTTAATGTAATGGACATAGTGTCCCAATTGAAAGATAGAGGGATACCAATAATTGTCCAATTTTGTATGACAAAGAGTGCCTTATATATATATATATATATATATATATATATATATATATATATATATATATATATATATATATATATATATATATATATACGTTTTAATTATTCTATTTTGTTCTCCATTGTCGTTGTGAAATGTAACACCACTGATTAAATATGGATGATTAAATATTATAATGAAGAGATGCAAAATGTGATGATATGATATAAAAATTTATTCCAAATACCACATTCAAATGCACTAATAAAAAATTGATTGATATAATATTGTTATAAGATATGTGTTGAATTTTGATGAATAATGAATTTTAAAAAATCACGATAATTGCACTGACATGGGTCGATGTTTCCAAAAAATACAAAATGAACACCGATGCGTGTTAGTTACTATGCACCCGTGCGTTTGTATGCTAAAGTGCAATGGTGCATTTCTATAACCTATGGGCACTGTACAAATACCAATACCAATTAGAACATTCGGTGCGTTTGTGTGATACTGCACACCATTGCGTTTATGTGATACTGCTCACTGGTGCTTTCTACGACCTATGGGCACCACAAAAATACTAATACCAATTAAAACACTCAATGCGTTTTGTGTGATATTGCGCACTGGTGCGTTTGTATAATACTGTGCACCGGTGCATTTATACGACGTATCGGCACCGCACAAATACCAATACCAATTAGAACAACTCAGTGAATTGTATCACCTACAGTGCACCTGGTGCGGTTTTATACCTTAATGGCCTGGTGCAGTTTTACACCTTAAAAGAAACATGATTAAGATCTTTCATAAAATCATGCTTATTACAAAAATATAACTAAATACATAAAAACAATAGAACAACCATTAAAGACACATAATAAGCAGTATATTTCCTTACCCAAAGCAAGAGAAACTTATATTTTATTAAACACAGGAAAATACCGAGCAGTTTTAGGACTTCCACATTCCACCTGACCATCTATTGGTTGAGCCATATATCTCTTTAGTGAATCACCCTCATGCCATTTTCCAAGCATGATTATGGGATCTCATCGTATAAACCAATCCAAACACAACCAACGGAATCCATAGGTTAAACCACCTCCACCCTCTCCATATCATGATCACACCTAAACCTATGTTGAGATCACAGAACCAAACTAAGATTGGATGTGTTAGAATTCCTTCACCATCCTTGAGTAATTTCTTGTCTCTGCGCTCAGTATTTACCATGTGTCCTGCCATTACCAGTCAAGGGATTCTTAGGCCTTTGGTAATTTTCCTGAGATCACCTCACCCTAGATTATGAAACCATCTAAGAATAAAAAGCTCAAAATCAAGAACAATCCCATCACACCATGGCTATCCATAAATGGCAAGGCTAGGCTAAAATACATTGTCAAAACCTAGAAAAACCCATTCCAATGACAACAAAAGAACCAAATACCAACATGCACATACCATGCATGTCAAGATAATATAGGATATTATACATGCAACCTATTACTTGCAAGTATTACTACTGAAGTTGCTTGATCCTTGCCATATTTTTCTTTCCTTGTCCTTCCTTGATTTCCTTTCCTTTCCTTGCTTTCTTTCTTTCTCCTCTTGGCACTTTCTCTTCTTTTAGACAATTCTAACACTAAACTAATAAAATTTTGACAAAATATTTCTAACTGATGCTCTGAGATATATTTATTGATGAGGCCTTTGATTTATTCAATTTTCCATTATTTTCCTTCATTTTCCCCCTCACATGCAACGTGTGACGTTTCACCTTCCTTTTCTCCTAATTTCCATTATTTTCATAAATAATGTGCCAAAAATACATATTTTCCTTTTCGAAGCCTTAGAAATTTCCTTTTCTAATTTCCCCTTAGCCATAAACACAACAAGTGATGCCCACTAGGATATTTTTCCCAACATTCAACTTGGAATAAGTGTCTCTTTCTCGTGGTTTTATTTTAACTTTATTAAATTTTATTGCATGAAATTTTAACACAGGGTTGTTACAAACCCCTCCCCCTCAGTGGAAAACCGTCGTTGGTGGTAAACCACACATGTACCCAAAAAACCTCTAAAAAAAAAAAAAACACACTACCTACGGAGCCTTATAACTCACCTCATTGCAGTATTTACAATAACAACCTAGTCAAAAGAAAAACCATCCCGAGAAACATGAAAATATGAAAACCATAATTGGAGCTTTATAACTTAGCTCATTGAAATATGTACAATAGAAACCATACATAAATATGTACAAATACCAAAACTCATTTTCCTTCACCAGAAAACAATAAAGGATACATAGCTCACATCTAATCAACCATCTCCCATGTATCTTCATCGGGCCCAAATTGCTTCCACTACACTTTAACTTGCTCGAGTGCTATGTTCCAGATCACAATATGTGTCCACTGCAATATGCATTGGGGTTTTATATGGAATTATCCTTCTTTCTCCACCTGCAACACAAACCAATCAATAACATGATCGACATCCTTTACATATCTTTTAAGAAATGAAACATGAAAATCATCATGAAATTTCAATGTCGGAGGTAATACAAGTCTATAGGCCACTAGTCCAATCCTATCAAGGATGTAGAAAGGCTTGCAATATCGTGGTTCCAACTTGGCACGTGATCTGATCCTTAAGGAGATCTTCTTAGGATTGATGCGCATACACATGGTCCCCAACTTGAAACTCCTTAAATTCCTTGTGTTAGTTTGCATAAATTTTCTGCATGTACTGTGTTTCCCTTAGATTCTTTTTTATAACCTACATTTCCTCTTCCACGTCTTTTAAAATGTCTAGTCCAATAAGTACCATGTTCACTGGATCACTCTGGTTTATGGGAGTGTTACAACTTTTCCCATACAATGCCTCAAATGGACTCATCCTCAATGACTCCTGATGATTGTTATTGTATTAAAACTCAACCAATGTCAGGTACTCCTCCCATATTCTATGTTGATGCATGACATACATCCTCAAAATTTCCTTTAGTATCATGTTGACCCTCTCTGTCTTCCTATCTATCTGAGGATGATAAGTTGTGTTGAAGGCCAACTTTGTTCCCAATCCTACAAACAAATCCTTCCAAAACTTGGAAGTGAACTTAGCATCCTTGTGAAAAATAATCTTCTTCAGGACACCATAAAATCTCACGATATTCTTGATGGATACTTTTGCTACCTCGCAGGTTGAATAAGTAGTCTTCACTATAATGAAGTGAGTTGCCTTTCTCAACATGTCTACCACAACCATGAGAAAATCATGTTGCCTTGATGTTCTTGGAAGACCTGTAATGAAATATGTTGGTGTCCATGTATGAATGATATTATTCACCCATTTCCCACATTAAATGTCAATCTGGTATTTTTTTTGTTATTACAAGGCTAACATGCAAAGTATATGCAGGAAACAATTACACATTTTCGTATTGATCAAGAATACAATAAGCTATGCATAACAACAATCGACTGTAACGGTAATAAGCAGTAATCAATTGTAACAACAACTGGATTCAAAAAAATAAATATTCACAGCAACCACATTAAACCATTACAACAATAAATAAAATATTCTATATAATAAAAGAAACTAAACACACCTTAATTCAACAACACCTGGTCAAGAGAGTGGGCCCAACTCCCTGATCATGGCTATGATAAAATCACAAACTCGAGAAAATATAAGAAAGATGATAATTGCATTAAATAGTAGTTACATAATAAAGTTACTGCTACAGACTCTCAATTCACTCGTATGCTAATCTTTCTTTCACGGCTCCATAACCTCTCTTGTACAAATTATCATATTGAAAACTCCTGGAATTATGGCTAATGTTTGCCTACAATTACATAGTGATTGTCAAAACAAAACAAAATGAAAAAGATAGCAGAGAGATAAATCCGAAGTTGTTCCACTGTTGCAGTTGATATCCAAATATCGTGTTGCCAGCTCGATGGTCTTCTGTAGAATCACGAATTTAGTCATTTGACCTCAAAATTTGCAAGAATAATTGAATTAGCAAGCCGCTTTGGTAATAACCCCCTACAACTATGCTTCATTGATTAATTAATGCATAAATACATTACAAGAGGTATACCTGTGTGGTTTAGGACACGAATTGACTGATAATAATATAAATGAGGAGGGGAAACAAGAAAAAAAGGTAAGTAAAGATATACAAGTTTAGCTCCCAACAAAATCAATGGAAATGACCTCCCATTTCCATTATAGAATCATAATAGGCTAAAGCAACCCACCTGTATGCTTACACATTGTCTTGACCTATTGATAGTCCAAAAATATCTCCACAAACTCTGCCACTTCCTTATTTAGATTCAACTAGTAGTAGAAATTATTTACTACTGTCAACGTCTTCTGATATCCTAGATGATCTGAATATTGTTTTACATGAAACTCCCTCAAGATAATATTCTTGAGTTCATTGTCATATGACACATAGATAATGTCCCTAAATATCACTAAGCCATTTTTTGTAAGATAATTATCCACATCCTGATCACTTGTACCCTACTATAATCTGTGTGTAAGCTCCCTGTACCTATCATCCTATTGTCCTGCCTGTAACACCCGATCCTGTAAATTTGTCCCATTTGAGCTTACTGCTGCAACATGGTTCAAGTGTACTTTCTTGTTGAGAGCATATGAAACCTTGTTCTCCTTTCCCTTAATATACCTTATCTCAAAGTCAAAATCACTAAGGGTATTGAACCATCTATCTTACTTGGTGTTCAAATTCAACTATTCAAAAAGATATCTTAATCTGTTATGATCGCTTATTAACAATAACCTCCTTCCAAGAAGATAATGTATCCACATCTTCAAAGCATGAATAATAGCTTCCAACTCAAGATCATGAGTCACATAATTCTTCTCATGCTCATAGCATATCACATATCCCTCTTGCATAACGACTCCACTAAGCCCTCTCTTGCAATCATATGTACATGCCATGAACTCTTTATCCGTATCTGCAATATTTAACACAGAAGAATTGGTCAACAACTAATTCAACTGTTCAAAATTGGTTGCACATTCCCCTATTAAAAATTCTTACCTTTCTTATGCAATGATGTAATAGGATATGCAATGCGTGATAAGTTCTTGGTGAACCTCTTGTAGTAACCTGCTAACCCCATGAATGATATGACTTCCTCCACATTTCTAGGATTTTCCCACTCAATGATATCCTTTATCTTTTCCAGAACTATTTCTATGTTATTCTTGGAAACAACGTGTCCCAAGTAGTGTACTTTTGTCTCAAAGAAACTGCACTTTCTAAGCTTAGCATACAACTAATACTCTCTTAGTAATATCAACACTGCTACTAAATGCTCAACATGATCTTGTTCATTCTTAGAATATACCAATATGTCATCAATTAATACAATAACAAACTTGTCTAGATAAGGACACAACCCACTATTCATAAAACACATAAAAGTAGTTGGATCATTATTCAAATTGAATGGAACTACAACATGCTCATAATTCCCATACCTGGTCCTAAAAGAATTCTTGTAGATGTCCTCTTCCTTGATGCATATCTGATGGTATCCTTATCATAGATCAATTTTTGAGAACGTTGTTGCTCCCTTCAATTGATCAAAGAGGTCATCAATCCTTGAAAATGGGCACCTTCTCTTCATTGTCACCTTATTCAAATTCATGTAATCAATGCACAATCTAAGAGTACCATCCTTATTCTTCATGAACAAACCTGGTGCACCCCAAGGTGATACACTTGGCCTAACGTATCCCTTATTAATAATTTCCTTCAACTCCAAATTCATCTCTACCAACTTTGGTGTTCTCATCCTGTAAGGTGCCTTTGATGCTGGTGATGCCCCTAGTACCAACTCAATAGAAAAATGTACTTCCCTGTGCGGAGGAAACTATGGAATCTCTATTGGAAACACATCCTGAAACTGCTGCAATACAAGGTACCTCTTGAATATTTTTGCATCCTCAACATCCTTACCCTTGTTATTATAAATATGAACTACAAACATCACACACCCTTTCTTGCAACTATGCTTAGCCTACATATTTGTGACCATCCTCACTGATGTAGGCTTCTTCTTTCCCTACAATATTCTATTTTCTCCATTATCATACAGAAACTCAATAGCCTTTTCATAGAAATCTACTTTAGTCCTGTGAAGATACAACCAATCCATACCCAAAATCATAATATACAATCCCAATGGTAGTACATTCAAATGTGATATTGTAGGCATACCATTCAACTTAAATGCACAAGCTCTTACCCAATGATGAACTCTCTTCTTTGTACTTGTATCCAATTGCACCAACCAAGACTCTCCATGCACTTCTTTTCTCAAGCCACACTTATCCACCAGGTTAGGATTAACATAGCTATAATTAGATCTAGTATCAATCAATATAGAAATACCTTGATCATAAATCTTACTGTCCATCTCAATGATAGATGCATGATGATTTGCATGCCTATTTTCCACAACTGCATAAATATGAGGATTACTATTAAAAACATCCCCAACTGTTTGTGCCTCCTAAGCACTATAGATATTAGGCCTACCTCCCTAGTACAATGGAAAATATTTCTTACAATGATATTTTCCACATATCCAACACTGTAACGATGCTTACTATCACCTCTAGTCTGCTTCTCTCCAGGCTGCGACACATGTCCATTCTCAACTACATTGAACTTCTTGTAGGGAGCAACATTTCCTTCTCACCTGCATCTTGAGGTATTCCTCGCTTCGATGGCCATTTCCATTTTACCTTCTCATTTCCTTTCAAGTCACATTTAGGCTCAAATTTGTGTTTTTTCTACTCATAGCAATGCTTCAATTTTTGAATGGCTTCATTTGGTGATCTAGGCTCATCAAACTAAATTTGATATCTATATGTTGTTGGAAATCCACTGATGGATCTTTGAATTTTAACCTTTTCCTCCTTGAGATATGTCACTTACCTCAACAACTCCAATAGTCTGCTATTATATTCATCATCTATCATAGAACCCATATGTAGCTCATAAAAATCATTAGATTTATCATCATAGGACCTCTCTAATAGGTACTTCTTCTTGAAAATCCTTTCAAAGTTGGCCCAAATAAAGTGTTATTCCTGAATGCCCTTGAAATTCTTCACATATTCCCACCACATATATGTTTACCCTTTAAGACTGAAGGTGGCTATCTTGGCTTTCATGCTTTCTGAATAGCTATTCAATCTGAAGAATTTATTGATCCCAAGCAACCATGCCTCTACATCTTCTAGTTTCTTCATCTCTCCATCAAATGTAGGAGGCTTCAATTTCTTGAACTCCTCAGGTAAATAATCCATCCTCATGTAAATATGATGACGGTGATGATATATCTTGGATGAGGAGCTAGAATGATTCCTATACATACCAGTCCTCCTGTCAGGTGTATCCAATGATCTACCACCTCTAACTGTGTCCCCTTTATCTAACCTGCATCCAGACCGAGATTTTCTACCATAGACTCCATTCGTTTTCTCTTCCTTATCTTGATTGATTCTCATCTGTCCCTATTTCTGCAACTCTGACAAGCTCTGAAGGATTGATTCATTAACCTATACCTGCTTCTCATGTGCCATTTATAACACCCTATTCCCACATCTACCAAGTAACTAGCCAACCGGGGTAAACATGTGATAAGAGGCTACTAATATGAGATTCAACCTCCTAGATGACCTTAAGGAAGTGGAACTGATGGAAACAACACAAACACATCTTACACTGCATCATTGACATCCCCGGGGGTAACACAACCTCCTAGGGCCCTGTTCCCTAAGGGGGGACTGATTTTTAGCCCCTTTTAGGTTGATTTGTGGGATTTTAAGGGTGAGGGAGTGGTTCTAGACCCTAGAGCCATGGGCTAGCCTTGTCAAGGTAGCGGCTCAAGCCCAAACAGAAAAAGTTACGTTGTAGTTCCGGGATTTGTGCCACATTTTTAGCCCATGAGCCCTAGTCACTGCCCAAAACTTCTTGTAACTTTAGGAGAGGGTAAATAACATTTAAACAAACATTTGGAAGCCATCACATCAACAAGAACTCATCTGACTCCACCCAGCCATGACAGGAAATTTTTCAAACATGTCAGAAACATAACATCTGCATGTATAAAAAACATATTTAAACAAAGGGGTCTCTTTCTTATCTGATAATGGGTAAGAAGCATTGATCAGCTATCATTTAATCAATTTAACCATAGATACACTGTGTATTCATTTACAAGTAAAAACATGAAGAGATCCATACCTCATCACTATCACAATACATGCTTATAACTAGCGTAATACCAAAATAAGTACCATGGATACATCAACAATAGAATCCATATATATACCAATGCATATACACATCAAATACCAAGGCAATGAAACTTTCATTAATGAATGTAAAGACAAAACCAAAATGGGACTTTATCAAACACATCAATCAATATCAAACCAGGGTTATAGAGACCACAATGTCTTAGCCCCAAACCAATGATTCCACCTCATGGTTGGACATCACTAACCATAACAGATTAGTCTCTATCCAAGCTGCTCTAGGGCTGTAGAGTGGTTTTTCCAACCAAGGCTCCAGGACTAGTAATTCAAACCCATTTATTCTTGAGCTCTAGAGTGTTTGTCCAACCAAGGCTCCAAGACTAGTAACTCAACCCACATAGGCCTCCAAAGTGTTTGTCCAACTAAGGCTCTAGGCATAGTAACTCAACCTAACAACTGTCTGTCGATCTCCAGAGAATTTTTCCAACCAAGGCTCCAGGAACTAATAACTCAACCCAAAAACTAAAGGAATCATGAGAACCAAATAGAAAACAATCAATGGAAATAAACCCACAATCACAATGGCAATGCTAGGAAAATCTACATGCATACTCATGCATGCCAAAACTAGTGAGGAAAACATACATGCAACTCGGTACCTTCACACATAATTAACTGTCATAGATGTTGATCTCAATGTCCTCTTTTTCTTTCCTTCTTTTCCTTTGCTTTCTTGATCCAAATCTCCAAGTATGCCACACTCTACAAGAGTGCTCCAAGAATACACTATGTGCTCAAGAGTATGTGAGAGAGAGAGAGAGAGAGAGAGAGAGAGAGAGAGAGAGAATAATGAGAAATCAAAAACTGAACTGACCAAGCCCTACTCATTGATCCTCAAAATCCTTTTTTATTAATGAAGCCTCTAATTTATTCATTTTCCATTATTTTCCTGAAATTTCCTCATCGCATGCAACATGTGGCCTTTCACCTTCATTTTCTCCTAAATTCCATTATTTTCATAAATAAAATCTTGATTAATGGCTCATCCCTTTTCCAAAGCCTTTGCCATTTCCTTATTGATAATAACTGAAATGAACACCCACTACGATTTTTTTCCCACCATTCAGCTTGGAATACGTGTCCCATCACTGTGGTCTTCTATATATATATATATATATATATATATATATATATATATATATATATAGAGAGAGAGAGAGAGATATATATATATATACATGTATTTTTACCAGGGTTGTTACATAACCCTCTCCCTTGGGGGAACACCGCCCTCGGTGTTCAATGACACCTACAAACTAGAAAACCATTGAAAACACAATATACTGCCTATGTAGCTTTATAACATAGCTTGTTGCAGTATTTAAGATGAGTAACCTGCTAAAACATGATAATCATACCGTTTAATGAAGCTTTATCACACAAATCATTATGGTATTTACAATCACAACGACATATACTTATGCACATTTGCTTCAACCAAAAAATAACCATATTATTTGTGGATCTTTACAAACCATCTCAATATTGTATTTATAATAATATACATATATACACATATACACATTTTCTCAACCATCAAATAGAAGGATATGATGCCCATACCAGCAACAAGGGAATCCAGAGGCTCACACCTCCACCCTCAAAGTGGTACTAGGATTCACCTCCTTCCCAGGAAGTCCATAATCCACTATCAGAGCCAAGGCTACATCCAATGTCTAGTGCTACCATCCTACACCACTTGTCCTCTCAGTGAATAGTTACTGGGTCATTGTTCCAGGGCACACTCCCAATGTGCATATGATCCCATCTAAAAATTCTAATGACAAAAAAAAATCCATCACCGACCTTCCCTTGTCTTGTGAATAGAACCTTGGGCAATCTGTTCATCCCCTTCTATGTAGTCACTCACCTTCCAAGTTCCATTGGCACCCCCATCTCGAGTATTCCATCCCCTGGAAAGGCTTCCCCACATCAGAAGATATAAAAACCAAGGCATATACCTACCTCAGAACCATCATACTGGTCATAGCACGCTCATGGAAATTAATGGACACTATTGGGTACCAGTGTCCCACAATGGCCCTTCTCCTAAAATGATTTACCAGCACACTGTTGCATGCCACCAATTCCTTTTTCCACTACTGCTAGTGCTTGCAGTCAGTTTCAACCACCCAACTGGGAATTTTGTGCTTATTTTACTAATCACATAATTTCCATTAGATTCAAAATAAATTGAAATAACTTCAAATCATACCTAATTACTATCTCGTGAACGAGGTACACTTCCAATCATGTTCACTTCCTATCACACAAGTCAAACTAGTTGTTTGATCGAATCATCATGTATAAACATATCATATCTGGTTAGCTCAAAATTCAACCATCATAGATCAAAATAACGATTCACATGAAATCATGATAAACCATAATTATAAATCACATGTAACCATCATAGTTATAATCATAGATCACATGCATAATAAAACCAAAATCAAATATCGATACTTATCCTTCATCGATCTGTACTTCTGCCCTTACTCTTTCTGTACACACATCGGATTGGTTGCCACACTTGTCAAGCACCGATGCCCTTAATTATGCATAGACATACACATAGTATACAAGACGTACATCCACACAAGGCATACAACACCAAAAAATACATACACCCACACCTAGTGTACAACACAATACATGTACATAGACATACATCCAGTGTACAACACAACACAATACATACACCTATACTTGGTGTACAACAAAATACATGTACATACACATACATCCGGTGTACAACATAACAGAATACATACACCTATACCCGACGTACGACACAATACATGTACATACACATACATCCGGTGTATAACACAACACAATGCATACACCTACACCGGCATACAACCTGTTGTTATGACATCCCTCACCGAGCTGGGATGTCTAATGACAAGGAGCCTTATACTGCAAAGAAAATACAACAAGGACTGCATGGACTGTCAAAGCCCCTTTTTCACCTATCGGAACCCTTGAAAAGGCTAAAAATCCACCTTTTGGCTTTAAAAGCACTCATTCTAACATATCAGGCCTCTAAGCACCTTTCAGCTTAAGCCCTTAGCCCCCATTTCTCATATTACCCCGCTCTATGACTGATGGCTAAAAGTCCTTAAGCCCTCTTTGGCCATCAGACTTCGTTGGTTCCCAAATCCACTCATTTTCTCTTTTGTTTCACCACCGAGGTTCATCTTTGCCGAAGAGATCCTGACCGTTGATCTCCGCAGATCCAACGGCCATCACGTGTTCCGTTTCTTCTTATCGGTTATTGTACGTCGCCCATCGCCACACTAACATTCCTTATTCATTGAATTCCTTTTCTACCGATGTGTGAAACCTCGATGCAATCCCGATCGTTGATCTCCGCAGATCCAACGGTTATCGTTCATCGCGCTTTACCCATCCATCGCACATTGCTCCTTCCTGTTTCACTCTATCTTTTCACCGCCGATATAATCTGAGCCGTTGATCGCAATCGATTCAACAGCTATCAGGCCTCCCTCAACTCCATTTTTCATCCCCCGTGATATGATCTGTACCATTGATCATCCTGATCCAACGGTCAGCGCTGTCTCATTGTTTCACTATCCTCTGCCTCATTCATTCATTTATGTGAAGCTACGATATGATCTGGATTGTTAATCCTCCTGATCCAACGGTCAACTCTATCTCGCTGTTTCACAGTCCTCCGCCTCATTCATTCATTTGTGCGAAGCCACGATATGATCTGGACCATTGATCCTCCTGATCCAATGGTCAACGATGTCTCGCTGTTTCGCTGTCCTCTGCCTCATTCATTCAGTTATGCGAAGCCGGGATATGATCTGGATCGTTTATCCTCCTGATCCAACGGTCAGCGTTGTCTCACTATTTCACTGTCCTCTGCCTCATTCATCCATTTATGCGAAGCCACGATATGATCTGGACCGTTGATCCTCCAGATTCGATGGTCGTCGCGCCTTCGCGCTGTCTCCATCCTCCCGTTCAAACCCCTTCTGCCTACCATTCCCTGATGAGATTTCAATCGTTGATCATCCTGATCCACAGCCAGCACACCTTTGCCTTTCACCCTGCTCACTTTTCTCCAATTTATCTCCGTCATTGATCGAGTCTGATCCAACGATCATCTCCAGTCTTCCGCTCTACCCGCGGGCACTCTCAACACCCGAGTTAACACCATGAGTGCCTCTGCAGTTGACCTGGTTGACTGTGGAAGATCTCAGATCAATGACTGAAAATTTTTGCGGAGGCACAGGCCAAGAAGTTGATCCGTACCCCCAAGTGCCCCCGCAGTTGATCTCCACCGTTGATGTCCTCATGATCCAATGGTCCTTGCTCCATCGCTCCTTCGCTACTTTCCCATTTACCCATCCAATATTGCATTCCCCCACTCTGATATGGACCGTTGATCTCCCTCATCCAATGGCTCACATCACTCTCGCTTTTGTAACCCCACAACTGATCATCCCGCTACATGACAGGATTGCTGACGTCATCACCGGTCCCACCCAATCGTGCAAGTATGTCCATCGCGTTCATCTACAGCCGTTGATCTAGATTGCTAAGATCGGACGACTCCTGTTCATTTTTGCATCCATTTCACAGCATCTCCCCAACGCACAACTCCAAAACGAAATGGGCGGTTTTTGTAGGGACACACACCGCCCTCTAACTGTATCGCATTCATTTCTCTTATTACTGCTTACCACCTTCCGCCCATGTGAAAACCACCCCGGTTTTCTGCAAAACCGCCTTTTGCACAGTTTCGCGCCAAATTGGATTCTAACCATGTTTTCGCCATGGAAACGCCTCCGCTGCATTCCTTGCCTCTGCACTGATCCTCCGCCTTCACCCGAGCCTTCTGAAGTAGTCTACCCCTCATCGCAGGATTTATTTAACTGGTTTGCTATCTGTGAAGGTTTTCATGGCATTTTAAGTACACAGGCCGTCTCATAGCCAATCACAGCGGCTTGAGGCCGAGGATGACGATCCTCTACGTCCAAGAAAGCAAATAAAAATGATAATAAGGGTCAGTTTCACGTCTCAGTCAATGGATCATGACCATTGGCCATTCTATAAGACCCTCCAGCGCAGAAGGCCAGTTCTTCCACTACTAGCAGTACCACATTCTCCAGCACAGAAGGCCAGTCCTTCCCACGACTAACGGTATTGCCTTCGCCAGCAACAGTAGGGGCTCTTCCTCATCAAACAACAATGATCATTCATGATTGGGCCCGTGTGGCCTTTTACCTTATTTTCTTTTCACTTTGTCATTTCGGGTGAAATCTTTAGTTCACTTCTGCAGTTTTTACTTTCAGATTAGTAAATTGTTTACATTTAAGTTAGAAACGGATTTAGGCCTATTTTGTAAGATGATGAGAGGCAGCTCTACCTCATCATCATTTTTATTTTTGATTTAGACCTGAAACAGCATACAGGCACACAGGGAAGATATTTTCCCAAAATCTTCTCGCGCATAGGAATCAGAGGTTATAAAAATAGGAAGAAAACACTAACAAAAGGTTCCAGATTTTCCAAAGGACTCACTAGCTTGAGTATTCTGTATGTATTTTGTATGAAATTTTATAGTGGATGTTTGAAGATCCCGTAGGGACTTAGTAATAAGAAATTTTGCTGGAATTGGGGATTCTGCTCGGGATGATTCACAGTTTGTAACTCTTCTCCTTGTTTTTGAATATAAATGTTCATTTCATATCTCTCTACATCTCTTGTATCTAAATGCTCTAGAATGCGAGTGCTCCCATGCTTAAATGTGAATTTATCATAGCAGATACTCATATTTACTCATCTATAGTGCTTTAAATATGGCTTAGGCATGATACTTTGTTTCATTTTCTATCTCTTTTGTCATTCTTCCGATATTAACTACAATGGATTCTTATCTTTGAATGAGCCCAGATATATGGATTCTTATCTCTGAATAAGCCCAGTATATATGAATTCTTATCCTTGAATAAGCCCGATTATAGTTGATATCTTACTCTATCTTCTACCATATTCATCGCTCACATATAACTTGATATCTATGTATTCATTTTAGAAGTCGACCCCCTTTTACAACATTATTTTTTAAAGTTGTCTGATGCATTTACTTATTGCAGTTTGTACTTAGTTTCTGTAGTTTTCCTAGTTGTTGTGTTTAACTTTAGGGTCTTGGTTCCACCCTTATTAAAACCATTCATATGAGTGATAGTTGCATGAGAGCCAAACATTTCCAACTGCAGTCAGTTGAGTCATATGCTCCTTGCATTTAAGATGTCCTAGGCACTGGTCTATACAACTCAAGGTTGTCTCTAGGAACTACAACATATTTCTGGCATCGTTGCCGGGGAAAGAATTTAAAGAACTAAATCCTTGAGCCTCGACAAATATTCATCCACCCTTCAGAATAGGTGAGCAGGAAGGGTTGGGAGTTGTATATCCCTCACCTTGGTGACTCCACTGTCATTAAAAGATAAATCTATTTACAGTCCTGGCTTCCTGAAAGCCACACCTGAGGTCAGATACATCCCAGTTGAGAACACCTTCAGTGTCTGATCCAGAGAATATTTTGCACAAGAGAATTTGGAGAGAAAGAAAATCAGATTATGCAGATATTCCCAGATTCTCCCTGGAAGACTCTCCATCCTCCTCTCAATTAGTTGAAGATCAAGGTCTTGATTCTATTGTAAGAACCCTTGACTATACTTCAGATAGCTCCTCCCTTGAAAATATTGAAGTAAAAAATGAGGCAGAATCTGTAGATACCATGAGCTTCTTTCTGCATCCCACTCCCAAAACCAAAGAAGTTAAAGAAGTCACAGAGGTTTCCACTTCTCATATTCTAGTAGTTCAATCAATCCATCAATCCGTTGTTCAGTATATCCCCATTGTCATACATACTTCTCTTCCACCAACTCCTATTACACATTAGACTCTCCTGCCACCTCCACAACCTCTGATGGTTTTTCCTGGCTTCCTAATAAACAAATATGCCCCCTTGGCATTGCCACGGATCCTAAATAACATGCCTCAGGATTATTTAAAGATCCTACCTCATTTCAATGGAGAAAATGATACTGAAGCTTAGAAACACCTCGAAGTTTTCTATGCCTTCGCAGAAAATTTCAATGTTGAACATCTGGATGTGGTGTTGAGATTGTTTGTCCAGTCTCTAGATGGAGAGGCCAGAAAATGGTTCAAGACCTTGGGGGACCGCTCCATTAATAACTGGGAGTAAATGGAAAATGCCTTCACCAATAAATGGGAAGAGAAGAAGGCCCACGTATACTGTCTTACAGAATTCAATTCACTTAGAAAGATACATAATGAAGATGTGTCTGAATTCATCAAGAGGTTTAATAAATTATATACAAGTCTCCCAGCCGAAATGAAGCCTCACCAGATCACTGCTAAAGTGGTGTTTGTAGTAGCCTTTGAGTCAGAATTAGGATTCTCTTTAAGAGAAAGGAAGTCTGCTACTCTGGATGAAGCCCAGATTGGTGCATTGGAAGTGGAAGCCAACTTCACTTCTACAAGTAAATCAAAAGGGAGGTCATACCATGATGTTAGGTGGAGAGGGAAAGAAGAAGCGTCTACCTCAAGTCAAGATAGAGAGGTAGCATATTACAAAATAGAGGAGATGAGAAAAATGATCAAGAACCTTTCGAGCAAGCTGGTGAAGCTTGAGCTTGAGACAAATAACTCATCCTCCAAGCCATTCCAAACTGCTCCAAACAGAGGCTTTAACCCACAATATAGAAAGCCTCTTCTTCAAATATTGCAAAGAGATCGGAAGGAACAACAGGATCACATACAACCTCCGTTGTATCTGGAAGGGCAGATGGATGGCCCTACTGAAGACATTCCCGATGGGCAAGATGATCAATATCTTGCTTACTCAGACGGCGATAAAGTTCAGTCTTCTTTGCAAGAAGGTGAAGGAGTGGAGCTTTCCTTGCAAGAAGAAGAAGAAAAAACAAGTGCTTCTAAAGATCTAGAGATCGAAGATTACTGTAAACAATTTGTAGACTTCGTGCAAGCACAGTTTCATAGAAAATATGATCTCAGGTCTTCTAGAAAGATAACTTGCACACAAGAACAAGAAGAAGAGATGCCTCAAAAGGAGATAGTTGTTTAGAAAGTTGGAGATAAATGTAAGAAACCTGTAACCGAACCTTTGCATCCTAATTTCTCTGTTCCATATTCTTCTAATATAGTCCCCAAATCAATTGAAAAGGTCAAGCCTATCCCAAAGGAAGAAAAACCTCTAGCCGAGAGTAAAGAGCCAAAGGAAAGTATCGTAGAGAAGCCTCTTCCTGTGTTTAGCCTTCAGAAAGAGCTAGAAAAAGTAAAAATTCTCGTCCCTTTGACTGAACTACTGAAACAGCCAGCCTACCAGTCTCAGGTATCTTCTTTCATGCTTCCTCAAGGAGCAGCCCCAATCCCAGATGGTTTAAACCTCCAGGAAGAAAGGCCTATGGTCATGTTTGGTCCTCATGTTGAGGAGTTAGATTCTTCAACTCCTCCTTTCTATGTCTCTTTAGTAATTCATGATTTTCTGTTGCACAAATATATGTTGGATTCCAGGGCATCCCATAAACTATTACCTCTATCGGTGATGGAGCAATTGGGGTTGCAGATCACTTGCCCATATAAATATCTCTACTCTTTTGATTCTAAAAGAGTCAAATGTTTGGGGATCATCAAGGATCTGGTGGTAAACCTAGCCCAAATCCCAGCTAAAAGCATGGTAATGGACATAGTAGTGGTTGACATCCCAACTCGGTCTGGGATGCTGTTATCTAGATCATGGGGTACAAAAATCAGAGGATCTATAAAGCTAGACCTAACCTATGCGACCATCCCTATGTTTGGAGGCCAAGAAAGTAGATTATACCAGGAAACAAGGTTTGTGAAGATGGTCACTAAAGCCAATAATTCAATAAATTCACCGGTGTATAGAAAAGAGGGTGGGTTTTCTTGTCTAATGCTTGAGGAAGACCAATATTACTTGCAGGAGCAATATTTCTGTCAAATAAATACCGAGTAGTCTTCAAGTAATGAAGAAGGTGGGATTTGGACCTTGCACTTTGACAGAGCCAACTCGAAGGAAGGGAATGGAGCTGGGATTCTCCTTATCTATCCTACTGGACAACTAGTCCCATTATCCTTCAAATTGGAGTATGAAGCCACGAACAATGTGGCTGAATATGAAGCCTTGCTTCTAGGTCTACAAACAGCAAAGAACATGAATATTCAGAGCTTGAAGGTTTTGGGAGATTCAGAACTGGTGGTGAGACAAGTAAGAAATCAATGTCAAGCTAAGCACCCACGACTAAGGGCTTACAGAAATGAGGTATGGGACTTGGTAGAGAATTTATTCTCGTCATTTAATATTGAATTCATGCCAACAGACCAAAACAGAATGGCAGACTCTCTTGCAGTGGCCGCAAGCACTTTTCGGCCATCTCATAATCCCCTCCTGAGGTACAAGATAGAGGTCCATTATCGTCCTTCCATCCATGACAATGTCAAACACTGGAAGGTGTTTGAAGATGAAGAGCAAGTGAAAATATTCATGGAGACTGTTGGGGAATTCTCCAATATGGACATAGATGTTGGCGAGGAGGAGACTGAGGACCTTCCTCAGAATAAATGGCAAGATACCATGGCTGGGCACAAGGTGCTATAGCTCAAAGGGAATGTAATACCTAGAGGACTGGTCCCCCCTAGAGAGACTATTTGATAAGAATGATGTCCCAATTCGGCCAAGTAAGGTTGTTGAAGAAAATCAGGTAGATGACCTGAACCTCGGCATGGAGGCCAATCCCAAGCTTGTGAAATTGTCTAATAAGGTACCCGAAGAATACAAAGAGCAATATCGGAAGCTATTTCAAACATATAAATATGTCTTTGTCTGGTCCTATCAATATTTGAAGACCTTTGATATTAGCATTATCCAGCACAAGATTCCATTAAAAGGAGTTGCTAAGCCACACAAACAGAAATTAAGACAGATTAATCCTTTACTCCTTCCTTCCATAGAAAAGGAAATCAAGAAACTGTTGAAGGCTAATATTATTGTGCCATTAAGATATTCTGAATGGGTGGCCAACTTGGTCCCAGTCTGAAAGAAGAACGGGGAAATAAGATTGTGTGTTGACTTTCGGAACTTGAACAGAGCATCTCTGAAAGACAATTATCCGCTGCCCAAGATGGACCATATATTGCAGAAGGTGGTTGGATCTTCACGAATTTCTATGATGGATGGATTTTCTGGGTATAATCAAGTAGCAGTGCTTCCGGAGGACCAAAAGAAAACCGCATTCACTACTCCTTGGGGAACGTTTATGTATGCTCGAATGTCGTTTGGATTGATCAATGTGAGGGCTACATTTCAAAGGGCCATGGACATGCTTTTGTGGGGGAACAAAAAAAATTCGTGGTGGTGTACCTAGATGATATCACAGTCTTCTCAAAGGACGATGCTAAACATATAGAGAATTTTCACATAACCTTTGACAAGTGTCGTAGGTATGGATTGTCTTTAAACCCACAAAAATATTTATTTGCTTTAGAAGAGGGTAAACTGTTGGGGCATATTGTAACAAAGACAGGGGTAAAAATTGACCCGAAAAGGGTAGAAGTCATAACTGGTATATCCTTGCCCAGAAACAAGAAAGAGGTCCAAGTTTTTCTTGGACGTATCAAATTCTTGAGAAGATTCATACCGAACTATGCAGAGATATTCTGGTACATAACTGAGATGCTGAAGAGGGATAACGAAGTAAAATGGACTACTGAGTCGCGGGAAGCTTTTAACAGAATTAAAAATGATTTCGCAAAAGCCCCAGTATTGGCAGGAATGGATTATGCAAAACCCTTCATAATATTTTCATTTGCATCTCCCCACACCATCGCAACTATATTATTGCAGAAAAAATGAGGAAGGTCATGAACAACCCATTGCCTTTTTCAGCCAATTGCTTCGTGACGCTAAGCTAAAATATAACATCGTGGAGAAATAGGCTTATGCCTTGGTCAAATCTCTGAAGGCTTTTCAGATGTATGTACTGCAGTCAGCTATAACTGCATTCGTACCCACAACAGCTGTAAAAGACATCTTGATTCAAGGAGATAGCAAAGGAAAGAGAGGCAAATGGATATCCAAGATACAAAAGTATGAGTTGGAGATACACCCCACTAAGCTAATAAAGGGACAAGGATTAGCCAAGATCCTTTCCGAATCAAACTGTCAGGCTTTGGGGATAAATTTGACTATGGTGGCCAATGAAGAACTTGGAAGAGTAGAAGAGCAGCACATGATAGAAACTGCTATGCAAAAGACCCATATGAAGTACCTTCTCAGTGCATGGTACAAAGAAATTGTAGAATACCTCTTAACTCTTAGATGTCCGCCAAGCTGCGACAAGACAAAGTATAGAACGTTGAGGATAAAATCTCAGAAGTTCATCATAGGAAATGGCCATTTGTACTAGAGGGACCCATCGAGCATGCTAATTTTATGTCTCACAGAAAATGAAGTAGAAGAAGTGATGGCGGAATTCCACGAGGGAATTTTTGGTGGCCACTACAGTTGGAGGGCCACGGCACACAAGATTCTGAAAGCAAGCTTTTTCTGGCCCAAAATTTTCGAAAATGTGTATGTTCGAGTAGGGGCCTATGAAAAATGTCAGAAATTTTATGAAAGACAGAAGTTTGCACCTTTTCCTATGATCCTGGTGCACATAGAAGAACCTTTCCAACAGTGGGGAATCAATTTCATCGACGAAATTCATCCTGCCTCAAGTGGGCAACACAAGTGGATACTAACAGCCACCGATTAATTCACTAAATGGGTAGAGGCCGTGCCAGCAAGGAATGCTATGGACAAAGTGGTGATAAATTTTCTGGAAGATAACATCATCTCAAGGTTTGGTTGCCCTGCTAAGATTGTCACAGATAATGCTCAGGCTTTTAATTCTGTCAAATTTATCAGTTTTTTCCAACAGTAAAATATTTTTTTAGAACACTCTATTGCATACTATCCATAGGGAAATGGATTGGTAGAATCCTCAAACAAAACTTTGGTAAGGGCATTGAAAAATTCCATAACTGAAAACCAGAAGAATTGGGATTCACAGCTCAAGTTCACGCTATGGGAAAACAGAATCACTTGTAAAAGGTCTACATGCAAATCCCCATATGAATTGGTCTATGGTAGAGCAACAGTTTTCCTGATACAATTGGCCTTACCTATGGCTAGGTTCATGCAGGATTGTCAAGAAGAACCAAACGATATTACCAAAAGAATAAATCAGTTAATAGAGCTGGAAGAGACTCAAAGTTGAGTAAATCAGAAGTTGACTGAGTACCAAGAGAAAATGAAAGACCTGTTCAATCAGCATGCTAAAGATAAAGAGATGCAGGTCAGAGATCTAGTGCTAAGATGGGATATAAGAAGGGCTGAGAAAGGAAATCATGGGAAGTTCGATCCTCTATGGTTCGGACCTTTCAAAATTGTTGAAGAGGGAGGAAACAACACTTTCAGACTGGAAAATTTGTAGGGTGATCTGCTCGAAGCCCCTGTGAATGGGAAATTCTTAAAACCCTTTTTCCAGCATTGATTCAGGCCGAAATTTATTCTGTATGATATTTTACATTATTCAGTTGTTTTTATTATGGTGTTTTTTGTTTTGAGTTGTCATGAAGGAAGAAGAGAAGGCATCAAGGAGATTGTGTTCGCAAGAAGAAGGCTAACAGATGGTTTGCGGAGTTTTCAACATGTTCGAGGACAAACATATCGTCCCCAAATGGAGCCAATGTTGTTATGAAATCCCTCACCAAGTCGGGATATCTAATGACAAGGAGCCTTATACTGCAAAGAAAATACAACAAGGACTGAATGGACTGTCAAAGCCCCTTTTTCACCTATCGGAACCCTTAAAAAGGCTAAAAATCCACCTTTTGGCTTTAAAAGCGCTCATTCTAACAAATCAGGCCTCTAAGCACCTTTCAGCTTAAGCCCTTAGCCCCCATTTCTCATATGACCCCGCTCTATGACCAACGGCTAAAAGTCCTTAAGCCCTCTTCGGCCATTGGACTTCGTTGGTTCCCAACTCCACTCATTATCTCTTTTGTTTCACTTCCGAGGTTCATCTTTGTCGAAGAGATTCTGATCGTTGATCTTCACAGATCCAATGGTCATTGCGCGTTCCATTTCTTCTTGCCAGCTATCGCACATCGCCCATCACCACCCTAACATTCCTTATTCATTGAATTCCTTTTCCACCAATGTGCGAAACCCTGACGCAATCCCGACCGTTGATCTCCGCAGATCCAACGGTCATCGCTCATCGCGCTTTGCCCATCCATTGCACATCACTCCTTCCTGTTTCAATCTATATTGTCACTGCCGATGTTCATTCCCCGATATAATCTGAGCCGTTGAACGTAATCGATTCAACAGCTATCGGGCCTCCCTCAGCTCCATTTTTCATCCCCCATGATATGATCTGGACTGTTGATCCTCCTGATCCAACGGTCAGCGCTATCTCATTTTTTCGTTGTCCTTTGCCTCATTCATTCATTTATGCGAAGTCACGATATGATCTGGACCGTTGATCCTCCTGATCCAATGGTTAGCGTTGTCTCCCTGTTTTGTTGTCCTCCGCCTCATTCATTCATTTATGCGAAGCCGCGATATGATTTGGACCGTTGATCCTCCTGATCCAATGGTCAATAATGTCTCGTTGTTTCACTGTCCTCTGCCTCATTCATTAATTTATGAAAAGCCGTGATATGATATGGACCATTGATCCTCCTGATCCAACGGTCAGCATTGTCTCGATGTTTCTTTGTCCTCCGCCTCATTCATTCATTTATGTGAAGCCGCAATATGATCTGGACCGTTGATCCTCCTGATCCAACGGTCAGTGCTGTCTCACTATTTTGATGTCCTCCACCTCATTTATTCATTTATGCAAAGCTGTGATATGATCTAGACTGTCGATCCTCCAGATCCGATGGTCATCGCGCCTTCGCGCTGTCTCCATCCTCCCGTTCAAACCCCTTCTACCTACCATTCCCTGATGAAATTTCAACCATTGATCATCCTAATCCAACGACCAACGCACATTTTCCTTTCACCCCGCTGAATTTTCTCCAATTTATCTCCACT
Source organism: Pinus albicaulis (assembly GCA_034641835.2). NCBI lineage: Eukaryota > Viridiplantae > Streptophyta > Pinopsida > Pinales > Pinaceae > Pinus > Pinus albicaulis. The sequence continues at coordinate 799,899,145 of CM076577.1, forward strand.
GTTGATCGAGTACCATCCAACAGTCACCACCAGTCTTCCGCTCTACCTGCAGGCACTCTCAGCGCACGAGTTAACACCGTGAGTGCCTCCACAGTTGACCTGGTTGACTGCAGAAGATCTCAGATCAATGGCTGAAATTTTCTACGGAGGCACAAGCCAAGAAGTGGATCCGTACCCCCAAGCTCCCCCGCAGTTGATCTCCACCATTGATGTCCTCATGATCCAATGTTCCTTGCTCCATCGCTCCTTTGCTACTTTCCCGATCACCCATTTAATATTTCATTCCCCCGCTCTAATCTGGACCATTGATCTCCCTCATCCAACGACCCACGTCACTCACACTTTTGTAACCTTGCAACTAATCATCCCGCTACATGATAGGATTGCTGATGTCATCGTTGATCCCACCCGACCATACAAGTACGTCCCTCGTGTTCATCTGCAGTCGTTGATCTAGAATACCCAAATCGGACGGCTCCTGTTCATTTTCGCATCCATTTCACAGCAGCTCCCCGACGCGCAACTCCAACGTGAAATTGGTAGTTTTTGTAGGGACACGCATCACCCACTAACTGTATCATGTTCATTTCTCTTATTATCGCTTACCACCTTCCGCCCACACGAAAACCACCCCGGTTTTCCGCAGAACCTCCTTTTGCACAATTTCGCGCCATATTGGATTCAAACCATGTTTTCGCCATGGAAATGCCTACCTGCATTCCTTGCCTTTGCACTGCTCTTCTTCCTTCACCCAAGCCTTCTGAAGAATTCTACCCCTTATCGCAGGATTTATTTAACTGGTTTGCTGTCTGTGCAGGTTTTCATGGCATTTTAAGTACACAGGCCGTCTCATAGCCAATCACAGCGGCTTGAGGCTGAGGATGACAATCCTCCACGCCCAAGAAAGCAAAGGAAAGTGATAATAAGGGTCATTTTCACATCTCAATCAATGGATCATGACCATTGGCCATTCTATAAGACCCTCCAACTCTGAAGGCTAGTTCTTCCACTACTAGCAGTACCGCATTCTCCAGCACAGAAGGCCAGTCCTTCCCACGACTAATGGTATTGCCTTCGCCAGTAGCAGCAGGGGCTCTGCCTCATCAAACAACATTGATCATTCATGACTGGGCTCGCGTGGCCTTTTACCTTATGTTCTTTTCACTTTGTCATTTTGGGTGAAATATTTAGTTCACTCATGTAGTTTTTACTTTCAGATTAGTAAATTGTTTACATTTCAGTTAGAAACGGCTTTAGGCCTACATTGTAAGATGATGAGAGGTAGTTCCACCTCATCATCATTTCTGTTTTTGATTTAGACCTGAAACAACATACAGGCACGCGGGGAAGATATTTTCCCAAAATATCTTCTCGCGCATAAGAATCAAAGGTTATAAAAATAGGAAGAAAACACTGACAAAAGGTTCCAAATTTTCAAAATGACTCACTAGCTTGAGTATTCTGTATGTATTTTATATGAAACTTTATAGTGGATGTTTGAAGATCCTGTAGGGACTCAGTAATAAGAAGTTTTGATGGAATTGGGGATTCCAGTCAGGATGATTCATAGTTTGTAACTCTTCTCCTTGTTTTTTAATATAAATGTTCATTTTGTATCTCTCTACATCTCTTGTATCTAAATGCTCTGGAATGCGAGTGCTCCCATGCTTAAATGTGAATTTATCATAGCAGATACTCATATTTACCCATCTATAGCGCTTTAAATATGGCTCAGGCATGATACTTTGTTTCATTTTCTATCTCTTCCGTCGTTCTTCCAATACTAACTACAATGGATTCTTATCTTTGAACGAGCCCAGATATATGGATTCTTATCTCTGAATAAACCCAGTATATATGGATTCTTATCCTTGAATAAGCCTGGTTATAGTTGATATCTTACTCTATCTTCTGCCATAGTCATCTCTCACATATAACTTGATATCTGTGTATTCATTTTAGAATTCAGCCCCCTTTTACAGAATTATGTTTTAACGTTGTCTGATGCATTTACTTATTGTAGTTTGTACTTAGTTTCTGCAGTTTTCATAGTTGTTGTGTTTAAATTTGGGGTCTTGGTTCCACCCTTATTAAAACCATTCATCTGAGTGATAGTTGCATGAGAGCCAAACATTTCTAATTGCAGTCAGTTGAGTCATATGCTCCTTGCATTTAAGATGTCCTAGGCACTGGTCTTTATACAACTCAAGGTTATCTCTAGGAGCTACAACACAACCCAATGAATACACATGTCACAATACCAAGACTACACCATGCACATACATAGCACTGCATGCCCCCAACACAACATGTACGACATGCACACAATACTACATTTATACTAGTATCATATACACAACATGTACACAATACCACCTATACACACACTACCTGTACAACGTGTGCATTGCATCGCATGTACACGACACCACCTACGTTATGTGTACACAATGCCAAATTTACACCGCACCACATGTACAATGTTTACACAATATCACATGTACATAACACCACATGCACGACATGCACACGACACAAATTGCACACAACACCACATGTACAATCGTGCACACAACAAAAAATGCACATAGTACCATATGTACATCACGTACACAACACCATTTGTACATAACACTACATATTCAACATGTACATAGCACCATAAGTACACAACACCGCATATCCAACATGTACATAGCACTGTCTATACCTAGCACTGCATATGTAACATCATATATACAATAGGAATACAACATCATATGTACACAATACTACATATGCAACATTACACATCACCATAGATACAATCGATGAATATACAACATGCACAACATATACACAAAAATAGCATTGCAAATCCATAGACCACATATTGACCCCACAAGAAAGCTTGCTTCTCATGTCTTTCCATTATCCATGCTCACCCTAGAATGTTGCATATCACACTACTTTCACTTCGTTGATGTACCCCTCAGCGTTAGCTGTCCATAACATAAACATAGGCATAGCAGAAGCATATAATATCAATTAATTTCCACATGATATTGACCTCATAGATCTATCAGAGTGACTCCTCCCACTTGATTCCTCATAATACCAAGAACCTCTTCATTCCATTCACCTGCATAAACAATCATTCCTCCACAAGAACGATCCTTGTAAACCATGCCATACAGTGAGACAGATACACAGATACATACATATATATAATCATTAGCATAAAACAATCATGATCTTTTCAGATACCGCCATACATACATACATATATACATATAAGCCATTAACATAAAACCATCAACATCCTTGATGACCCTGTCAATCAATCACATACATACTGATCTGAATGGAAAGTGGCCTACACCCATGGTATTCATCCACCCATGGTATTTATCTGCCCATGGTATTGTAATTGACATCTATCCATGGTATTCATTCACCCATGGTATTCATCACCCATGGTATTTCTCCACCCATATTATTGTAAGTAACATCTACCCATGGCATTCATTCACCCATGGTATTTACCCACCCATGGAATTTACCTGTGGTATTGTAACTAAAAAATACTATAAGTAACAAGTCACATTTTGTAAGGACATATTTTCTACCAAAATGTAGCTTTTACAGTTATTCTCTACTTTAATAAAAAATTTATTTGTGGTTTTATTTACGGTGTGTTCTCAAATTTTTCTGGCATTTCAATTTTTCATATCTTGGGGGCCTCACCCCCAAGACCCATTTCAATTTTTTAGATCCTGGGGGCCTCCCCCAAAGATCCGAATCACATACAGACATACATATATACATATATAGACATCGACATAATCATGATCACAACACAATTGCTAGATATCATAAGGTCTAGGTTAAGAGAAATTCCTTTATCCTTGCCCAATATGCACAATATTGAGAACAAAAATTCCAAACATAGCGAAGGCATATAATATCTCAAATCCATTTTCTTTACCTTTCTCATGACTGTCCTGCCACCATCCATTTACTACAATGGACCCAACCAATCTAACCAATTATCATATTCTTACCTTCTGTTGTGCTTACTCATGCACCGAGCTTCATCTGTGTCTTACCTTACGTGTTCGGTACCATAGAGATCTCCCTGAGCTCCATTAACTTTCCTATTTCCTAACCAATTCCCAATACTCTCAAAACATAAAAGGAAAGAACAAGAGCAAGAAATAAGAATACCATGAAAACCAAAATCAATACGACACCACAAAAAAATGGCAAGGCCTTGCACCAGACATAAATAAAGATGTAAATCAAGTGCAACTAACACATAAAAGACCAAAAGCACAAGACTAACAACAAACACCATGACTCAATCGCCATGATTCCTAATACTTCCAAGGGAAAGCTAAACCCAAGCCTTCTTTAATATTTCATGGCAGTCTCTTTTTCCATGAAATCCCCTACATCATACTTCCATAAGAACATAACTGTTAGTTCATAAATAAATATAGCAATATACTAACTACCTTACCTTTATGTTCCAGGCACACTGACCTGTAACTGAACACACATGTCATCCATATCCACCAAACATCAAGACAACATATCTATCAATTAAAATTAAAATTTTACCAAGACTAATAACTATGTCATAATCCACAATCAACTCACATTTATCAGTCATAGTACGTAATGCTACAACTATCACCTACTTACACTCAATTATATACCGACTATCTCAGCACATATGTGTTAACACAACCATCTTAAACCAAGATCATTCCTTCATGCAATCTTATAGATACAAACTCATATGATGCAATTATTCAAACATACAAACAACTTGAAAACATACCATGCTAAATATATCAACTAGATGACATAATCAAACACTCAAAACAATCAAGCACCAAGTATATGACATAAGAAAACTCATATCTCAATGTATCTCAAGGGAGGCTATATTTTCCGCACAATCAATCTAAATTGGAAAAATATAACTTCACAACACCTCAACTCAACATAAATAAGATCAATATATCCATAAAAGTAACCAACTAACATGTTCACATCATAAACTCATAATCAATTGTCATTCATACATAAAAATCACATATGCACAATTAGCCTAAATTAGTACAATAAAATATCACAATTATATCGATTCATACATGAACGTAATAACCCTAACCATCTACATAAGCCAATCCAAGGAAATATGATACATAGAGCATCAAGATCTTAATGAAATAACCCTAATCCTCAATTTATTAGCATATAATAAAAACAAGCTATATATCACGCTCATCAACAACATGTAACCTAATCATAAAGCTAACTAGCATACCACAACAGTAAATTAACATATAACATGCTCATCAACAATGTATAACATATTCATTGAGCTAACTACAAGGTAACATATTCATCAACGAAATATAAAATAATCATCAAGTTAATACCATGCTTGACTAACTGACACATGTACATATGATCACACTAATTAACTAGCATCTATCATGTATGTAACCATAACATCAATAGAATTACAGGCATACACATAACCATAGTAATAATAGAATTAAAAACATGTAAGTAATCCTAATGCTTACAACAACCATGAATTGCATACCTACATGCCAAACATACAACTTGTATGATGATTTTCTCTTGCCTCGAGGTTCAATGCTGCAACTTCACTTTGATGATTTAGATCTCCTACTCTATCTCATTCAACACATTAGCATCATAACGTACCAATATCACCATGATGGCCTAATTGCGTACAATGACCTTATGCACAACAACCTCAACCAAACCAATGCAAACTTGACCATATGCACCCACTTGACTTGTATCATGAATTACCAATGCATGTTCAAGATAAAACCTCATACAAGAAAGCATGACCAATATGTGATCCAACTGTTGAGTCCCAAACTTGCATATTTCCTATAAACCTTTCTAGACTTTTTCCATTTACCTGGACCTCCTAAGTCATCAACATCATTGCATATTAATCATAAAAGAGCATTTAAAGTGGTTTTTAACTATGTTTTGTGTCTGCTGTTTGAATTAGATTTTGTGCCATTGAGCTTCGAATCTGTCACTTTCCGCAATTTCTGCCTAATCAGTATTTTGCAGCAATCTACATGCGGTGCATTGCAAATCAAGCCACATGTGTTGGAAACACATGGATATGGGACTTGTGTCCTATTGGCTCATGAAAATCTACCAAAGAAGGCCGTGGTCAAAGGTAGTCAAGCTAAGGTCAACTCCAAGAGTCCTGCAGGACAGCACTCCGTTTTTCACCACGTGAAGACTTGCGTGGCCGTTCCTAAATCTCAGGGGACATATCAACACCTGTGAACTGCTCCATAAGCCGAATCCAACGGCCACCCTCCATAGATTTAATCTTCACGGTAGCCATAATGCTAGATTTCTAGACGTGGTTGTTCATGTGTCTTTTATCAGCGCAGATTGTAGGAACGTAGTTATGTCATCCTCTGTTATAAATAATGCGTTCTCATATGCATAGTAGCTAGCTTCTGTAATGTAATTTTGCTGTAAAGAAAGCCCACTGTGTCGTGACATTATTTCCTTGTTATGACTGCGTTTTGAATACATGAGAAGACTCTGTTCATAAGCATAATTCGTGGTTAATAGTTGTTGCCCGAGGATTGTGAAGAGGGCCCCTACACACGCCGAGGTTTTTGTTTATTGCTGTATAGTTTCATGTTTTATTTCCTTACGTTCATTATGCCATAGTTATTCACGTGTATATATTACATCTCTTATGGTATTAACGTTTTATTTCTGTCCATAATTTTTCATGCTTTATACTGTTGTTAACTGATCAATGCCTTTGTTCCAGATTACAGTAGGTAGCCCGGGCATTTGCACATAGTTTTACAATGGCTAATGACATGGAATCAGTCTTGTCCTTCTGCTGATTTATTTTTCTTAGCTTTTAATTCCAGCACTGTTTTATTTATTTCATTTTTGTACATTTTCTTTATTAGTTAGATTAGATATTAAATTACTCATGCCATTATCAGTTACCTTCGAAAACCATAGTGAGACTAATGGTGAGGGATTGAAGTATGAGTGTGTAGTTTGATATTAGTTTATTTTTCTGCAAGTTAGATATTAAATTGCTCATGTCATTATCAGTTACCTCCGAAAGCCATAGCGAGACTAATGGTGAGGGATTGAAGTATGAGTGCGTAATTTGATATTAGTTTATTTTTCTGCAAATTAGATATCAGATTGCTCAAGTTTTTTATGATTACCTCCGAAATCCATAGCGAGACTAATGGTGAGGGGTCAGAATATGAGTTGATGTAATTTGATTTTAGCTTTACTTTGCTTGCAATTCTTGGATTTCTTTGAGCACAATTTCTTTTGTATTTAGACAACAGCAAGGGTAATGGGTTTCATGATCAATAGTTCACTGTTTGTTCGACTAGTATAGTGGCACATTTTCATTTTCTTTTAGGAATTAATTTTGTCATTGCATGTTTTAAAACCATTTTGAAGTTTGAAGTTTGGGAAATCATTATAAAGGACATCATTGCCTTGAACATTTATATCCATACTTGTCTTTTAGAATTTCCATCTCACATTAGGAAACCAACCAAGATAAAACCCCAAGATAAATAAAAAAACCAAAAACGACAAAAAGTAAGAGATAGGTTATCTTGCACATATAGTGCGCCACACTTCGTCAGCTTACGAATCCCGGATTGACAAATTAATGTAGCAATTTAGGACACACTAAATTGACCAAACACCAACATAAACAAGTAATGCATGTACAATATGTAAAAACGTGTAAGCAAGCACGCACAAACAATACATAAGCAAAAACAACACAAAATCAGTCATACATTCATGAGAACATATTGACGACAACACCATAAGCACTTCCATGGTGACATCATTTCCACCATGGTCACCACAAAATGGATGAATCAACCACATACAACATGGGTATGAAAACGCATAAGAAATCTACATAAAATCATAACCAACACACCGCCCATCTAGTCCAAGGGTTGAACCATGCTCTGATATCACTCTGTGGTATCAGATATCACACAAATAGAACATAAACCAAACACCATCATCATGCATACATAACAAGAACATAGAACATAAGCATGAGGAACATATATGAAATTTACATGTATGCATAGCAAACACACACAACCCAAGGAGAGCGCAACCATGCTCTAATACCACTTTGTACCACCCTCTTCCCACATCTACCCAAGTAATCGGCTAACTGGGGTAAACATGTTACGATAGGCTAATAATATGAGATTCAACCTCGTATATGACCTTAAGGAAGTGGAACCGACATAAACACCAAAAATACACCTTACACTGCATCATTGACATCCCTAGGGGGTAACCCAACCTCCCAGGGCCCCGTTGAAAGTATTTCTTGAGCCTCAACAAACATTTCATTATCTTATTTACAAATTATTATCTCTTACCTAAATCTCCTCAATGTGTATTCTCTACCAGGATAACACTCTTCTCCTTGCTTCCCACATGATCGGTAAGAAGTGTCACAGGAACTGTAGCCTACCATTTTTCTTATACTTCTGAATTCTCTTCTTCCCATGAGTGTACCATGTCAAATAAACCAAATAGATTCCAAAATGAAATCCATAACTCAGTAATGTTCAGGGGAGTATTATCTCATCTACAAGATCAATCCACATTAGCATGTACATGTATAATAATAATCATAACCATATCCATGTAATAACATAAAATCACAACAACATCATGCATGACCATACCAACTATATACCAAGACCTCATACATGACAACCATAACCTTGACAACATCATACTTCCCAAAGAGAGTGAAACCATGATCTGATACCACATTGTGGTATCAGATATGACCCAAAGAGAGCGCAAACCACTCTGATACCACCCTATAAACACATCCTCGCATTTTTACCCACTTTCACCGGCTTGCCCAGGGTAAACATGAGTTGAGTGTCACTATGATAAGACTCAACCTCCTACGTGACCTTAAGAAATGGAGCCAAAAACTTAAGATGTTATGAAACCAGCTCCAAAAATAGAAGAAAAGAGACATCAACGCCTTATAAATAAGCAACTTCGAGGGGGAAACCTCCTTTACATTACATAAATGAACAATCCTTCGATGTTACAAATGACAAAACCTCCTTCTATATATAGGAGTCCATGGGGTCACAATATACTCCTAGCCGACCTAACAATAATAATGTAAGGGCACAATAATAACAATATTGGGGTTACAGGGGTACAACAATAACAATAAGGGGGTTACACTAACAACAATAAAGGACTATACTAGCAATATAGGGACCTAACATTCCCCTATCCTTGAAAAAATGTTGTCCTAAACGCTTGAGTAGCTCCAGATGCTTATGTATAAAATTCTCATCCTCCCATGTAGAATCTTCAGTGGGTAAGTTCTTCCACTTGATGAGATACTCTGAAATTGATCGATTTCGTAGTTGCCGAGTTCTTTTTTTTGTGACTACTTTAGGTTGCAATATGATTTTTCCTTCCTCATCAAGTTCTAGAAATATTTTTTAACTAGAATTTTGTCACATATAACCTTCTTTAAGCATGAAACATGGAAAACTGGATGCACTCACGAAGAAGGAGGAATCTCCAATTTGTATGCCATAGTACCAATCTTTTGCAACACCTTGTAAGGACCATAGTACTTTGGTGATAATTTATTATCCTTCTTAGATTTCTTGAGGGACATTTGTTTGTATGGTTGTAGCCATAAAAATACCCAGTCTCCTACATCAAAACTTCTCTCACTATGATGTTGCTATGCCTATTGTTTCATTCGATTTTGTGCCAAATTTAGGTTATCCTTTAAGAGTTGGAGAAATTCTTGTTGATTCTCAATGTGATATTCCACTGCTTGAACCTTATAATTTTCTCTTAAAGATGATGTGATGGACGGTGGATGATATCCATAAAGTACCATAAATGGGGTCATTTTTGCTGCAGTATTGAAGGAAGTTTTATACCACCATTCAATGAAGAGGTAACCACTTGACCCATTGTGTTTTCTTATCAGATACAAAACAATGAAGATATCCTTCCAAACATTTATTCACTATCTCAGTTGACCATCAGATTGAGGATGATAATATGAGCTATGAGCTAGTTGAGTACCCAAACAAGAAAATAATTATGTCCAAAAATTTCCAGTAAAAATGGGATCTTTGTCACTTACAATAATCTTTGGGTTTCCATGTAGCTTTTGAATTGTTTCCATAAATACAGTAGCAACTGTACTTGCTTTAAATGGATGAGATAATGCACAAAAGTGTGCATACGTGGAAATTATATCAACTACCACCATGATGACACTCTTTCCTTCGGACTTAGGTAAACTTGTGATAAAATCGATTGAAGTCTCCTCCCAACGTTGAATTTGAATGGATAAATATTGTAGAAGACTCGTGGTATTAATTGTCTCAACTTTATTTTGCTGGCAAGCCCAACATTCTGCCACAATTTTTTGAATATTAGATTTAAGGCCATCCCAAAAAAAATCTTTCTTCACCCTGTGGTAAGTTTTTAAAAATGTTGAGTGTCCTCCTCAAGAAGAAGTGTGTAATTCCAAAAGAATCTTTTGTTTTAGTTGGGAATTCTTACAAATATAAGCGATATTTGTACCGGAAGGAATCGTTTTTCCAACTAATGTGTCAGGTGTACTAGGATCTTGCTGCAAATTTTGAATGAGTGTCCACACTTCTTCGTCCCTCTTCTATTCATCCCTTGCTTCGGTTATCCAATCTGGTTGGATAGTAGAAATGGCACAAAGCAATGCTTCCACCTCTTCATCCTTTCTTGAGAGTGCATCTACAACAACATTTAGCTTCCCTTTTTTGTACATGATTTAAAATGCATAACCCAACATCTTTGTGACCCATTTTTTTTTCTCTTTTGAAGATAGTATTTTTTCCAAAAAGTGTTTAAGACTATCATGATCAGTTTTTACCTTGAAGTGTCTTCCCATTAGCTAAGGTCTCCATTTATTTAGTGCATGTAGTATTGCCAACATTTCCTTCTCATAAATAGCTTTCTATAAATACTTTCCTTTGATGGGACGACTTTCAAAACCAATGGGTCTTCCTTCTTACATTAAAACAACACCAATTCCATTTCTTAAGGCATCACATTCCACAATAAAGGTTTTTGTGAAGTCTAGCATAGCTAAGACTGGTGCTAGGCACATTGCCTCTTTAAGATGTTCAAAGGCCTTAGTTGCTTCAGGAGTCCATGAAAATGCATCTTTCTTCAATAATGTTGTTAGAGGTGCTTCTATTCTCCCATAATTCTTAACAAACTTGTGATAATATCCCGTTAACCCGAGAAATCCTCGCAACTGCTTTATGGTTGTGGGCACTTTCCATTCCTTAATGGCTTTAATTTTGTTAGGGTCTACCTTAACACCCTCATGAGATACAATATGACCCAGATATTCCACCTCTTGTACTCCAAAGAAACATTTGGATGTTTTTGCATATAATTGTTTCTCCTCCAATAGTTTTGAGCGCCCACAACATGTTGAACATGATCCTTCCAAGACCTATTGTAGATTAGTATGTTGGGAAATATTCTCTGATTACAGAGTGTTGTCCTCCCAGTCCTTGATGGCAACCCACCGAATGAAGATGAAGACATTTGACTGTTAACATGTGTTGTCCTTGATGGCAATCCACCTGATGAAGTTATGCTTGACTTGATGGACTTAGTAAATGATGTAAATCTGATGTGATATGATGTTTGTTGACAAGATGATGCTAAGTGTTGTCCTTGAAAGGCAACCCACTTGATGAAGATGATGACAACTTACTTGATGAAGTTGTGCTTGATAGAATATGTCTTGATGAACTAAATACAGTGTGTACAGAAGGCAATGGAGAAAGGAATTCAGCATGTGCTAATTCTATGATGAAAAAGAGTATGTCTCTAGGCATACGCGGATTGGCCTAGGGGAAGTCGCGTATGCACGCGAAAAAGAACGTTCCAAGTAGCGTATGGGCAAAAGCGCTCAAAAAGTGCAAAACCAGGGGTAACCACCATGGTATTGACCCATTGTATTAGGTAATGATTCGCCTAAATGACCCCGTCCAAGAATACCATCAGATGTAATGTGGTTTTGGCTCATGGTATTGAAAAAGGGGCTCATGGTATTGAAAAAGGGTAAACCTATATAAGGAGAAGAAATTCATTGTGCAGATCAAGAGTGTGGGTGCAAGATGTCTGAGCTTGAATGAATAATTCTCTCTGAAGTAGATCTGAATGGAAAGGGTTACACTTGAATGATAAATGTGAATGTATGATGCACCAATGATGAAGAAGGGGATCTAGATCTAAAATGTACTTGTATCTACTAGATCTACTTATGGAAGGCTTAGATATGAAAAGAGGCGAACATATGTCTGAAGTAAAAGGGTAAATCTGAACTGAATATCTGATCTGAAGAAGTATGCTGCTCTATAATGATTGAAGATCTATACGCTACTTCGCCGCAGAGGAAGCGCGTATATACGCGTCTTCGCCGAAGAGAAAGCGCGTATGCGCAATGAAATATGTACAAAGGTATACGCTGGTTTGTGTGAACGGAAGCGCGTATATACGCGACATCAGTGAAGTGAAAGCGCGTATGCAAACTAGGGTTTGCTGAAGTCTATGGTAAGAAATGTCTGATCTGTTCTGCTGGTTTACTGATATTTGTTAGTGAGTTATATGTATCTGTTTCATGGTTGACTGTGCTTAAAAGTATGGAAAGGGTCCAGTCTGAAAATATGATGAAACGTGGCCTGCAAGTGGTGTTCTAAAGGAAGCTTTGGATCCAGTGTGAAAATTGATGAAACGTGGTCCATAGAGGTGCTGAGGGTTGTAGCCTTCAGTCAGGGGGTTGTAGCTCCCTTCCAGGAGAGGCTGGTAAACGAGATCAGGGGGTCGTAGCTCCCTTCGAGGTGAGGCTGGTAAACGAGATCGTGGGGTCGTAGCGCCCTTCTTCCAGGAGAGGCCGGGAAACAGTCGGGGGGGTTGGAGCTCCCTTCCAGGAGAGGCTGGTAAACGAGCGCAGGTGGGTGCCTGCGTGGTGGTCAAGTCTGCTCCAGCACATATGTTGTAATATGTTTTCTCTATAATAAAATATTGAAGGCTGAGCAACTGCAGCGGTGGTTTTCTCCCGACTTGGGTTTCCACCTAAAAATCCTGGTGTTCATGTGTGATGCTTTATGTGATGGTTTATTCTATTCTTACTACACATGTTTACTATTTATAGAACATCTAATAAATGAATGATGGAATTATGTAAGTGAAGAACTAATGGCATAATTAAATCTCTGGGTATACGCGAGTTTCATGAAGGATATCCGCGTGTATACGCTAGTTGGCTTCAGCAAAGTAGCGTATGGGTTTTAGAGTATGAAAAAGTAAAAAGTTTGAATATGCTGTAAATATTGATTCACTCCCCCCCTCTCAGTATTTTTCCCAACATAGTATATCATCAAAAAATATTAGCACAAATTTTCTAAGGAAGGTTTTGAAATGGAATTCATCAACCCTTGAAATGTATAAGGTGCATTGGTAAGGCCAAAAGGCATGACCAAAAATTCATAATGACCATCATGAGTTCAAAATGTTGTTTTCAAAATATATTTAGTCTTCATTCTAATTTGATGATATCCTCAACGAAGATCCAACTTGGTAAAATGAATTTCTCCATGTAATTCATCCAATAATTCATTAATCACATGAATGGGAAATTTATCTTTAATAGTGAGCTTATTGAGCTCCCTATAATCTAGACACATGCGCCATGATCCATTCTTCTTGTGCACCAATAATACTAGAGCAGAGAAAGAACTTTGACTAGGATGAAAATTACTATCCCCTAACATTTCTGCAATCATACGTTCAATTTCACTCTTTTGGACATAAGGATATTTGTAATTCCTAATGTTTGGAGGAACACTTCCTGGAATCAAATGAATAGCATGATCATGATCACAAATAGGTGGGAGTCCTTTGGGGTTTTCAAACACCTTGGAATGATTTTCCAAAACTTTTTGGAGATCTGGAGAAATATATGATTTTGATGTTGGAACTTTTAGTGAGCATAATTGTGAAATTATGCCTCTTTGTTATTTTTTCAGAAGCTTTGTCACGACATTAAAGATTATTATCTTTCTTAGTTTCCCTACGATACTCGTAATTCGATTTCCTTTCCTTCTGAAAAAAATTTCAAGAAAAGTTCTTGAAAATTAAAAGCTACCATCCCCAAAGATTGTAACTATTGTACTCCTAGTACAACATCAACACCTCCCATTAGAATGGAAAATATTGGACTATTAAATACATATTCCCCCACAGTTAGCTTGAAATTATGGCATTTTTCAGAGAAAATTATAGTTCCTCCATTTTCAACCATCACTTGACATTTTGGTGCTGGGTATAGGAAACAATTTGATTCCTTGGCTACCTTACAATGAATGAAATTATGGGTACTACCTGAATCAATAAACACTATTACCTTTTTCTTATTGATATTTCCTTCTATCTTGAGAGTTTTAGGAGTGGTAATTCTTGCCACTGCGTTACACGATATGGTCAAACTCATTTCTTCTTCTTCTAGGGTTGGTTCCTGGTGTATATACTCTTCTTTTGAAGTTTCTTGTTCATTTTCTTACTCATCTTTACAATCTATGTAAAATAATTTCTTCTCAGCACACTTATGACCTTTAGTGTATTTTCTATGACAACTATAGCAAAGCCCTTTTTCTCTTTTTTATTCCAATTGTTGTGGTGTCAACCTTGTAGGTTGTGGAAGTCTAGGAGTAGCCACACTTCCATCTTTATAGATGTGAGTGGCAGGCTTCCGTGTCGCCATAATTTTACATTCAATTTTTCTTTCCAACCTGAATGCCTTCTCCATTGAATCGGGTTCCCAAAGACGAACTTCATGTTGGATGTTATCCTTTAAATTCCCTATGAAGAAACCAATCCTGTGTTCCTATGGAATATCAGTTACCCTTATATTCAATTTTTGGAAGTCCTCAATGTGCCCCGCCACTAAACCATTTTGTTTTAGATTTATCAATTGGCTAAAGAAGGTCTTGCTCTTTGTATCCTCATAATGTGCTATCATTTCCTCCGTAAAAATTGACCAAGTGACAATTTTTTTATGGGAGAAAAGCCATCGATACCATACAAATGTATTTTGTTCTAAATGTAAAGTTGCAATGCGTACCTTTTGTGTGTTTTGCACATTATTGAGATCAAAATATCGCTCCATCTCTAGTATCCATGTTACGGGATCCTTGCCATCAAACTTCCTCCTATCCATATTTGGAATATGGTGGTTCTTCCCTCCAACATTAGAGTTTATGAAATCACGATTAACATTTATTTTGTTCTCATCATGAGTTTCCTCTACTATCTTTTCGCCATTATCAAACATTTCTTGTATTAACTTTGTCAAACCTTCCATGTCTGCTTTTAGATCATTCTTCATGTTTTCCATGTTGTCTTTCATGTCATCCATCTTGGATTCCATGTCATATTTCATACCATCCATATTAGCTTCCATGTATTTCCTCAAACCATCCATCTTATCTTCCACGCCTTTCTTCAAAACTTCCATTTCATTTTTTGTTGCTCTTTACGAAAGCGAAATTTGGTGCACTTGGTCTTGTAATTTTGTTATGTCATGTTGAACTTCTTCATCTTCATAAGTCATAGTAGAGCCTTCTGAAGGCTAAATGGGTGTTGAATTCTTCTTAGGGGGCATTTTAGAACCCAATACATATATCTATTATACAATATGCCCTTGGAATCAATTCAAACTAATTTTTCACATAAGACTTATGCAATTTGAAAAAAATACACACACCTTTTTCTTTCTTTTGAGGAGCTCGATATTGAAACTAAATTGTATCTGTGATAGGATCTTCAATATTTGAAATTACGCCTTGTAGTAACTCTCTAAATCCTCTTTCGAATGACACAGGTCTGACCTAATTTGGATTCTTCAAGGAAAAGTTATGCCCAATCTCCCACAATGACCTAATTATGGACTGGTTCAGCATAGCGAAATTGTATGGTGTGCCACATATAATTGTTTCCTCCTTCAACTCTAAAATTGATACACAAGAGACTACAGTCTGTGTTATTGTGGTCACTTTTTATATAATTTCAATATGATGCTCAGAGAGAGAGTTATGATGATTTTCCCACGGTCACCTCTTTGAGATGAAATTTGGGAGCCTAAAAAAACCCTAACTTCCATAGAACATATCTCCAAAAATGTTGCAAACCAATATTTGAAATTTTTACACGAAGTTCCTGAGGATTTCGGCTTCGCATGTTAAAAATTTCAGCTTCTAAAACTTCGTAGAAAATAATTTATAGCTAAAATTCCATGATGACATGTTTGGGGTAGTGAAACCCTAGAATCCAAAGCTCTGATACCAAATGTTATGAAACCAACTCCAAAAATAGAAGAAAAGAGAGATCAATGCCTTATAAATAAGCCACTTTGAGGGGGAAACCTCCTTTAAATTACATAAATGAACAATTCTTGGATGATACAAATGATAAAACCTACTTCTATATATAGGAGTCCATGGGGTCACTATATAATCCTAGCCGACCTACCAATAATAATGTAAGGGCACAATAATAACAATATTGGGGTTACAGGGGTACAACAATAACAATAAGTGGGTTACACGAACAACAATAAGGGACTATACTTTTAATATAGGGACATAAAACCATATATTTCATAAAACCATTCTTATAACCAACATATAACCAAATAAATAAAATAAGAGAACAACCATTAAAGCCACATAATAACCAGTTTATTGCCTTATCCAAAGTAATAGAAACTTAGATTTTATTAAACAAAGGAAAATATCGACCGAGTTTGGGACTTCCATGCTCCACCCGACCATGGATTGGCTGAGCCATATCTTTCTTCAGCCAATCATTCCAGTGCCATATTCCAAGCATGAAAGTGGGATCTCATGGGATAAAACAATCCAAACACAACTAAGAGAATCTAGAGGTGAAACCACCTTCACCCTCTCCATATTATGATCACAGCTAAACTGGTGTTGAGATCACAGGAACCAAACTGAGCTTGGATGCCTCAGAATTCCTTCACCATCATTGTGGAATTTTCCTATCTCCACCCTTAGGCTTTACCATGTATCCTGCCATTCCTAGTTAAGGGATTCCTAGGCCTTTGGGAATTTTCCTAAGACCACATCACCCCAGATTCTGAAACCATCTGGCTATCCAAAGCTCAAAACCGAGAAAAATCCCATCACACCATGGCTATCCACTGTCGAAACCCGAAAATATCCATGCCAATGGAAACAAAAAAACCAAATACCAACATGCACATACCATGGATGTGAAACCAACTAGGAAATAATACATGCAACCTATTACCTACAAGTATTCCTGCTAAAGTTGCTTGATCCTTGCCTTCCTTTGATATCCTTGTACATAATTGCTTTTCCTTTTCTTTTATTTCTTGCTTTCTTTCTCCTATTGGTGCTTTCAGTTGGAAATGTTGTAATTGATGGAAAAGGAGGTAGCAGATGCAGAGACAGGAACAGTTACAAGGAGACAAAGATAGACAATGGAGGCAGAAAAGAGGAAATGAATATAAAGGAGAAAGGCAGAGGCAGAGGAATAAAATACGGAGACAGAGCCATTATCATAGCAGTAGAAGCAGAGGCAGAGAATTTTTTATACAGCCGGGCGTTACACATAATATAAATTAATTTCCGGACTTTATATTCAAATGCTCTGTATTTAGTTGAAGAACTCGACTTCTGGTCGATGTGGTGTTTTTAAATTGTACATACCTAGAGTGTAATGAGCTCTGCAAACCAGCATGAATAGGCTCTGTGGGGATGAGCATTGTACACATAGCCACAAGGGTTATGAATGGTGGAACTCTGCGTCAGAGTATAACGGAACCATAGTCGAAATATATATATATATATATATATATATATATATATATATATATAATTGAATGGAGCGGAGTCGAATCATAATAATACATTGAAAAGTGAGCGATTTTTTAAAAATAATAAAGATGGATGGAACCATGAGCGGGGAAGTGGAACCATGACTCGATGAACAGTAACAGTGGTTTAAAGTGAATGGTGGTATTCATCGCACCACTATTATATGGAAGGCGGTATTCCCGAATTGGCAGCGATTCCATTGATTGATCGACGCATGTCCCTGGATGAACAGTAAAACCACCGTTTAACGTGCGCCATCAGGCATTAACTTTCGTACCAAGACGCGGAGCGAAATTGACATGAGCCGTTGATATGGAAGAGGGCCATCGGACGGTGATCGTGCATCGGACTTGCCCAGAGTTTAACCAAGGTGCGCGAACGATAGTTCAGGTACGACGCGCCATCGCGCATTATCTTTCACGCAAGTAGCCCATGCGATATCCGTTGGATCAGGCAATGTGATGACAACCGTTGGATGGCGCGTGGAATCAACCAAGGTACAGGTGTACATTTGACTGGCTACATAGGTGGGGCCCAGAGTTAAAGGGTTGTTATAAGTTCTTTGTTTAAAAAGCGTGGAGTATTAATACAAGGTCCGATGGAAGAAATTAAAGTGTTTGATTAAGGTTGCGGAGGCACCACTCCGTTGGTACAACATGGTCGGGGTATGGCCCCACAGTTAATTGTGGTCGTTGATCATGGGTCAACGCCCGATATGCGAGTCAACTGCGGAGGCACCCCTCCCGTTAACTGCCGGGCTATTTCTTCTCCCGCTGACTGTCGATCTCCGATCGAACGGTGAACTCTCTACCAACCTGTTGCCGCTTTAACCTCAGCGCTGATTTATATATTTAAGTGGGGAATGTAATATAGTTTGGTGCTTTAAATAGTTATGAAACTGTGACCATATATATGTTGGGCGTTAAACAGAAAACAGGGAATATGCAGATGACAATGAACAAAGAGTATGCAGAACAGGTTCTTAACAGCAGCAGGAAAAGACAAATCCAGTAAAACTAAAATCCAAAAAAGGAGCTGAGTAAAATTGAAATATGTAATTAAGAATGTGAGTGTAAATGTTGTAATTAAGTTTTTATTGTTTGTGATGCAAAGGCAAGTATCCTAAGGAAAAGACAAAATCCCACTGTAGCATGGAAATTTGTACATATTGTAGTAATTCTAAAAATGAGTTGGAAAAAGGAATAAGAAGACAGAAGCCAAAGAGTCATGACTGTTCACTTCAAATTCTTTGTGAAATACAAACAATCATGTGAGGATCTCTATATATAATATCAATTTGATATGCACAAAAAAAGTGAGAGAGCAAATATAGAGAATGCGGAATATAGAAGAATAAAGCAGAGACGATTAAGAGAAGAAGAGTAGATACAGAACAGAGCTGATATCTGGAGTAAATCAACAAACATTCAGTTTGTTAAATTGAGGAAGTTGGAGCTTTCCTATCAAGTTGCAGCTTGATAGCTGTCAGTTGTAGCTGACTGAGGTTGGAGCCTCCTGTAGGTTGGTGCCTGCAGAAAATTGAAGGGAGTTGGTGCTTCCTTACAAGTTGTAGCTTGCAGAATTGAGGTAGGAGCCTCCTGTAGGTTGGTGCCTGCAGAAAAACAGTGGTGAGAGGGAGTTGGAGCTTGCCTTTGCATCACAACAATAATATGATGTGGTTTTCTCCCTTTATGGGTTTCCACTTATATCTGGTGTCTCTGTGCATGATGTTTATGTGTTGATCTGATTTATATCATCTGCTTAATACCTGCTACTCTCATATTAAGTCTGTTTTTCTATTATATTAATACTTGCTGCTCACATTATAAGATTACTCACATATTAAGCTGGACATGAAATGAAGGTGTAAATAAGGTTTAATAAAACTTTAAAAGATTATGAATGTGTTAAACTCATTCACCCCCCCCCGCCCCTCTCAGTTTAACTAAGAGTTCAACACTTTCTCCTCTTTTAGAAAATTCTAACACTAAACTAAAGATTGACAAAATATTTCCAACTGATGCTCTGAGGTATTTTTATTGATGAGGCCTCTAATTTCTTCAATTTTCCATTATTTTCCTTCATTTTCCTCCTCACATGTAACCTATGACATTTCACCTTACTTTTCTCCTAATTTCCATTATTTTCATAAATAATGTGCCAAAAATACTTTTTTCCTTTTTAAATCCTAGCCATTACCTTTTCCAATTTCCGCTTAACCATAAACAAAACAAGTGATTCCCACTAGGATAATTTTACCAACATTCATCTTATAATAAGTGTCCCTTAGCTATGGTCTTATTTTACCTTTATTAAATTTTATTGCATGAACTTTATCCTAGGGTTGTTACACTTTGGGTATTTTAAGGAGATTACAAATATGTATATTGGCGGGGCCAAAAGTCATAATAAACCCTAATCATGGCCGATGAATCTATAAACGACCTTCGTGATGTTACAAAGGTGAGGTTTATGCGGTTGGAACAACATGTCGCAGATATCAAACACAATGTAAAACTCCTTGTGGTGGCCTTAAATAACAAGTTGGTGATATTTGTGTTTGGTCAATTTAGTGTGTCCTAAATTGCTACATTAATTTATCAATCTGGGATTCGTAAGCTGATGAAGTGCGGCGCACTATATGTGCAAGATAACCTATTTCTTAACTTTTTGTCGTTTTTGGTTTTCTAAGGTGAGATGGAAATTATAAAATGAAAACAAGTATGGTTATGTTTGTTCAAGGAAATGATGTCCTCTATAATGATTTACCAACTTGAAACTTAAAAAAAAAAGAATTTGAAACATACAATGACAAAACTTGAAAGGAAATGAAAATGTGTTGTTGAAATGAAAAGGTGCTGCTAGTCTAATAAATCAAAACAGTGAACTATTGAGCGCTAGGGTGAAACTCACTACATACTTTGCTACTTTAAAAGATTGTCGCAAGGAAATCCCAAAACACATGGCTGGCTAAATCATTCTCTAACACCAGTCTCTCTTATTCATTCCCATTTTGACCTTCACCAAACAACCGAAATTGACGATATCTAACCTGCAGAAAGTAAACTAATATCAAACTACACATTCATAATTCAAAGGCTGCATGGATGCATTTGTGGGATTCGGAAATGGCAGAAGATCTCATGCCATGATTTAATATTTCTAACTTGCGAAGGAAGAACCCAATATCCAACACGACTACACCCTTGTTTCTACTAGATAAAACTACACGCAACACCAAATATTCAAGTATATAATGATTTAATATATCTAAATTTAACTGCTGAAGCAAATGAGCAAAACTGAATTAAACAAAGCAGTACTGAAATTAAACAGAAACTAAGAAAAACAAATTAGCAGCAGAACAATGTTAATTCCATGTCATTAGTCAAAAATTTATGCAAATGCCCGGGCTGCCTATTTATAACCTGAAACAAGAACACTGATCAGTTATCAATAATATAAAACATGAAAGACAGAAGTAAAATGGAAAGCATAAAAGATTATAAACAGAAATGAAGCATATATACCATGAAAGATGCAATGTATAAACATGTGAATGGATTATGGCACAATGAGCTTTAAAGAAATAAAACAAGAAATATATAATAATGCACAGAACCTTGGCAAGTGCAGGGGCCCTCTACACCAGCCTTGGCAACAATCTTCAAGTACGAATTACGTTTGGAAACAATCTTCTTATATTAAAATGCAGTCATAACAGAAAGGTGATATTACGGCACAGTGGCAACGTAATTACATTACAGAGCTATCTCCAGACTAATCGAGACTAATCTAATATGCGTATACAAACGCATTATTTATAACAAAAGAAATATAACTGACTCCTAAAGTTTATGCTGATGGAGAACACGTAGACCATTACGTCCACAGATCTAGGATCATGGCCGTATTGAAGAGTAAATCTATGAGGAGTGGATGTTTGAATTCGACTATGGAGCCGTGTACAGATGTTGATTTGTCTCCCGCAATTCAGAAACGGCCATATGAACCTTCACGTGACACGAAACAGAGTCCTGTCACCGTGGGACTCTACGGTTGACTTCCATTTGGACACCTTTGATCGCAGCCTCTTTAGATGGATTTGCTCGAGCCAATAGGACATGATCCATGTCCACATCATTTCAGACTTGCCCATGTGGCTCGTTTTTCTTGTAGACACCTGTAACATAGAGTTTCACAAAATGGCTGCGGAAAGTTGCAGCAGCTGCGGAAAGTGGCAAGATTCTGCAGCTAAATGAGAAAAATCTAAATCAAACAGTAGACACAAAAATATAGTTAAAAACCATGTTAGATGCTCTTTTGCAATTAATATACAATGATATTGACAACTTAGGAGGTTCAGGTGGATGAAAAAGGTATAGAAAAGTGTATGGAAAAGATGCAGATTTGAGACTCAACAATTTGTAGAATATGGGGGATCAAATACAGAGGAAAAATCAGAACAAGGATCAGAATATCGTGGAGAAATAAAGAATTAGTTGAATAATGAAACTAAAAAATATCAACCTAGTTCGAGTGTTGTGAATAAATCCCTGTTTAAAATGGAATAAAAAGTAAATATCATGCCATAACATGACAATATTGACACTCTAAAGCTGAATAATTGGTTGCAACAAATAGAAGTTTATTTCAAAATCCATCATATTGAGGAAGGACGGAAGATCTCATTCACGTAACTGGAATTGGAGGGCTATGCATTGACTTGGTGGGATAGCCACACCAAAACCCTCGGTTTGGAGGGAGAAACTCCAGTGACTAAGTGGGAAGATTTAAAAACACTCATTAAGTCATAGTTTTATCCCATTGGGTATGTGGAGGATCAATGGATCCAATGGCATTACTTTAGACAAAATTTGGTCTAAAGCATGCAAGGGTACATCGTGAAATTCAGGAAGATGGCTATAATGTTGGGTATCTCTCCAAAGAATCTAGATGTACTCCTCAAGTATTTGGGGGGTCTGCACAACCATATGCGTGAGGAAGTGATGTTTTTCAATCCAAAATTAGTGGAAAAGTCTTGTGTACAGACACAATACCTGGAGAAAATAGGCCTGAAAATAGTGCAATCAAATGGATCGAAATAGAAGGAAAAACATGAAGTTTCTGAGGAGGGGAAGAAGAAGAAAAAATGGGGAAAAGATAAAAATGCGACAACCACAACACATCAGTTCAAAGATCCTAACAACCACTGCAACCAATGCAACATTGATGGCCATATAGAGGAGAAATGTTGGAAGTTTCATCCAAAGAGAAACCTAAGAACGAGAAGAAATATAACGAGAAGAAGAATCTCATGGCCACAGATTCGAGTAACCAAGTTGAATGCATCTCAAACGTGGATGAGAATATCGTTTGTATGCCAGTTCAGAAGGAGGTGAATCTGAGTAGCCTTCAACAACATTAAGAGAAATAAATTACCAAACTCTTCCATATAAAGATACATGTCAAGAAGACAAAGATTGATGCTCTATTTGCCTCAGGATCACAGGTGAATCTTATTGCAGCAAATCTGGTCAAGAATTTGGGGTTGGAAGTTTGTGATTATCCAAACCCATATCCATTGGGATGGGTAAATAAGTATGAAAAGTTAAAGGTAACAAACAACGTAAAATTAGATTTTCTATCAGGGTTAATTTTATTGATGAAGTAGACCTAGAAGTGGTTCCCCTTGATGTATATGGAGTCGTCTTTGGAGTCCATGCTTATCCATGCATGATGTACTATTCATAAGAAGATCCACCAATATCGGCTCGTCAAGGATGGAAAATCATTCATCATCAATGCACACAAAGGCAAGTTGAAAATATCACTGGTAAGTGCCAACCAAGCCAAGAAATTGTTTAGTTACATTAAGAAGTATGATTTATTTTTTTTAAGATAAATTCAATGTGAAGAGGAGTGAATAAGAGAAACGAAATCCCTGAAGGGGTGTACCATGAAACAAAAACAAAAATTGGAATATTTGTTACAACCATACAGGGATGTTTTTCAAGAGAGAAGTGGAGAATGAGATACAATTATTTCTAGACTTCCCATTTCCAAATATTGGGTTGTATAGGAAGTTTGTTATAGAAGCAAGTGAGGTGAAGAAACAATTGCAACAACTGTTGGAACAGGGTGTCATTCGATAGAGCACATCACCATGTGGGTCACCCATAATCATTGTGCCAAAGAAGGATGGGACTTGGTGGATGTGTATAGATAAGAGGGCATTGAAATAAATCACGTTCAATAATAGATACCCCCTACCCAGGATACATCATTTGTTGGATCAATTGCAGCAAGAAAAATACTTCACCAAGATGGACTTGAAGTTTAGATATCACTAGGTTTGAGTCAAATAAGAGGATACCTAGAAAACTGCCTTCAAAACTAGGTAAGGTTTGTATGAGTGGTTAGTCATACCATTTGGCCTATGTAATGCACAAACTACATTTATGAGATTAATGAATGATGTATTGCGCCCTTTTATAGATTCATTTGTTACTGTCTATTTGGATGATATACTGATATATAGTGCTACTTGGGAGGAGCATATTTCACATTTGATGCACGTGATGGAACCATTGAAGAATCACTAGCTATTATAAAATCTCAAGAAGTGCGAGTTTTCACAATGGTCCTTGGTGTATATGGGCCTTATGTGATTGGTGGAGGAGAGCTAAAGCTAGATCCTTCCAAGATGGAGGCCATCATGAAATAGTTTATGCCTACTAATGTTTCTGAGGTCATAAGTTTCATTGAGGCAACATAGTACCTGAGGAAATTCATAGCCTCATTTTCAGTGGTAGCAGTGCCACTCCATGCCATAAAAATAATTGGCAAGAGTTCCTAGTGGGGTAAAGGTCAATAGATGGATTTCAAGGAGTTAAAGAGTAATATCAATCAAGCACTAGTTCTGGCATTACCAAACTTGCAACGACCCTTTGAAGTGGAGACACATGTGAGTGGGTATGCTATAGGAGATGTGTAGGGAGGAAGGCCTGTATGCTACCATTCTAAATTATCTCATTGGGTAGCTCTTAACTATCCTACATATTAGAAGAAGCTCTATGCCATGGTGAAAGCTTTGAAGAAGTGGAAGAACTATTTGATGGTAAAGGAGACAGTAATCCACACATATTACCTGTTGTTACAGTACTTTCAAGCCTAGAGTCAGCTACAAGAGACCAACCATTATAAGTGGATAGGGTTTTTATAGAAGTTTCATTTGGTGATCAAGTATAATAAGGAAAACATAAAAAATTTAGCCAACATGATTTTAAGTCCACCCACATCAAAGATTAAAACTTTGGGTACCCTTATGCACATGGATCCATTCACCCATGATGCATACATGGAAGCATATTCATAGGACGAGGACTTCGAGGTGTATCAATAGTTGCAGAATCAAAATAATGTGCATGATCGAGTCAACACCATTGAAAACCATCTCCAAGATGGGTTACTCTATATGTTGGATAAGCTATGTGTTCCTAAAGGTGAGTGAATGCAAATGATTAGAGAGGCTCACACCTCCAAGGTTGCAAGGAAATTCGGTGTAGGGAAGACTGTGGCTAACTTGCAGAGGTATGTATTGGCCCAAGATGAAAAGGAAGGTAGATAGGTTCATAAGGGGATGCATGCTTTATTGTACCAACAAGAGTATCAACATGAAATAGGGTCTATATCATCCCTACTAGTACCTACTCATCCTAGGGAAATCATTTCGATGGAATTTGTGGGATATTTACCGAAAACCAGGAAGGGATATGACTACATGTCAGTGGGAGTTGGTAGGTTCAACAAGATGTGTGTTTTGATGCCCTGTAAAAAGACCATAAGTGGGAAAGAAGTGTAAAACTTGTTCTTTGTATAGGTCTCGGTGCACTTTGAGATAAAAAGGAGCATCATTTCAGATAGGGATACAAGATTTCTTAGTGCATTATGGACTACATTGTGGGAGAATATGGACATGAAGTTGAAGAGATCTACAACATTCCATCCACATATAGATGGGATCAAGACAAAATTAGTCAACAAGAATTTGGTAAAAATTATAAGGGGATACAATCATAAGCATCTAAAGACGTGGGATGGAAATTTGGTATATATACAACATTCACAATAGAGGAGTCCACACTTCTATAGGAAAGTCCCCGTTTGAGACTTGTTTTGGATATTTTCCACTTTCACCTTTGTATATTTCACATGGGAAGTAAGGAGCAGTGAGGGAATATCTTACAAGAGATTCTTTGAGGGCTGGAAATTTTATAGAAAAGATCACGAAAATATTCTACATGTACAAGACACACTAAATAAGTTGCGGGAGAAGTATAAGGCCAGGCATGATAAAAAAAAATAGAGAAATCATTCAAGGTGGGAGACAGGGTATGGTTACCGTTGAATACGGATAGGTTGCAGGGGTCTGGTAATAAAATCAACGTTCTAAGGTATGGTCCCTTTGAGATACTGGAAAAGTTGGGTGAAAATTCCTATTGACTCAGTTTATGACCATAGATTTGCATTTAATCAGCTGTGAATGTGGATAATTTGAAACTCTATGAGCCTTCCATGCTAGATCAATAAGAGGAACGAGTCCTACTTTCTATGAGGATTTGGCACCATCCTCACCTCATTCAATAAAATATTTTGGGGACCAAAATTCTCCCAAAATGGGAATGTGTGATCTGGATTGGATCATTATATTTTTTTTCATCCATATCGAAGCATTCAGAGTGGAAAAAGTGGAGTAATCTGCTCACAGGATTGTTTTTACTGGCGGGACCCAATTTGGAAAAACAAGGTATAAAACCTTCCGGGAGAATTTTGGGGCATCAAATAATATTTTTTTTATGGGGGGGGGGTGGATTTTCCTCTTTATCATAACACCTTTTCATTTTTTTCTACACACATGGATTTTTCCAACGACCCAAGAATCACATCAATCATAGTCTGTATGAAAAAGTTATGCCACTCATAAGTTGATCTTCCTTTTTTCACACTTATAGTTCAAGAGGATGTTGCGTCAGCCCCAATTATTCATGGAAAAGGGGCTAGCCACATGTTTTTGATGTAAAATAATCTAGAAAAATCTATATTGTAACTCTAGTTAAGATTTGATGTAATCAAAATTAGCCATTAGTAGGTTATCAGGCGTTGTTATAACTGGGCCACTAGGAGGAAGAGGCATTCCATTATTTCAAGGGAATTTTGTTCCATAGTTGAGAAAACATAGCCATGAGAGATAGGAGGTAGATCACACAAAGAGGATTTATGCACTATAGCAGCTCACGAGCCACACACATTATTTATTTATACTTGCAGCCATATTTTCCAGACATAGAAAGAGAGGAAGCAACCTTACCTTCCAACTGGAATTTCTCCCGAAATATTTTCCTGGGGAATAATTTGTGTCTTATGTGTGTGTGAGAGCTTATTTTTTCATTCTCTATTTTTTTGCATAATTTCCATTCACATGCATGCACTAATTACATTAAAATTTACATATCTAGAAATTAAATAAAATAGTAATAGTGTAAAACTTCGTATTTTTAATATAATATTTTCATATCTATTGTCACAATCTGTCCAGTGGAATGTCCGTGGTAGTTTATGGATCAATTTATCACTTTTACTCCTTTTAGACGTCCTTCATTCCTTCAATAATCATCCTTCTTAAACCTTCAATAACTAGAAGGAATAGTAGAGGCGAAAGGGGTCATCCTTGATGTAAAACTCTTGAAGAAGAGAAGAATGCAGACATGGTCCCATTTACAAGCACCACAAAGTTTTCTGATGATATACAACCCATAATCCAATTTTTAGTTAGATGGTCAATGCCAATATGAAGGAGAAGAAGACATAAAAAGGACCAATTTACCTTGTTATACACCTTACCAAGATCCATCTTAAGAATAATGGAACATCGCTTGCTTGTTTTGATTAAGTGAAGCACCTATTGGGAAAAACCAATTGCATCATGAATAGAGAAACCTGTAAGAAAATCAAATTTCTCCCTAGTGAGCACCTTTGATAAAAAACCTTTCATTCTTATAGCCAAGACCTTTGATATCACCTTATAAATTAATTTGTAAAGTGAAATTGGGCGAAAATCATTATAGGTATTAGGATTCAAAGCTAAGAAAGTAGAATTTATGGCTCTAGATACCTTCTCGGTCACCCTTACTACTTCAACTACCTTCGGGATGTCTTCACCCAAAAAATCTAAAAAATCCAAATAGAATTCCATTTTCTAGCCATCTGACCCTGGACTTTTGTCCTTGGAAAAGAAGTTCAACACATCTTTGATCTCTTTAAGATTGACAAGTTTTCACAAATCAATGCTTTCCTCCTCCGAAAAAAATATTGGGAGATGTTGAATGACCCTGATTTGGTTTTGTAAGTTTCATTCACCACTATCTCTTAGAAGGTCAGGAAAGTGATTCCTTACAAGATTTTCCAAATTATGCTGGGAATTATAAGAATTTCCTTTTGCATCTGAGATATCCCAAATGAAATTTTTATTCTTCATGAAGGATGCAAATTTGTGAAAAAAATTAGTGTTTTGGTTACCCTCTTGAATCGAAATTTCCCGGATTTTAATCCTCCAATGTTCCTCCTCCATTATACGCATATTTTCTTTTTCTTTTTCTCTAGCTAATGAACATATCCTTTTCTTCAGCTCATCAGAAAAACCTAATTGGATGAAGGAATTTTGGCATTTTGAAAATTTTGACTCGATAGACTCCAATTCTCTACTCTTCTCTCCAAAAAACTTTTGGGCCCAAGATTTAACATGAGTCTTTAGATATTTCATCTTGGAAGTCCAAGCCTCCATTATAGAAGAAGAAGGGTTAAATTGAAAAATTCCCCAGCATTCATAAACCAATGAAAAAGGATTGCTCCTTAAAGCCAAGACTTGTTAAATTTGAAAGGATACTTTGAAGAGGAAGAATGCATTAGGGGAATTTTGAGGTCTAAAATGGGCCTCCTAAGAAAAATATAAAACCAAAATAAACTTTATAAGAACCAATAGGATTCAAGGTGATGATTTCAACCATGGGGGATGATTCACCATTTTTTAAGTAAAAGGGTAAAAAGATTAAAAAATAATAAAATAATAAAACTACATTTTCAACTCGTATTTTCAACACATCTCTCAAATTTTTTACTCAAATTTCAAGTGGGAGTACTCGTTGAATGCAAAATTTAATCCCTCATCTAAGGAGTATGCATGTTACATACTTTTGATGGACCCTACTACACGAAAAATGTGATTGCAATCACATTTTTCATGTATTTCTCATTTTTCATGTATCAGGTTCCATCGAAAGTATGCAACATGGGTACTCCTTGGATGAAAAATTAATTTTTCCATCCAATGAGTATTCCCTCTAAAATTAGATGATGTAATCAAATCTGATTTTATTATTTCTATTATTATTTTATAATTTCCTTAGGAGGCGCATTTTAGACCTCAAAATTCCCCTAATGGGAAATCCAATTGTTAAAAATTGGGTATTGATCAGAAATGGACTCATGAGAGATCCATGAATTGTATTTTCCAATATTGGAAAGAATGGAATCAACTAAGAAGAGCCTATCGAGACGCTTTTCCACCCCCTCTGATCGTGTTCTTCCGTTATTCCATGTTAGTTCTCAAGGGGCTGAGAGGATGTCTACTAGATGTGAATCATCGATGATCCTTGATATAACCTAAGCAAAAGTATGAGGCTTGACTTTTTTACCCCATATCTCTCTACCATAATGATCGAAATTTGGATCAGGGGCAAAAATTAGTTCAAAATTCAAATTTCTCATAATTGCACCAAACCAGAATGACAACAATCGGTCCATCGCTAGGAATCCAACGCAACTTGTTACGTCGAAAACCAAATTTGGATGAAGAAATTATGGTATGTTGATCGTCGTTCAAAACATGAATTTTTTTATAAAACTTGCAGAACAGGTACAGGCTGATGACACGGCAGCCTAGTCAACATGCATGGAATCTTCTTCATCTTTTGTCCAATGGGACTGTGACAAGTGTCACCGCAAGATTCACCAGTTTGGTTTGTGAAGGTGAAATTTTCCCAATGTCCTCCTAAGGTTGAATTTGATTTTTTTTTTTTTTTATGTTGGAGGAAAACCCAACTAGGGACCGCCACATGTCCCCTAGTGGACCCCCCCTCCAACACCTGGTTCAAATTTCATTTGATATCCTACTGTTCAGGTTTGAATTCCAATGGTTGCATTACTATTAAACCTTGGTTTTATTTATGGAGTGCATATTTTATTAGATTCCAAATTTTGTGGATGTAATTATTATGGTGGAAGTTTGATTAACCATATGGTGGAGGCATATTATATTACAGGTCTGATGGCGTATATTCATGTGGGGATTAAACCAAAGTTTGCAAGTTCTAAGGTCTTAGAACTTAATTTATATCCAATGGCGCATATTAAATCGTGGAAAATCATTTGCAATGCTCCGCATATATTATAAGCTATGGTTTTAAAGTTTAATTCGGTGGAGCGTATACAAGGTTTCAGAGTGCATATTATTTGGTAACAAAACTATGTATGGAGGGGCGGAGGTTAGGGTTCAACCCCGTGACCTCCCCCCAACCACTACCACCATTTACCAATGGAGCACAAACTCAAGGCTTTAAAATCTAAGCACCAAACATATATTTGAAGCTTCATCAAGACTCTGACGGTGGAAAGGAAGGGGCCAGCCCTCCTCCCATGCGACCCTTCTCACGTGACCTCACACCAAGCACTGATCCAAAATTGTGCTAATCCATTCTTATTACCTCTTAATCTGGGATTTAATTTAATTAACCTAGCACTTAAAACAACGTATTTTTAGCGGATTCCCCTAAATTCGGCGGGAACCACTAGTTTGGTAGAGTTAACTGGTAGTCTTACACCCACTTCTAGACTTACACCCACTTCGAAGTCTTACACCCACTTCTAGACTTTGACATTCCCATCCAATACCAGGCACTTGGCCTACAATATCAGGCCCTTGGCCTCCTCAAGATGGTTCCACAGCCCTTCAAGAGCTATCCATCAAGAGATATACAAGATAAAGGAACCACTGACATATGTAGTGTTGATTGAGTTCGTCCCCAGCCCATATGGTGTTACATATTCTCCCTCGGAGGTATGGGCTCCCACGAGATCATCAAATAAACTTGCCCTCTCGGCCCATTTATGGATTTCCTGCCAATCACCACATCTCAACATGCATCCAGTGCATTAGTTATAGTCATAACATCATAGAAATAATCCACATGCTAAATCTTGCATGTCATTATGATAACACAACATTATTGTTAATCACCACATTCTAAATAGTAAAGAACTGCATGCTCATGCATGTCACAAAATATGTATTCGATTACCACCTAAAATATTCAACAACATGTCAATATAACCTTACATCATAACATCATAATCCCTATGCATATCCTATTCATTATGAGCATACAACATCATTTTCATAACAACTATAAAAAACATATGTGCATCATTACCATCATATCATGAACCATCATCAATATGACAATCATCTCAATACTTATCAAATATAGAACCACAATACACTATACGCATTCTTATCATGATTCATCAAATTATGGAATGAGATTCTTCAACATCCCTGTAGGATCTAGGCTATCTTACAAATAATATTAGTGCCGTGTTTTCCTCATGATACCAATTACTTTTAGTAATCATTTCCACTTCCTTTAACTAAGAAGTTGACAGTTTACTAGTAGATATAGTGATTTAATTACATTGTTGAATCATCTTGAGCCTCATCTTTTAGCCATGTATTCTTCTTCGTTAGTGAAGTTTAGTAAAATTCATGATTAAGATATTATTGGTTGTACAATCATCAATATTAAAATCCCATGATCATTATACCTATTTTGTTTATCTATTCTAGTACCATTCTATTGCTAGGTCATCCTTGTTTAAGTCTTTTGTCATGCTTAATCCACTTTCACAAGGGATGGTTTATACTTGGTGATTTATCCATCAATCAATCATTATTTTTATCCATTTAATTTTGTTTTCATCAATTTCTCATCTCATTATCATTTAATCTCTTCATTTGAGTTGGACTAGGAATTATTCCCCTTTACTTTTGACTTGTCAAATACCATCCTTAATTTAGAATCTGAAAGGCTAAGAATCACTAATACCATTATTTTCCACAAAAAGTTGTATATTTTCTGGGTGTGTTCGTATTAAATTCTTTCAATACTAATGTTAAAACTTGATAAGCTTATTTATATGAAGTATCCATATATTTTTAATAACTCATGAAACAACCAAGTACTCTCTAGACTAGTTGATTTATATTTTTGTTGCCAATCTATACATAATTCTTCTCAAAATCTCCTTATAGAATTTCAAATGCATTCCTTCTTATAGTTCGATTTTTATTTTTGACCATTTAACCTCTAAACATCTCCTTTCCTATCACATATCATCCTACACTAGCTATGAGTATTTTGCCTCATAATTATGGATCTTGACACCTTCTCCATTCATGTTTCTTGATGTACCTAGCATATATTTGTAAGAGGCTTGTCAATAAAAGAGAGATACTTCTTCATTGTTGTCACTTAAGTTTGTCGTGGGCTTTATTACATTATTAGGCTTCAACTGATCACTTCAATGCCATTCCTTAGATATGCACTCCAAAAAGAGTTGTTTTCTTTAATCATTTCTCTCTCTTTTTTTTTATATCGATTTTAATAAGCGTGGATATTCACTTTTACCAAATAATTATTGTTAAAAATTTAATTAGAGATTTTTTTTTATTTTTTTTAAACAAAAATTTATTCATACTTATTCATTATTATTCAATCCAAATATAAAATATCTTTAAATATATACATATCTATGCCATCACAAACAATCACTAGCTATTAGTCAAAACATGATAATAACACCAAATTGTCTAGAAAACCTAACCATCACACCACATTATGAAATCTTTTATTAACAATTTTCATATTGCAATTACAAAATGGTAAATAATTGGTCATCTATAGCAATCCCTAGCCTCTTGAAAATCCATGTAGATAACGTTTTGCACAAGTTTGGTGAATCAGTGATAATTGCCCATTACCTCCTTTTATAATCAAATTCTCTTTCAAGGGACTATCAATTTCTAGTTATAGGACGAGAATACATTTTTATCTTATGCGGTTCTTCCTCTGCATGTATACCCACAATATATTTTCAAAAAAAATCATTTCAAAAAGCATCCGTTTGTATGAAATGTTTCTAAATTTTCGTATTTTAGATTACACTTTAGACAACAAGCTTCTGAAGAACCAAAAAAGGTTTTTGCAAAGGGAAATGACATTAACGATCTATAAAAACTATGCCATTTTGCAATGTATGGAAACTATGTTGGAAAGCATTTTTTTTTTTTTGGTATGTTGGAAAGCATTTTATGCTCTTCAAAACAGGTGTAGAGAGGCAAACCTGTAGGACTGGAAAACCACTCTAACTCATTTTGGGCTTCTAGTGATTCCCGTGATTCTCTACGGTTGTGAACTGTGGGCCAGCAGCACAACCAAGATGCAGTGGAAACAAATTGAGAAAATTCAGAAACATTTGATTACAAAAAAATTCAAAATTAAAAGTGCAGTTCCTTATGCTATCCTACTAAGTGAAACAGGGGCTGCTCCTATTGAAGCAATTACTATGGTGCGAGTCATAAGGTATCTGAAAAAAATTGAGCAAATGGAAGAGGGTAGATGTCCTAAGGTTGTGATTAGTGATAGGTTGTGCAAAAGACAAAAGACTTGGATGCGGAAAAATAACAAATGGTTTAGTAAATGGGGTATTTGCTTGAGCATGTGTCCTACAAACAGTAAAGAGATAAAAACTTTTGTTATGGATAAATTCCACAAACATACTTGGATGAAAGAGCTAGAGAGAAAGAAGAAGTACTACATGGAAGAGTTTAACCCCACGCATAACCATCAACAAAAAGCGTACATAGGGGCTAATATTTCTTGGAGATCTAAAATTCTTATTGCTCAATTAAGGACTAATTCTCATCAACTACGTTGTGAAACAAGGCGCTGGAAAAGGCCAAAAGAAATGTGGGAAGAAAGAGTATGTATTTTTTGCTCCTCCGGAAAAGTGGAAACAGAAAAACATTTCATTCTAGAATGTGAGGCCTTCAAGGACACCAGGGAAAACTATGCAGGTATTCTGGCAGCTAATTCTTGGGATAATTTATTCAGTGAAGAGTTGGTCGATAAGCTAGGAGTGGTCATTGTAAAACTTCACAGGAAAAGGGCTGAATACAAGAGTCAGATACAGAAGCAATCTGTCACATAGGCTATTTTTTAGCCTCGTGGACTTTAAAATTCTTTCTTTTTTTCTTTCACTATGCCGAATGGTTATGGCGGGTGCCTGCTAAGTACATGGGGTTTCATAAACAACCCCTTTCATAAAATTCCCACTCTATCGTTTGTAACATGCATACATGTTTTTAATTTGGAAAAATAATATATATGTATACTCCTTTCCTTTTCTTTTTTAATTCAGACATAATAATGTAGTTATGAACTTAATTCTAAATTTTATATTTATTTATTTATTTAAATATAATTTATATTTAAAAAGAAATAATCTTAAGTGATTAAATGAAAGCATGAGTTTGAACTCAACTTCAACATTCTAATTGTACAGTTTGGCATAAGCATAACTAACTAACCCAAGAGTACAATAATATATATATATTATTTATATATAAATTTTGAATAACACATCCTACTTTTGAACTATATATTTATATAAGATGATATGATTTACAACTAGTGTGATCTATGTGTTAACCTTAATATAATTATAATTTATTTTAAACCAACACATTGACAAAGAATGGTGCATGCTTGTGTAAAGTTAAATATATATTATTAAAATAACCATATATATATATATATATATATATATTAAAAGAACAATATTTTTAATATATACATATTATTTTAAAATAAAAATGCATGCATATATTATACTTAAAACTAGGATGCATGGGACAAGCATGTGGGGTTTCTAATTTTCTTTCTAATTTAGAACTCTAATCTCAAATTTATTTTTAATAATAATTACAATTATTATATTAAATGTATAATCACTACATTACTCAATTCAGAGCCCTCTATTCATCATCACAATAAAAAATTAGGTTTTAACTTTTACCTAGAGGTCACCTAAAGTCGAAACCCACTCTGATACCAGATGTAACAACCCCAATTTAAACATGAAATTAATTATATCACATAAACAATGAATAATCAACCCAATAATTGTTTAACTAATCATCATGAAATTTTCAGAAACATGAGTAAGACGACTTACCTGTAATGGCGCTTTTCCTCACTTGAGACTCCAAGGTTGAATGCTAGCTGAATCCTGCTGACTGCAACAAAGTTTTGGGGACAACTTTCCACCCAACGGTAGGCTCAGCTGTATGTAATCTTTCCACAGCTAGCCACCCCCGAGCCCTCAATCAACGTACTACTGCGAGGGTATCCTTTTCCTCACCATACCTTTCTCTCCAGAGAATGGATGAAAGAATGAATCCTTGAATCTTCTTCAATGTCTATTAAATAGACCAAACAATGGAATGGGAACCACATGCACACATTCACTGTGTCAACATGCAACTTAAGTTTTACTTAATTTAGTGTTCTCTTACTTTTTGTTAGCTTTACTTAATTTAGTGTTCTCTTAGTTTAACTTTCTTTATATTAGTTTCTTAGTTTAACTCTTTGTTAATTTATTTACTTTTGTTAATTAATTATTTCTTTAACTTTACTTATTGTTTATTGTTTTAGGACTCCAGTTTATTATTTACTATTTTATTTAGACTCCTGTTATTGTTTAATGTTTTATTTATTATTTATTTATTATTATTTTGACTATTTATTTATTTATTTATTTATTAATTTATATTATATTATTTATATATTATTTATTATTTTATAATTATTATGGGACATTACAAAATATATAGGTGCTTTTTATCACTTGAAGAATTTTGAAGCCTAGGGCCACTAGGAGGGAAGGTCATGCTCAGGTCGGTTGAAGGCCAAATGGAGTGAATGAACAGTGTTTTTTAGATTTATTTGATGTTCTGAACACAATGGTACAATTTTAAGAGGCGTTAGAGCACATCTGAAGGTGATTTTGTCACTTTGGAGATTAAACAAGCCCACGGCCACTAAGATGGGAGGTCAAGTCTAGATCAGTTGGAATCCAAATTCAGAGATTGAATAGTCATTTTTGGGGAATTTGAGTGTTCTGAAACCAATGGAATTGGCTGCAAATCCATTGGAACACCACAGTTGTATGTAACTATAAATTTAACTCTTAATCCCAAGAGAGCCTAGCTAATTAAAGTAGGTCCATGGAGATGTAGCCTAGGATGGGTGAACTCCATTATCATCCATTGTGTTATGTGATTGCTGTGAGTTACATTTCTACATTTCATTTGTTGTATATGAGTTTTTAAAAGTTAATTAAATCATAATTTTGTCATCAAAGACAAATGAAACTACACACATAAACCCCTTCACAAGTGGTTAATATGAGATGATCCTAATCACACACTTTTAATACTGATGAGAGAGCTAGCATAGAAATAACTAGTTTTTCCATATTCAGATCAAGTTGGTATCAGAGCAAAATTTTAACTCATTTTAGCCAAGGTTAGCTAGAAAAATTAGCTATTGGTTTTTGAATTTGTGCAAGGAGAATTTAACTGTGAACTTGTACACATTGAACTTGCAAGTTTATGTGTGAAGAATAAGATCAAAGTTGAGAACTGAATTCTCAAATCACATCAAAGAAGCTTTGTAGACATTGGAGGTGTGATGGCAGCTTCATTAAGAAATGTTTCTAGTCAATATTCCTTAGCAAAAATCTTTGATAAAGAGATGTTGCAAAAGCTCTACATCATGACTGATAGGATGCAAGAGAAGTAGAATATAATAGGGAGAGCATTAAACTTCAAGAGTAGCTGATTTCCATGAAGGAGGAGAAGCAAGGGATTATTTGGAAGATTCATGAGATGGAGACTCAGCTCCATATTGCAAATGAAAACTTATCAAAGATGCATGAGATGGAGAATCAGCTCCATGATGCCAAGGAAGCCTTAGCCATGTATGTACATGAAAGAGAGGTATGCAATTCAATTTTATCTTCAATTTCCCTTAAAAATGAATGTGTAGGTGATTTTGAAAGACACACTAGAGGAATAGGGTCCAAATTATTGATGAATATGGGCTATGAAGGTAAAGGATTGGGAAAACATGCACAAGGCATAGTTGAGCCAATTGTTTTTGAGGAAATGCCTAAGTATTTGGGGCTTGTTTATGGACAACATGATGGAGAAAGCTCTAAAGCCAAGAAGGCACATGAAGGTGTTCTAAGAAGGACTTTCATTTCATGTTCATTACCTCAAGCTTGCGAAGATTGTGTTCATGAGGAATGTAAAAGTTTTACACCCACTTTCCAAGAAGGTGATCATAAGCATGAAGCTAATGAGAATGGCGAACACGAGGATGTTGAAATATCTAAAGTCATTGAATGCATTGTTGGTATTCCGAAGAGAGCCACTAACTCATCAAATTAACCTCCTCAAGAAGGTGACAAAGGTGAATGTTCGAGGTATAAATATTCTTTTAATCAAGTTTCTTTTGATTATGATAAACATGGTAAATTCTCACATAAGATTTGGAGAAAGTTTTCATGTTCCTTTTGTGGTTTGGATAACCATAATGTTTCAAGATGTTGGAAGAATATAGCCATGATCTGGATTTATGAAGGAACGAAATAATACACAAAAATAAACATAAACACAGAGATGTGGCAGAAATAATATTTAATTTCATGAATATCAAAGAACTTAAATTTGTTTACAGACATAATGGAAATAAACTAGCTAGGGCACTAGTAGCTTATCTCTTAGAAGAGATGTGGTGGCTATAGGCCTCTGAAATATGTTACAATGAGGCTCGAAGGCCTATTGTTGAGAAACAATGGAAAACCATAAACATCCAAAAACCTAACCCTAGGAGATGAAGCACCAAAACTATAGGCCTCATTTGGGTAAATTGGTACATCAATCGTCCTGGGGACGCAACTTTGGCATACGATCTCTATTTGACACGCTCAATACCTTGTTATAAATATCTATCTAAGGACTATAACTTTTGAGCAAGGAACATCAAACCATGGACCCAAGTTTCTCTTGATTTTCCCAAAAAATGTTATTTAGGGCCTCAAAACGACTCTGGAAGTTTAGGACCCGAAAACTGCTAAAAATAGTAAGTTGTGCTGAAACTGAAAAACTGAAAGAACCAATGGTGGGGGTTCAAATGGAATAGGTGGGTGGCGATGAATATCCAAATGGATCATTATGGCCTCAAAAAAAATCTGGAAGTTCATGACCCAAAAAACTACTAAAAATAGTAAGTTGTGCTTAAACTGAAAAACTGAAAGAATTGATGGTGCGGGTCCAAACAGAATAGCTAGGTGGCCACCAATATACACCTGGATCATTTAGTGCTCCTTAGGAAGCCATATTCCCCATTGCGTTAAGTTCCTCCATGAGAGGCAAATTATGCTGAACTTGGTGTTCGATTTTTCAAGGATGTCTCGGACTTACTGACAGATGTGTTGGATGTGTTCAATAAATTTGGTTGCCTCAAAAAATACATGTGTGGATTCTTTCTGTGTAATTGCATGAATTATGGAAACATTAGGTGGAGGTGCACTAGGGGTCAAATAAATGGAGTGCATGTCCTGACAGTGTAGAGGAACCTTTGTGGGTGAGGAGAAAATGTCCTCGTATTCCTCCATGACTTTGTCCATCTTCTACAGTCGTGAAGGGGAGCCCTGTTTCAAGGTTGTGGCCATAATATTCTTCTTTCCCTGTGAGCGAGTTGTAAGGAAAATAAATTTCCTGGTTTTGGAAACAATCTTACTACGTTTTTTTGCAATAGTCAAGGAGATGGCAGGAGGCGGTACTACCTCCAGTATCCTTTACAATTTATTTCCCAAAGTAATAACAACAAAAAAAGGCTTAGACTCATATAAAACATGTTGCCTCCACAAGTATGGTTGGCCCAACAATACATCAGCTATATCAAGAGAAGAAACATCATATAATACCTCATCCGTGAATGGCTTGATGTTGTACCGAAGGTGGCACTGTTGGCGGATGCGGAGATCTCTCCCTAGGTGAAGCCACCCAATGGTATATGGCTGCGAGTGTGATATGGTCGGTAGGTCAAGCCACTTCACGACCTTTGCTGAAATGAGGTTCTTTTGGCTTCTGATATTGACAAGATATTTCAATGGAGAACCCTTCACCCACTTCTACAAATGGAAGAGGTGCTCCCCCTCCTCTGGATCCTTGGGATCCTCCCTCTGGAGCTTGGTGGTGGAAAAAATGGCACTAGGGTGCGCATCAATGATCTAATTCCCTTTTTCATCTCCCTTGTCTGGTTCTGGCTTAGGATCAAAACATGCATCTGATTCAGGTTCCTTTAGTTCGGCCACCAACGACTGTTTGGCTCAACACTCGTTTGTGTTGTGAGTGGGGTTGTTATGAAATTCTCACCACTTCCCCGTGTCATTCTTTGGATTTGTGGTGGTGTTCTGAGTTTCCCTGCTTTGGCTCTGCCCCCTGATCTGTGGTTCAGTGACGCCTTTCCCTAGCTTCGGATTCGTGGATCCAAAGTCTCGCTTATTCTGCTTAAATTTCTGCTCGATCTTGGCGACATAGCAATATGTCGTGCTAAGTGAGGTAATGTCGAGGAATTCCATTTCCTCCTAAAATTTTCTATGTAGATAGTTGCGGTACTTGAGCACCAAATGTCTCTCCAAATATTTAATACCCAACTTGGTGCACAGGGTATGGAACAAATTTTCCAGTTCGTTCACATCTTGATCCCTTTGCTGTGGCAATGTGGTCCATTATATGCACTTATCCTCATAGCTCGCCACGGGGTAACATTTTTCCTTGATGTTGTATCGAAACAAATTCCAAGTGGGTGCAACTGAGAACATATAGAGTTCCCTGTCGTCCTTTTTCTCATAGTAGGTTTCCCACCAGTATTTGACATCGGGGATGGCTTTGAGGAGTGAAAAAATAATCTTTTCTAGGTCGGAGAAATCATGGACCGAGAAACACCCTTCTAGAAAATTCAACCATCTATCTAAAACATCTTCATATATTTGGCCTTCAAATACAAGGATGTCAAATTTTACCTATACCTTGAAGGGAGTGGTGCCTCCAGAGTGGTTGTTAGATGTAGATCTGTCGTATGTGGGTAACTATTGAAGGATCTGAGAAAAGTTATCCATCATCACATTCCTTTGTTTCTCGAGGGCCTCCTTGAGAAATATTTTGATAGGATATCCTGCTCCCTCATCTTTCTTTTCTTCCTCCATGGGAGGTCGCCAGGGTTTGGGAGGCTGATCTTGCAGGGGTTCAACTAGATAAATCCCTAAATCCTTATACCCTGACCTCGTTGGGGACATGTAAAGAAAAATAAAGAAAGAGCAGACCGCTTTGATACCATTGATCCAGATTTATGCAGGAATGAAATAATGCAAAGAAATAAACATAAACACAAAGATGCAACAGAAATAATATTTCATTTCATTAATATCAAAGAACTTAAATTTGTTTATAGATATAATGGAAATAAATTAGCTAGGGCATTGGTAGCTTATGTCTGAGAAGAGATGTGGTGGCTACAGCCTCTGAATTGTGTTAAAATGAGGCTCTAAGGCTTATTTATTTTTGAGAAACAATGAAATACCCTAAACATCCAAAAACCTGACCCTAAGAGATGAAGCGCCAAAACTATGGGCCTCGTTTGGGTAAATTACTACATCCATCGTCACGGGGATGCAAATTTGGCATACGATCTCCATTTGACACGCTCAATACCTCGTTAAAAAAATATATCCAAGGAATATAACTTTTGAGTGAGAAACATGGGTCCATGGAATCATGTTGCTCTCGGTTTTCCAAAAAATCGTCATTTAGGGCCTCAAAACGACTCCGGAAGTTCAGGACCCGAAAGACTTCTAAAAATAGTAAGTTGTGCTGAAACTGAAAAATTGAAAGAACTGATGGTGGGGGTTCAAATGGAATAGGTGGGTTGCCACCAATATCCAAATGGATCATTAGGGCCTCAAAACGGCTTCGTAAGTTCATGACCCGAAAAACTCCTAAAAATAGTAAGTTGTACTAAAACTGAAAAACTAAAAGAATTGATGGTGCAGGTCTAAATGGAATAGGTGGGTGGCCACCAATATCCACCTGAATCATTCTTCCATCCTTAGGAATCAATGGTCCCCATTGTGTTAAGTTCCTCTATGAGAGGCAAATTCTACTGAACTTTGTGTTGGATTTGTCCAGGATGTCGTGGACTTGCTGACGGACATGTTGGAGGTGTTCAATAAATTTGGTTGCCTCAGGTAGTACACGTGTGGATTATTTCTATGTATTCGTGTGAGGTATCAAAAAATTAGGCAACAATGCGCCGAGGGTCAGATCAATGGAGTGCGTGTCCTGACAGTGTAGAGGAACCTTTGTGGGTGAGGAGAAAATGTCGTCGTATTCCTACACGACTTTGTCCATCTGCTGCATCCATGCATGTGTAATATTCCAAAATTAGCATGTAGCTAATTGGAATATTGATTTTTGCTTATTTCACTTAGGAGATAAATAAATGGGCAAGGAGGCCCATACATTTCAGAAATATGAATAAAATCCCTCATAGTGTGAAAAGGGATAGTCATAAGAGCTAGATGTCACACCCTTATGTGTGAAAGAGGACATTTGCATGTGGACAAGGTCAAGTTTGACTAAGTCAATAGTGCTGGGATAGGAGGTGGAGATCACTTTGAGAGGTAGTGCAGTGTGAATGGGAGGAAGATTCCTTGGTGGAGGAAACCCTAATGAGTGGAACCCATGGTGAGAGGGCTTCCACTTGTTTAAAAGGAGGGCAAGGTAGCCATGGTTATTCATGTTATGGATTATTGATTTCATGGTCTGGTTAGACTTTGTGCATTGTCTTGTTGTTTAGCAGAGTTGATGTGCTGCTTAGCACAAGGCATTCCTGTTTAGGAATTCCTTCTCCATTCACGAGAGGCCTCTTGAGGGAGATTTCTCTTCATTTCTCCACATTTAGGCTTCAGGTCAAGCATCCTCCTTCAGCTACAACACATTTTATGTTTAGAGCTGAGTTGTGTTGCAAGGTGTTGCAGTGGAGTTTACTCAACACCACTTCTGGAGCTTATTTTTCAATGGAGGAAGCCTTATTTCCTTTGGAGGATCAGTGAGGAAGCATCTGGGCTGATTTCACCATCTTTGGCATCAAGCCAACCATTTTCCATCATCTACAGTGTAGTCCCTCTCCTTGACCATGTTATTTTCAATGAGCATCTGCAGTGAGGGTTGCAGTGATTATTTGGAGGGTGAGATCTTCAGTGTTAGGATCAGCCTTTCACTTGGAAGATCCATTGGAGGAGGTTTGTTCAACTTGTTATCATCTACAACCATCTCCATCTAGTTCTTGAGTTGCAGCTACTACTCAGTCTTGAGACTGCAACTCCGACAATTTTCCCATTTTACATATTTCAGCCAATCCTTCCAGGATTGTCTTGAAATTGTGTTTGGGAGCTTAGATCTTCACTCCCAACATTGTATGATCCATCTATTTTCATATTTATGTTATTTTACATTCCCATGTAGTAGTGTACCATCTATGACTGCGTTGTACATGTTCATGAGCACTCTACAATATAGCAGCATTCCACTTTTGGCAGATGTATTCATGGGAGGCTTGTTTACCTTGACTATTTGAGTTGTATTGTATATGTTTGCTACTGATTTACATAATAAAATGGCTCCATGGTTTCCATACATTTTGGTATGATGTTATTCACTGGTATTTTCATATTTGTGTTCATGTATTGTTGTATCTCCAATTTTGGGATATTATAAGATATTCCCATTATTGTTGATTTTCCATATTTTGGGATATTACAGTGGTATCAAAGCATAATCTTGGCTCAGAATGTGAGTTTCAACCAATATTCTATCTAGAAGACAAGAAGGAAAAAATACGAACAGAAATAAGACTCCATTCTTTGGAGGGAGAAAGGAGGAGAAATTTCCAAAGTTTCTGTCTCAAACTTTGTAGAGCATTCATGAAGATCTTAAGAAGATGAGGAAGGAGATGTGTAGAGAATATACAAGAGGGTTTGGATCTGAAACAAACTCTAGATTTTCACATAATGAGTATGAGCATGCAGCCACACACTATGATGTACAACACATTCATATGCCCATATTTTCCATGAGAGAGATGGAAGAAGAAGGAATGACTAGGAGGACAACTCTTAGTGATTTTCTGCAAGAGTATGAGTCTCAAACTCAGAATTTTAGAGATCATATCACTTTTCCAGAGTTTTTCAATATTAAGGTGAAGAGAAGCAAGCAACATGATATATTTCTTCTATCTACTTTTGATGGTTCACCTACATGTTTAGCCCAAGCTTGGGTGGAAGAACTAGACACCTTTTTGTAGCACCACCAAATTTCTGAAGATGAAGCCATCAGAGTTGCAGCACTGCATCTTAGAGGTAAGGCATATGCATGGTGGATATTTGAGTCTTTATCTTTGAAAAATTCAAATACTTCTTCTTATGCAAGGTTTTATTAAGACAATGGTGGAAAGGTTTGATGGAAAACTTTCTGCAACACATG
This sequence comes from Pinus albicaulis, assembly GCA_034641835.2. Lineage (NCBI taxonomy): Eukaryota > Viridiplantae > Streptophyta > Pinopsida > Pinales > Pinaceae > Pinus > Pinus albicaulis. Next base: position 799,943,071 of record CM076577.1, read on the forward strand.
AGGTAGAGATAAACAAACTTAAACAAACAAAACCCTTGCATGTATTGTAGGAAACCATAAAATCAAATCCACTTTAGAAAACCATGGAGGAGGCTAACATCTTGTATCATACCTTTTTAGAGGCAAGACCTCTATCTCATATTCTTGAACAAGAGGGCATGGAGATCCCCTTTCCAAAAGAGGATCTAATTCTTGGGAGGTTGCCCATACATATTGATGAGGATGAGGGCAACAACACTGTCATTTCTAGAGTTTATCTAGAACCTCATGCAGAGGAAGAGGGAGATCTTACTCCAACTAGAGGGATTCTTGTATCATTGCAAGGAATTCCCCAGGATCTCACATTTAGAGATCAAGGCACAACTCATGATTTACATGTGCCATTGATGATAGGGTGTGAAAATATGGAGATAAAAGGAGGAGATAGGGAGGATGACCAGCATCATGTGATGAGGAGAACACACCCCAATATATTTCAGGAGATTTATGCACCTAAGAGGGAGAATATATTGCGCAGTGAGAGTAGGGAAAAATCTGTCCATTCCCATATGCAATCTACTCTTGATCTTGATGCCTCATTGTATGAAGGCATTTCAATGGGGAGACCACCAGATCAGCAGAGGAGGATGGATGCTTCACATTTTGAGGCACCACTCATTGATTCCAAATAAGTGGGGACCTTGGGAGATCTTTATACAACGCTAGGAGTCCTGGGTAGACTCAAGGAGGAGAGAGGCATACTCTCAACATCATCATTACCCACTCTCATTTCAGATTCTGCGTTGTGGCAGAAGTAGCATGGGAAGTATAGCAGCCTTCCAAATTGCATCTTTGGCATGGGATATGTCAAATAAGAGGACAACCATATGACAGATGTTCTTCATGATAGTTCATTAGTGCTGTCACTATGGAGGATAGATCCATATTGGAATTCCCAACTATTGGTGGAGTATTCCAAGGATCTTTTTACTTGTATGATATTGGATGACCAGTTGCATGAGGAGGGATATTCAGTCAGAGATGGGGTCATATACTACCATGGTCGTATCTTCTTATCTAGAGCTTCTAAGCTCAAGGATAAGTTGCTACAAGCAGCTCATGAGGATTTTCTCTTCAGCCACACTTACTCTATGAGAGCATACCACACCATCATGGAGGGGTAATTTTGGGAAGGCTTTGAGGAGGAGATATATCAACATATGAGGAGATGCATGGATCATGTGGAGATGGAGGAGATACATAACTCTTTGAAAGAGTTATCATAGCCACCTCTTTTCTCTTTGAGGATGAGAGGAGATTCATCTATGAGCCACTCCATTTGTATGAGAAAATCATATGGTAAGGATATTGTTTGGTTGCATAATGATTTATATATTGAATATATGCATTCCTTAACCATACATGTGCAGGACATTGCTTCAAGAAGGAACCTTATTCCTTCCAGACTTCATGGTCTATTTGAGACCATAAGAAACATTGATGATAGCCACTCCCTAGGAGATGCTGGGGAAATGATGTCTTATGTAGAACATACTTACTTTGCACCATACATATTTCACTTTTTCCAAACACATGAGGAGAGTGGGGCAGTAAGAAAGTGGTTCAGAAACCACACCTTTTGTCATTCACTATTGCAGTTGTGGGTCAAAATGCATTGGTTGCATTTGAGGGACCATTTTCCTTCTCCCTTGCTACATATGGCAACAAGTATGGTTCTCATTATGGTTTCCTATGTTATTCTTATTCTTATTTTCCTTGGGAGCATGATTGGAGGAGAGACACATTGGTTGGATGTGTCCTTGGGGGAAGAAATTTTCCACACTTTTTGCATTACATGTTCCAAGGGGAGCATGGGAGGTGATATGGACACCAAAGAAAAACACTTATCTCTTATGGAGGTGGGCCATGGGGTTGATTGGATGCCATATGATGTTGATTTCCAACTCATCATATATGAAATGATTTGGGCCAGCATGTTTCATAACGTTGGAGAGGAGATCCTTGAAGATCTAGTCTTCATCTTTCCTCTTAAGGGAAACATTATTGAAGCCCAAGATCAACATATACTCTACACTTATCCTAAGTGGAGAGGAGGAAAACGTGGGGTAGGCTATTTTGTCTACCATGATCTAATTTTTAGCCCACCTACATTTCCAGAGCTCAAGGTGGAGGATGATTTGTATGAGTTACCATTTTGGAGGGTGGCTCATTTTACATGGATGATAGCTTGGGGATGGAGGATCCACGTGGGAATGATGATTCCCACTACATCTCAGATCCCATTCCTCAAAGGGACCTCTAGACAGCCCCTTATTTCCTCCTTGAGTACTCCACTTGTTCATGATGACAACTATTCAACTAGCTTGCATGCTTGGGAGGGGCAATATGGAGATTTATTAATGAGACAACATCTCATTCCTTGGAGGAGCATATCATATGTGGATGCTACAGCAGGAGGAGGGAAAAATTTTCAGTTCTATCCTTGCAGTTGCTTGACGACAAGCAACATTTGGGAGGGGAGGACTGTAATATTCCAAAATTAGCATGCAACTAATTGGAATATTGATTTTTGCTTATTTCACTTAGGAGATAAATAAATGGGTAAGGAGGCCCATACATTTCATAAATATGCATAAAATCCATCATAGTGTGAAAAGGGATAGTCATAAGAGCTGGATTTCACACCCTTATGTGTGAAAGAGGACATTTGCTATGGACAAGGTCAAGTTTGACTAATTCAACAACGCTGGGATAGGAGGTGGAGACCACTTTGAGAGGCAGCGTAGTGTGAATGGGAGGAAGATACCTTGGTGGAGGAAACCCTAATGAGTGGGACCCATGGTGATAAGGCTTCCACTTGTTTAAAAGGAGGGCAAGGCAGCCATGGTTATTCATGTTATGGATTATTGATTTCATGGTCTGGTTAGACTTTGTGCATTGTCTTGTTGTTTAGCAGAGTTGTTGTGCTGCTTAGAATAAGGAATTCATGTTTAGGAATTCCATCTCCTTTCAAGAGAGGCCTCTTGAGGTAGCTTTCTCTTCATTTCTCCACATTCGAGCTTCAGGCCAAACATCCTCCTTCAGCTACAATGCAGTTTCTTTTTAGAGCTGGGTTGTGTTGCAGGGTGTTGCAGTGGAGGTTACTCAACACCACTTCCAGAGCTTATTTTTCAAAGGAGGAAGCCTTATTTCCTTTGGAGGATCAGTTAGGAAGCATCTAGGTTGATTTCACCATATTTGGCATTAAGCCAACCATTTTCCATCATCTACAACGCAGTCCCTATCCTTGAATGCGTCATTTTCAGTGAGCATCTGCAGTGAAGGTTGCAGTGATTATTTGGAGGGTGAGATCTTCAGTGTTAGGATTAGCCTTTCACTTGGAAGATCCATTGGATGAGGTTTGTTCAACTTGTGTATCATCTACAACCATCTCCATCCAATTCTTGAGTTGCAGCTGCTACTCAATCTTGAGACTGCAACTCCGACAATTTTCCCATTTTACATATTTCAGCCAATCCTTCCAGGATTGTCTTGAAATTGTGTTTGGGAGCTTAGATATTTACTCCAAACATTGTATGAGACATATTTTTGCAGATGTATATTATTTTGAATTCCCATGTAGCAGTGTACCATCTATGACTGCGATGTACATGTTCATGAGCACTTTGCAATATAGCAACATTCCACTTTTGGCATATGTATTCATGGGAGGCTTGTTTTCTTTGACTATTTGAGTTGTATTGTATATGTTTGCTACTGATTTACATAATAAAATGGCTCCATGGTTTCCATACATTTTTATATGATGTTATTCACTGCTATTTTCATATTTGTGTTCATGTATTGTTGTATCTCCAATTTTGGGATATTATAAATTCCCATTATTGCTGATTTTCCATATTTTGGGATATTACAATAGGGAGCCTTGTTTCAGGGTTGTGTACAAAATATTCTTCTTTCCCTATGAGTGATTTGTAAGGAAAATAAATTTCTTGGTTTGGGAAACAATCTTACTACGTTGTTTTGCAATATTCAAAGAGATGGTAGGAGGTGGTACTACCTTTGGTATCCTGAACAATTTAATTCCCAAAGTAATAAAAATAGAACGAGGTCGAGACTCATACACAACATGTCACCTCCACAAGTATGGTTGGTCCAATAATGCATCAACTACACCAAGAGGAGCAACATTACACAATACCTCATTTTTGAATGGATTGATGATGTATGGAAGACGACACTGCTGGCGGACGCAGAGATCTCTCCCTGGGTGAAGCCACCTGATGGTATATGGTTGCAGGTGTGATATGGTTGGTAGGCCAAGCCACTTCATGAACTCTTCTCAAATGAGGTCATTTTCGTTTCCGTTATTAAAAAAAAATTGTAGTGGAGAACCCTTCACCCACATCTGTGAATGGAAGAGGTGCTCCCCCTCTTTTGGATCCTCGGGATCCTCCCTTTGGAGCTTGGTGGTGGAAAAAATGGCACTGGGGTCTACATCAATGATCTACTTCCCTTTATCATTTCCCTTGTTTGGTTCTGTCTCAGGATCAGAACATGCATCTGATTCGGGTGCCTTTACTTCGGCCACCTGCGACTATTTGGATGAATACTCGTTTGTGTTGTGAGAGGGGCTGTTATGAAATTCACACCACTTCCCCATGTACTTCTTTGGATTTTTGATGGTGTTCTGAGTTACCCTGCTTTGGCTCTGCCCCCTTTTCTGTGGTTCTGGGGAACCTTTACCTGGCTTCAGATTTGCAGATTCAAAGTCTCGCTTCTTTTGCTTAAATTTCTGCTCGATCTTGGTAGCATAGCGATATGTCGTGCCAAGCGAGGTAATGTTGAGGAATTAAATCTCCTCCTAAATGTGTCTATGTAGACAACTTCGGTACTTGAGCACCAAATGTCTCTCTAAATCTTTAATACCCAACTTTGTGTACAGGGTATGGAACAAATTCACCATTTCATGCACATCTTGATAGAGTGTGGTCCATTGGATGTACTTGTCCTCATAGCTCCCCATAGGGTAATATTGTTCCTTGATGCCATCTTGGAACAAATTCCAAATGTGTGCGACTGAGAACAAAGAGGGTTTCCTCTCATCCTTTCGCTCATATTAGGTTTCCCATGAGTCTTTGACAAGGGGAGCGACTTTGAGGAGTGAAAAAATAATATTTTCTCGGTCAGAGAAATCATGGACCGAGAAACACCCTTCTAGCAAATTCAACCATCTATCTATGGCGTCTGCATCTATCTGGACTTCAAATACAAGAATATAAAATTTACCTATACCTTGAAGGTAGTGGCACCTCTAGAGTGTTTTTTGGATGTAGATGCATTTTCGGTGGGGAGTTGTTGAAGGATCTGAGCAAAGTTATCCATCATCGTGTTCCTTTGTTTCTTGAGGGCATCCTCGAGAAATATTTTGATAGGATCTCCTACTCCCTCATCTTTATTTTCGTCTACCATGGGAGGTCGTTGGGGTTTGTAAGGCTGATCTTGCAGGGGTTCAACCAGATCGAGCCCTAACTCCTTATACCCTGACCTCATTGGGGACATGCAAAAAAAAGAAGAGAAAGAGCAGATCACACTAATACCACTGATCTATATTTATGCAGGCACACAATAATACACAAAAATAAACATAAAAATAGAGATGCAATGGAAATAATATTTCATTTCATTAATATCAAAGAACTTAAATTTGTTTATAGACAGAATGGAAATAAACTAGCTAGGGCACTGGTAGGTTATCTCCGAGAAGAGATGTGGTGGTTACATGCCTCTGAACTATGTTACAATGAGGCTTGAAGGCCTATTTATTGTTGAGAAACAATAAAAAACCCTAAACATCCAAAAACCTAACCATAGGAGATGAAGCGCCAAAACTGTGGGCCTCGTTTGGGTAAATTGGTACATCAATTGTCCCGGGGACGCAACTTTGGCATACGATCTCCGTTTGACGTGCTCAATACCTCATTAGAAATATCTATCTGAGAAATATAACTTTTGAGTGAGAAAAAAATGATTCATGGACCCATGTTGCTCTCGGGTTTCCCAAAAAACATCGTTTAGGGCCTCAAAACGACTTCGAAAGTTCAGGACCCAAAAAACTACTAAAAAAAGTAAGTTGCGTTGAAACTGAAAAATTGAAAGAACCGATGGTGGGGGTTCAAATGGAATAGGTTGGTGGCCACTAATATCCAATTAGATCATTAGGGCCTCAAAACGGCTTTGAAAGTTCATGACCCGAAAAACTGCTAAAAATAGTAAGTTGTGTTGAAACTGAAAAACTGAAAGTGTCTTGTGTTTGTGACAAGATGTCAAAAAAATTTTAGTCAAAAAGTTTACAGTCATTGTAGACTATATTGTTTCTTGACGCCAAGAAGAGAAGGAGACGACGAATGCATTCTTCCATATGTGGAATTTGGAACCGTGGAGGTAAAAAAATGGTCATTTATTTTCTTTTTATTATTGATGTTGGAACTCATTGCTATAGTTCACTCAGATGGGCTTAATTTGGAAAAGTGGTTTGCAAGAAGAAACTTGCACTAAATGCATGTTTGTGCAAAGGAGGAACATGATTCTCAGTGGGAAGGCACATCAGTTATTTTTTGATCCACCAAAGAATCAATTTGGTACATAGGAGTGTTATATCAGCCAACAAGCATCTAGCAAGTGTTGGATTGAGTCAGCAACAAAGGGATAACAATGGTTGAAGAGCCAAGCAATTTGCAAGGCAAGGCATGTTAGTGGACAAGTGATTGCCATGGTGATGTTTCCAAGTAGAATCAAGATGATAGAACTTGGGAAACAAAAGATTATTCCGCTCTTATGAGATAACCATCTTTTGTGGGTCCAAAATAATGTCAGTGGGAAGGAGTGATTAGAATCTGGATCAAGGGAAAAAATTAGCTCTAAATTCAAAGTGCTCGGAATTTCACAAAACTAGAACGACAACGACAGCCCTATCGCCAGGAATCCAATGCAACTCATTACGTTTAAAACATATTTCGGATTAAGAAGTTATGGTCTACTGATCGCCATTTAGAACAAACATTTTTTTTTTAAATTGCAGAATAGGTACATGTTGATGACATGGCAGCCCAATCAGCATCCAAAGAATTTTCTTCAGTTTTTGTCCAATGGGACTGTGACAAGTGTCACTGTAGGATTTGCCAATTTGGTTAATGAAGGTGAAATTTTCCCAATATCCTCATAAGGTTGAATTCGATTTTTTTTATGTTGGAGGATTGCCCAACCAGGGACCGCCACGTGTCCCCTGGTGGACACCCTCTCCAACACCTGGTTTGAATTTCATTTGATATCCAAAGGTTCAGGTTCAAATTCTAATGGTGGCATTATTATTAAACCTTGGTTTTATTTATGGAGCACATATTTTATTATATTCCAAAGTTTTTGGATGTATTTATTATGGGGGAAGTTTGATTAACCATATGGTGGAGGCATATTATATTACAGGTTCGATGGCGTATACTCGCGTGGGGATTAAACCAAAGTTTTCAATTTCTAAGGTTTTGGAACTTAGTTTATATCCAATGGCACATATTAAATGGTGGAAAATCATTTGAAATGGTTCACATATATTATAAACTATGGTTTTAAATTTTATTTCGGTGGAGCATATACAAGTTTTCGGAGCGTATATTATTTGGTAACAAAACTATGTATGGAGGGGCGGAGGTCGGGGTTCGACCCCGTGACCTACCTCCATTTACCAATGGACCACAAACTCAAGACTTGAAAATCTAAGTTCCAAACATATATTTGAAGCTTCATCAAGACTTCGATGGTGGGAAGGAGGGGACCAACCCCTCGGGCCAACCCTCCTCCCATGCGACCCTTCTCACATGACATCGCACCAAGTGTTAATCCGAAATTGCGTTAATAAATCCTTTTCAACTCTTAATTCGGGATTAAGTTAATTAACCCAATGCTTAAAATGGAGTATTTTTAGATGATTCCCCCAAATTTAGCGGGAACCACCAGTTTGGTTGAGTTAATTGGCAGTTCTCTAGATTTAGAGGCAGAATCTAAGGGAAAATTAAATGAGGCCTATCGTGAGAAATTTTCGACCAATTTTGGCTTATGAATAGTAATTCCTTACATATTGGCATGCTTTGAATCCATTGGAAAAAATTGCAGAGGCAAATGAGAAAATCTACATCTGTTTTTAGTCAGTTGAATAATTTTGAACCTTAGGGCCACCAGGAGGGAAGGCCATGCCCAGATCAGCTGAAGATCAAATGGAGTGAATGAATGATAATTTTTAGATGTATTCTATGTTCTGAACACAATGGTATATTTTTCAAAGGTGTTGGAGCAAATATGAAGGTGATTTTTTCACTTTGAAGTTTAAACACGCCCATTACCACCAAGATGGGAGGTCAAGCCTAGATCAACTGGAATCCAAATTCAGAGATTGAATACTCATTTTTGGGGTATTTGAGTGTTCTGAAGCCATTGGAATAGGTTGAAAATCCATTGGAACGTCACAAGTGTATGTAACTAGACATTTGACTCATAATCCCAAGAGGGCCTAGATAGTTAAAGCAGGTCCATGGAGATGTAGCCCAAGAGGGGTGAACTCCATTATCGTCCATTGTGTTATGTGATTGTTGTGAGTTATATTTCTACATTTGATTTGATTTATATGAGTTTTTAAAAGTTAATTAACTCATAATTTCATCATCAAAGACACATGAAACTACACACGTAAACCCATTCACAAGTGGTTAACATGAGACGATCCTAATCACACATTTTTAATACTAATGAGGGAGCTAGCATACCAATAACTAGTTTGCCGATATTCAGATCACACGAGAAGTTAAGTTTAAGTCTCCACGGAGAATGAGGGATCGATCCTGTAGGAGTCCAATAGCAAATAATAGGTTCCATAATTCCTTTCTCTTCAAGTAAGGGTCATAGCAGTTAACAAGGAAAACCGGGTCAACTATGCTTCTAAGGTGACCCTCCAAGATTATGTCTCCCAATGAGGAGTATGGTATGAGTGTTGATTCACATGGATTCCATAGAACTTCCAGGCCTCCCGATTGACCTTCAACGTCCACAACACTAAAGTACCAATCAGGTTATAGTTTATGAATTGATTCTCTGGCTTTTACCATCACCACCATTGTCCCTTGAAATAATATTACAAAGGGTTGATGAATGGAAATCAGATTAAGAAGAGCTAGGAACTTAGGAGGACCCCCAACATCTCTCAGATTCAAAGAAATAATAATCATTTAAAGAAAATGGAAGAGGTATTCATTACTCAAAGGGCCCTATCAGATTTAGAAGGATAATTGGGCTCAACAGGAGAATCACTCTGTGAAAAGGATTCTCGAGCAATGTCCTTCTTGTTTGGACATTTTTTTCTCATAGTGACATTATTTGAGGCATGTAAATTTTTGTATTTCTAGGGATAGTTTGACCACAATGAAGGGAAAGTTTGAATGGCTTGTATATTGAGCGATGACGAGTACGTTAGAGTTGAAGGACTGGGATGTTCAGTTCGAGAGGCTAGGTTTGACTGCCCGCCAATTGAAGATGAAAAACCATAGGTGAAAAGATGGGATTTAGAGGAACCATTTATGCAAAGGATGGGGTTCTGGTGGTGGAAGGGAGGGGGATCTTGAAAGGATGGGGGGTGAAAATCATTAAGAACATGTTCTAAAGAAGGGAGCAAAGAGGGTGGAGGCACATTTTCAAGGCCCGAAGTAGTATGCATATTTGCGCTTGGAGTAGTGTTAGCAAGGATATCCAATAAATGAATGTCATATGTCAAAAAATATTGTAGGAGTTTTCCAAAAATCGCTTCCAATAGGGTAATAGGGTCCTCATCCTTGGAGCAAGAAATTCAAGATTTTTCCATATAGATGGAAGGTGGAAGTACATCAACAATTAGATCTTGTTATGATGCAACTTGACCCGGCTCCACCCCTCTAGATTCTTTCAACATATAAAGTTCCTCTCCCTGGTTCCCATTTTCATATGAGATCCTACGACAAGAAAAATCATCCCTATGGATTTTTGACTCTCTTTATTCGGTCTAGATGGATTATAGCCAGTACCTGGATGTATTTATTTACTAGACCCTCCACTGAGAGGGATATCTTTTGATACATCAACACATTTACAAAATGTGTGTGTATCATTGAGACCTAGGCTAGGATTTTTGGCACCCCTTAATATCAGAGCACTACAGGACCCCTTTAAGTGACCTATTTGGTGAAAAATAAAGCAGCGGAAAGGCACCCCAACAAGATATCCATTTCAGTAGGTAGTCCCTTTTGTGGGTCCATTTCAACTAAATCCCATAATATTGTCTTGTCAAACGTGACCAACAACATCTCCTCAAAGAATATAAACTTCCAAATACCTTTTCCATTTGCAATAATTGGTCTCGTCCATAACTCCAGAGGGAAACCAACTAACTTAACCCATAGGAAATGTGCCTTAGGTTTGGTAGTGAGGGGGTTGAAACCAATCTGCCCATTGTAGCCCTAAAAAATTTATGCCAATAAACTAAGCACGCAGTAATATCCTCTTCATTTAATAAGTGGAAGAGTAATTATTTTTTCATGAGGAGGTTGAATGTAGGGCAGTAACCAAGGCCCTCCAGTGGATGGATAACCAAGTTAGAATCTAGTATTTTGAGAGAGTGATATAGTGAAAAATTCCCATCGGACCACGAGTTGATAGGATTGCAACATGACTCAAATCCATATCATTGCCCAACAAGAGACATGGTTTTTTGATTCCATGTTTTAGGGTAGAGGAGGGAACTAATGAGGTCTGATTCCAATGGAGGAGAGTGTGAATGGATCTTGAGGTCACTTTTTCCACCTCCCTTTTTAACTACATAGGAATACCATATGGCCCACTGACTAAGTTATCACACTCCATTAGCGAGGCGAGGACACATAAAGATAGAACACTAGGCTCACAAAACTATAAGGTCATAAGAGACTTGACAAACGTACAAAAAACGAGGTAGAAAAAACAATATTCGTCTAGAAAAAAATAGATAAAACTATAATCAACTTCACTATGATGTGATTTAGAGAAAGAAACACTATCCACGTAAACTTCACAATAGTTACAAAGCCTGGTCACCATAACTTCTGATCAAATTCCAAAATCCCGCCTCCACTCCAACGAACATACTGTGATTATTCTTTTCGTTTGCATGCTCATTCTACGAGAAGCCATGCAAGGAATTTTTTAGTTTATATGTGTGTGTGTGTCTGAGAGAGAGATTTTTTATAATAATATTTATATTTATATTCACATATCTATACATAAAATATTAAACATTCATATGCATGGCATTTTTTTAGTTTATACGTGTGAGAGAGAGAACATGATTACAATTTTTTTATTATAAATATTAAGTTTGCATATGTTTATTATAATTTTGAAATATAATGGTTATGGATATGTTTCTATGTGGTTAAGAATCCGTGACTCGCTACATCCACATAATATAGTTCCAGTGAGATCTACAAACACTGAGGCTAACCACGTGAGTCTCGAGAGAATTGATTATAGTTATGAATATGAATCATATTATTTTAATTTATATAATAAGATAATTTATAGTTATTATCTATATTTTATATGTATTTCACAAATATATATATATAGAAATATTATTATTTATAATTTACTATTATTTTTATAATACATGAAGCTACATATATGTGTATGTTATTTTTCTTTCTTATATATATGTGTGTGTGTGTGTGTGTGATATGTATATGCATATTATTATTACTAAAGAAGAAATTGTCTGTAATTTTATTAATACTAGGCAAAAACCATTAACTTCAAATCTATATGCCTAGAGAGGAATCCAATCCCTTAAGGTGCAAATCTTCTTTTTGGAATGTAAAATATTATTAACTAGTGCAACCATATAAATTAAATGATTAGTAATACACATCAAAACACTTACTTCATGATACATTTCATATTATTTAAAAAAATAAAAAATAAAAATCATAAAAACTCAGTAAATTATAACTTTGTTTTAAATTATTTTTCTTGATTCTTAATCCCCACTTTGCCATGGATGTTGTTAATGTATACATATGTTTTGTTATAATATCATGGCTTATCCACATGCCTAAAAAACCATAACTCTCTTCATATGATTTTTTTTTTAAAATTAGTCAATTTAATTAAAATAGCTAAAATGACATTGCTGCTTTGGAGATAAATCTCAACCTTTTAATTGTGTATAGTACTAAGAATATTTTTTGGAGATTAAATCCTTACCATCCACTTAATAATTGTTGAAATTAATATTCTATAATATTATATGGAGGTTAACAAGAAAAGAGGCAGTCCACACATTGCAAGATCTGCAAAATGACATGGAAGACAAAGATATTACATCATATTTGCTGGAAACAGAAATTCAAGTTCAACGAACAGCATATCAAGCCTTTCGAAGGGAAGAGGAATACTGGAGAATCAAGTCCAGAAGTCTGTGGTTGAAGGCTGGGGATCGGAATACACCATTCTTCCATAGGCAATACAGAGCAAGACTATCACGAAACCATATATCAGAAATCAAAACAGCAGATGGACAACTTTGCAAAGGGTTCAAACAAGTTAAAGCAGCAGCTGAAGCTTACTTCAAAAGTCTTTACAATGTAGAAGTTCAGAACAATGAGGAGGAAACTGGGGATTTTCTTTCAAATATTCCTAACCTCATCAGCCCAGAAGAAAATGCAAATCTCTGCAGACCCATAACGGAGGAGGAAATCATAAATGTAATTTGGGCCATGGAGCCGGACAAGGCACCGGGTCCTGATGGATTTACAATCCACTTCTTTCAAGCTTGCTGGCAGATAATAAAGGTGGACCTGCAGAAAATGATAAGAGGATGTATGGCAAAAGCAAAGATCGGTGGAGGAACCAATTCAACTTACTTAGCACTAATACCCAAAGACTCTAATCCGGAGAATTTTTCCAGGTACATGCCTATTTCGTTGTGTAATGCATCTTACAAAATTCTGGCTAAGTTGTTAGCAAATAGAATTAAACCACTGTTAAAAAGAGTGATCTCTTGCTCTCAAAGTGGGTTTGTGGAAGGTAGGCAAATCCTGGATAACGTAATTCAGGTGCAGGAAACAATACATTCCAGCAGACAGAGGAAAGAGAAAGGAATGGTGATTAAATTAGACATGGCAAATGCGTTCGATAGAGTGAATCGATCTTACCTCTGTAAAATACTGCTGTCCTTTGGCTTCTCGCCCGACTTTGTTCAACTTATCAAAGCCTGCATTGACTCCCCATGGATTGCACCACTAGTCAACGGTCGCCCAACATCCTTCTTCCAAGCCAAGAGAGGCATTAGGCAGGGATGCCCTCTCTCGCCCTACTTGTACATTTTAATGGCGGACTCTTTAAGCCGAAAGCTAAATGCTGAGAAAGCTGCTGGTAGCATTCCAGGCCTCAAATCATCAACAGGTGCAGACTCTTCGAATCATGCATTGTTTGCTGATGACTCTCTCCTCTTAGGAGGAGCTTCCACAAGAATCGCTCGAGCATTTGACACCATCATCAGAAGTTTTTGTAGAGTTTCTGGAGCTGCTGTGAATGAAAGCAAGAGTGAAGTGTATAGCTGGAACATTGCCCAACAAGAACTCGAAGTCATAACTACACTTCTTGGGTTTAAAGGTCAAGCTATCTGGGACAGATTCAAGTATCTTGGCCTGCCCATTAACTCAGGAATCAACAAAAGAGATTTATGGAGTGATATAGTTTCGAAAATCAAAAGCAAGATAGCAGTATGGGGGGGTTACTGGTTGACCAAGGGAGGCAAAGTAATACTGATCAAATCAGTGTTGTCAGCGCTCCCCATTTTCCAGGCTTCATTCCTTTTGGCGCCCAGAAACGTAATGGAACAAATTTCCAAACTTCTCAGGCAATTTCTGTGGCAAGGAGGCAAAGGCAACGAAAATAAAATGCACCTGGTGAGTTGGGATGTTGTCAAAAGGCCAAAGGATGAAGGGGGACTGCAAATAAGGGATCCCATGCTGGTTAACTATGCCTTAGGAGGGAAAATATTGTGGAATCTTCTTCATGATCCCTCTCATCCTGTTAGCAGAACGCTGAGGTTAAAGTATGGGGTAAACAACGAGCTTAGCAACATATCAAACAGAATCACAAAGAAGACCACGCAAGTCTGGAGCCTTTGCTGCAAGAGCAGCATTCAATTTTTAAAACAGGTGTACAGAATTCCAGGCAGCGGAAAACGTATTCACCTATGGAAAGATCGGATTATGGGAAACGCTCCACTTCAAGAAAACAGAGAAATTGCAGAGATTAAAGATTGGTTAGAACGCGCAGGAGTTAAACGCCTTTTCGATTTAGCCAAGTGGAATCACCGTGGGGAATGGGAGGGCTGGGACTTTCATGGAGTCCCAGATCGTTTGAGCCACCAGCAAGCTCAGCTCGAAGATCTCCTGGAAGAGGTTGCTCCGGTTCACAATGCCGCAAGAGACTGTTGGGGTTGGGGCCCAACAGGTCTATATTCCACAGCACTCGGATATAAAGAATTGCAGGGTAATCGAAATAGCAATTACAATGCAGAAATCTGGAAAATCGTTTGGGACTCATTTGCCACTCCTAAAGTGAATTTTTTTATTTGGACTGTGATCCATAACAAAATTCTCACAGGAGATAATTTGGAGAAAAGAAACATTGCGGGGCCTCACAGGTGTGCGATGTGCAACAACAGCTCAGAGACAGTCCAGCACTTGCTCATAGGTTGCAGCGTGGCAAAGGAAGTATGGAGGTTCATCCTAATGGATTTGCAGATCATTGTCCCAACCTTTAACTCAGCAGCCGAACTCTTTGCCTCTTGGAGGCAGCTCTATCCTCACCATATCCCTCAAAAATCTTTTTGGAGTAGAATTTGGACAGCATTACCTAAGTATGTCTGTTGGCAGATTTGGCTGTCACGTAACCATCTGATCTTTAATGAAGAGAGGCATTCCCCGATGAAAATAGCTGCAAAAGCCAAAGCCTTCCTGATGGAAGTGGCCAATCAGCAGTACATAAAAGAAGACACTACTCTGCTACATGAAGAAAAGATATGGTTAGGGGACCTTGTGCCTTGCCCGGGCAGAAATCCTCCTATTCCTCAAAATGGAAATCCGGGATGGCGATTAAGAGAGGAAGAGGAAATCTTTCAAAAAATCCTTAATATCCACCTAATAATTATTGATAACTAAATTAAAATTTTGGAAACCCTAAGAATTAGTTAATCATTTATTATAATTAATCAATTAAATAATTTATCATAATAATTAATATATAATAATAATAATAATAATAATAATAATAAATTAATTAGTATTTAATAATAACTATTTTTTATTAATGTTATTAATAACATTAACAATTATTTAACATTAATTAATTTAATTTATAATGATAATGTAATAATGTGATCATTTTACAGTGTAAGATTCATAATAACTCTAAATATTAAATATTAATGAAAGATATATAAAAAATAAATTATTTAAAATTAAAAATAAATTATTTAAAATAAATAATAATTTCAAGTCATTGTATCTTTATTTTAAATAATAAATAATTCTTATTGTTCGAGTCAACATTGTTTTTTTATTAACTAGATATTTATTTTTTAAGTTTAAAAAGACATGTATCAACTCCAAGTTCAACATACACATAATCACACATCACTCTCATACTAGTTGTATTAACTAAATATTTATTTTTAAAGCGACATGTATGAAATCCACGTTGAGCACAAACATATTCACACATCACCCTCATACTAGGTTGTATAATGTGTCTCACGGCACCAAAAAAAAAAAAAAAAAAAAACGACAATATAGCATATTGAATTGACTTACTTATTGTTTTCTACTTTTTATTATTTTTTAAATTGAGTTGACATTATGTTTTAACATTATTATTATTTTATTTAACACTTTATTACAACATCTCATCTAACACTTCAATGTAATTCCCTCTTTAACCTTAACTATGAGACATGTTCTTTAGTCTTATTTTGACTGTTAAGACATATTCTATAGCTTCTACTTTATTTTTTTTAAGGAAATTCTACTTTATTTTTTGACGACATTAGGGTTGATGATACAATGATGATGATTATTATTATTCATGTAATGATGATTAACGATGTATTATTTCAATAACGATGTATTTATTTCAAGTTCAATCTCGATTAAATTGATGCCTATGTTACATATGGCTATTGATGAATTCAATAATATTCTATCGTGTTTATATAATTGTATGATGATCTTTGGGACTATATATTACTACTAGTTGTTTAATAGTGGTAGGAGACCACCTTCAAAAACATATATGTGATGAATTGAAAAAATATGGTTTGGTTGTTTGAGTACAATTAATGTAAGAATTTGATTTGCATATTATATGTTATTAAGATTATTGACAAGATATTAGTCGTTTCAGGCACATGTCAGGTTCTTGGATGAAATACTCATACATAGGTGATGCGATTGTAAAGGAAAAATGAAATTTCATGGGAGGGGTGGGACAATATCCCTAATTCTACCCATTAACACTTCCTTTATGACTTGGGATAGAAGGTATTGAAATGCCTCTTCCTTATAGCTCACGATACCATGAGGATAGACCTTAGATTGGGTCATTCGCAGGGATTTAATAAGGGGCACACATCAATTCTTATTCCTTGATCCTCATCACCATATGTCTCACAACAAAGGATGACACAAGAGATGACAATTATCTCCATCGTCTTGCAAATGTTCCATATTTAGTCATGGATTCATGAAGGGAAAGTGTTGTGGCACCTTGGAACTTTGAGAGGAAGTACTTGAAGGGCATGACTGACTTGGAACCCTTGGAATCATGAAAATTTGGAAGGTAAATGAGGGTTCATGCTCATGAATTTATAAGCACTAAAATACACAATATCAATAAAAAAAAGTTTGAAGGAAAATTTATTTTATAATTTAAAATCTTTGGAAAGGGAATAATAGGTGTAGATATAAAATTTCAATCTAATAAATAATCATAACAATCATCTTCACACTTGAAAAATATTAAAAAAAGAAGTAAAGAACTCATAAGAGTCTAAATTTTCCTAATACCAAAGGAATAGGGTGACATAAGTACAAAATAGAAACATTAATTCAATGAAAATTTAGTCTTAACAAGAAATTAAAAATTAAGGAAAATGAATTTCATAAGAAAATCACGACGTGGCCAAAAACATAACACAAAATATTTAATTAATATTTTAACCTAAGAAAAATTAGGGGGTAGCTAGGGTACAAAAATTAGGAACCTACTTATTGACTTAAGCTAATGAACACAAAATGGGGAATCTAAATTAGGATCAAGGGAAAATTAGGAGAATAACTAGGAAACATGTATGGGTGAGGGAAAATTGTTTTTTAAAAATAAATTAAGAAAATAATTTCATGAGAGATCTAGTGAGGGACTGACACTGAATACTCAAAATATTGGAACAAAGAAATAATTATTTTTCATGAGGTGCCAAGTTCACTATCGAAACTTTCTATTAAAAAATAAGAAACTTGTGAGAAAGAGACTTTTTGAGCACCCTATTGTTGGATGAATGTCAGAATTATAATTTACATTTTGAATGATTGTTCGAATTTGTGGTGAGTTTTGTGAAAGTGGAGGCCTTGTGAGTGGGAGCCTCTTGAACTTGAAATATCCCCCCCACTAGCTAGTGCACTCGTCTTCCATACAACCCCATCATAGCTCAAATATCCACGGGAAATAATAGCACACAAGGATATGGCAAAGATATTCTTCGTTGAGTTAGAAAAGTTAGGAAATTTGTGAAAATTTAAGAGAGACAAAGACTTCTCAATGGTTGATTTCAAATGTTATAGTCACATGGAAAATTATATTTGGAAATCAAGGTACTATTACCTACCACTTTGTGGGTGATATCCCTAGGAGAAAAATTTATCCAAGATGGTCCTCAGTCGACAACCAATAGCTCCTTGCAGCCACCAACTAGCTCGTTATGCCATTTCTTCACCACTTGAGACATCCAAGTGGTCCCTGACCCATATTTCATGATCATGTGTTTGAAGGTGGGCCTCTCAAACTTAAAGGTATGCCTTGTTATTTGTTAATTGAGTATTGAGTTTACTTATCATGGACACTTCTAGACATGGATTAATATGGGCATTCGATGGAAATAGTGGGCTAGGTCTATTCTTCTATCCCCTAGACCTCTTTGGATGCTACCCTTGGATCCTAGTCTCGTGGGATGTTTTTTACTGACCATTGGGTTTTAGGGTGGTACTACATGGGAAACCTCAATTTTTTTTGCATGGTCCCACTTCCCTGTATATCACTCCCCTTCCATTTATTATAACCCCATCCATCATCTTTCCCACCTAGGTCCACATTTCTCAACTGGGTCCACAAAGGGTTAGCCTCCCCTTCCCCTTGCCTACACCTTGGGTTGGGATTGGAACAATGCCCCAGAGATTGATGCAATTGAAAAGAAAAAGTAAAAGAATAGTTGGCCACATTGAACAGGAAAATGTACCACAAGATGAAAAATATCATCGGGAAAAATACATTTATCACATGGGAAAATGAGAATACATGAGATCTACCACATACCCATGGCCATCACCTTGGATCCATATGCTTTATATGAGACTCCTTTATCACTTAGGAACCCATGATTACCCCAGCCCCTAGTGGGAAATGAGCCACCCCACCTTAAAGTGTGTATCCATTGTTATACCTTACACATAATTCTCTTATCCTTTGAGCCCCAAGCAGTTAATCAAACAAAAATCATAAAAGGAAAAAGGCATATAAATAAGGGTGAAGTAATCAAGCTTGGGGTATCTCATGCACCATGATTTTTCCCTCCTATACATTATATACCCATGTGTCGGATTCCCTTTTACTAGCTACCCTTGTACCTTGACATGTGGCCTAGGATTGACACTTTCATTCCTTATTACATTCATTTCTTTATCACATGCCACCACCATTTGATGTACCTTGGATATACTATCCACTCTAAATGTAGAAACCACATAATAGGATACTTGGTTAACTCCCTTTGGAGATTGGATACATTAGCACATCCCAAAGACCACTATGGAAGGGCATGCCATTGTGAAGTGCCCAACTGTTGTACATGGTTTGTAATCTCTTTAACCTGATTACTCTAAATGATGTGTTATGCTAGGAAGCTAGGGAACACATCAGATCTTATGTAGAATTGCAGATATTTTGGGTTTGGTATCCCTATATGAGGTCCTAACCCTCCAGAGGGTTACATTGGCACATGTAGGGTGTTTGTAGAGAGAAATAGGCCTCCACAGCAGTAGAAAACACTCCATGGATCCCCAGATATGTTTATAGATTGCATGAGATTCACCTATTGGATGAGGAAGTTTCACTTGGTTCACCATGTCGAGCTAACCCCACAGTTGTACCATGCACTTGGTAGATGACCCAAGACTTTAATGTTAATGTGGCATCACCTACATCATCATATAATCCCTTCCAGATGGTCTACAAGCATCTTCGATCTACTCAAATACCCATGAGGTGACTTGTGTTCTCCCACACCCATTGGGTGCACCACATCTTTATTATTTGGAGAAAAAGGGGCCAAACCCTTGTCCACTACTTTTGGGAGTCTTATTTATCATTTTGGCACTATGGAATTCATTAGGCTTCTTAGAAGTCCCAACGACATGCATGATTTATCATTCGACCTCTTGATAGCCTTGTTATTTTGTTTATGAGCTATTTTGGTGGGCTTATCACCAAACGTTAGTTATTTTTCACATTATTTTATTTTACGGGCTAATGTAGGCTCAATTATATAAATCAAACTCATTATAATTGTATAAATACAATTGATGTGAATTCATTTTAGCATCATCACTAGGTTGGATTTGTATCTCTTTAGATAACTTCACTATACTTCTTGGAGGACGAATTTTTGGAGGATGGAATGAATTTGATGTTTGGATTATTTTCTCTTGTCTTGGAGCTTATTTATTGACAAATTTTTGAGGTTTGGATATATTCTTAATGCATGTAATTACATTTAATTTTATTTTCTTCTGTATTTTTCCCACATACATTGTTTCTATATTTTCAATACACTAGGGAAAATTTGCTGCATCCATTTATGTGAAGTTGTGGAAATTGGATTTCTAGATAGTGATGCTTAATGTAAAGGAAATGTACTATGAAATAATGTTCCTAGAGATTTTTATTTACTAAAATTCATCTTGATAAGCCATATATTTTTCAAAACGAATGATACAACTCTTGAAGTTATTTTTGTTGTTGCCCTAATGCTACGTGAATTTGTCTTTGATGCCTCCTTGACATAAAAAATTGAATATCCATAGTCATTATTACTCAACTCCAAATCTCCTTAAAGGTTTAGGCACTGGTCAACCATAAAGGTGATCAACCCAAATTATTTTCCTTCTCTCACCTTCTATTTTCTAGATCTAGCCCTCTTGGTCACCTAGGGCATCATTTATCTTGCAAACCACCCATTGGATAAATTTGATATCTTGGCATCATCTGCACTAGGGTTTATCCTATGCACCCTCCAAATTTGAAGAAATTTAGACGGTGGTATTGTGAGATACCTCAAGCCCTAGCCTCAAGATAAATATTTTCCTTGGCTAATGTAGACCTAAGACCTCATTGGGATCCTCACCTTGTCTCATGTTGAAGATTCATTCTATGTTCCATCTCCCCTCTGGAATAGGTCAAGAGCATTATCAGTTGCTAAACCATACCCCCTTGACCTACCCTCTGATTCCACTTGGTCCCATTTGGTCCCACAAGCCATTAAGAGTAATTCTTAAAAGAGCACTTGGAATCCAAGCTTCTACAAGAAATTTAGGGCTTTGGGACCTCCATTCTAAGATTCATTCCATAAACCATAATCTTGAAATTCCCCTTGAGACCTTCCTTGACATCCTTCAACCTTTCCTTCCAAAGTAAGCAAGATATATATTTGAGCCTCTCTTGAGAATAGGCCCCTAGGATCACCCCTCACCCTATCATTGTCTACTTCCTTTGTGGTCCTTATCATATCGGCTCTACTCCCATCGGTCAAAGTCCATAAATAGTAGGGAGACTTTTCCAAGGTGACAATGGGCTATTGCTCCATTTTCTTCCCTTGATCTAGTAGTATATCTCCAAGGATCCCCCCTTTAGAGCCCCTGCTATTTTTAGTGGTAACATTTCTGGCGCCGTTACCGGGGAGGAAGAAAGTCTTCCTCCCTACTGAATCATTGAGGAATTGATTTATTTATGAAAATTTTGTTATTCCTCTAGTGACTCCACTCATTGCCCAAACCCATAGTTTTCTTGAAGGTGAAAATATTCCTCCTTTAACTAGGGCTGATGAAAAAAGGATGGAACGTGCTCCATCACCTATTGGAACCGCCTTTCTCCCTGAATTTGAAAAAGTTAGTGATCCCGCCCCAAAGATGGAAACTAGTTCAACCACTGACAAACCCAAGATGACCAAGAGTGAAATACATTTGGCCAGTGTCTTTGCCTCATGGAATTTGAGTGAAGGATCCTAAACCATTACCTAAAAAATACAATCAATGGTTACCCAAATTCAAAGAAATGATACCATGAGTACCCACGACTTCATTGAAGAATTATATTGGCACACATCCCTAGGATGATATTTGATGAAGATAGGCTCATGATTATTTTTACTTTATCACTTGAACGGAAAGCAAGAGAATTGTACCTTAGCCTTCCCTCGACATGCATAGAAGATTCTGATGAATTTAAGGACCTATTCATGACGAGGTGGTCATGAAATGCCCAAGGAACCTATAACATTGAGAAGTTTTAGCAAATAGGGAGGGGAATGGAAGACATATGGGAATTCATTTAAAATTTTTATAGGATAGTCCAGGATATCCCTGATCACCTAAAACCCTCTGATGCAAATATCTGTGACAATTTTATTAAATTCATAGGTGTCCACATGACATATTGGAATTAAGGGAAAAAAAAACCTTCTACATTGCCTAAGGCCAAATAAATGGCAATGTAGGTTGAAGAAAATTTACGTATCTCAAGAATGGATGCTAATGACCTCCCTAAGGAAAAAACTGAGGCCAAGAAGGAAAATTATAAAGATCAACACGGGGAAACCCTTTTTTCCATCCTTACAAAGATGGAAAATCTTAGTGAAGATATCCACTCATGGGATATGATAGTTATGAAAAAAATCACTGCATTGGAGAAGGCCCAAATGTTTATCTATATTCCAAGGGGATTTTTTTTTAATAAAAATAAAAGTGAAGAAGATAAGCCAATATCATCTCAAGTCCCAAACACGTTTTATCTAACCAATGCGGTGGAGCAAGATTCATCTTTCGAAGATGAGAAAAGTGAGAGTGACGAGAGTGACAATGACAAAATATAAGAGAAATCCAATCTTGTAGTATCCGATGTATTCAACATTTTTATAGGGGATTCATACACTCATCCTTTCGTTAATGAGGCCACAACCAAAGAAGAGAAAGAGGAGCCTATTATTAATACTGATGCCAGTAATGGAATATTCAAAGGTGTGAAATATTCATGAAAATGATAATAATAAGGACCCCGCAACCTCCAAGGAACCTACCAAATATTACCCTCCTCCCAAGAAAGACCCTCCTACGATGTTCCTTCTAAATATTCTCCTAAAAAGGAATCCCCTTCTAAGGATCCTCCTAAAAAGGATTCCAAAACTAAATTTGATCCTAAAAATGGTCCCCAAAAGGGAGGAAATACCAAGAAGAAGGAAAATGGCAAACAAGTGGGACTTAACATTGAATTGGAAGCTACTATAAGGAAGATAACTGTACCAATTCCTATAAAGGAGATTTTGAAACTTCCTTAACAACAACAGCAAATTAATAACCCTGGGTTTTGAAGAGGAATAATTACTTGAAGACTTGCAGAACACTCATATTCCTGATGATAACCCTGGACAAGAACCTTTTATCCTCAATTTGGCTATACGCGACCTTTATTTAAATAATTGTATGCTATACTCAGGGGCGTCTGCCAATATCATGCCTTTAATAGTCATGAAGCAATTGGGTCTCAGCATTACTTGAACATATAAGAAGGTGTGTGGTTTTAACTCTAATACAATGGAGGTGGAAGGTCTCATAAAAATCCTTAAGGTTTATTTGGCTAGGAATCTTGATGTATCCCTTCTCATGGATGTTGATGTCATATATAATTCTGACGTTTGGGGAAATCTCCTATCTAGGAAATGGGGGGATACCATTAGGTAGCATGTTCAAATGGACGTATCATACACCACTATCCTACAATCTGATGGAATCCATTTTATCCTCTACATGGATCCTACTTACCTTTCTCATGTAATTAAGGTTGGACCAACTCCATACTATGAAGCATATGACATTTAAAAACCTTCTCCTATTTTCCCCTCATAAGAAGTCTGCATCTTCAAAGACTAAATCAAAAAACAAGCTAAAAATGGAAGCCTATAAAGGAATATAAGGTAGGATACTTGGTCTTAGTTGATAAATATTTGATGCCTGTCAAGTTTCATGGAAAATTTGGGGATGACTATTATACATTGAGAACACAACGACGAACTATGGTCACAACCAATCAAGTTAAGTCGTATAACCCCTTTCCTCGATACTTAACATTGGACTGTATTCATGTTAGAGTAGATCACATTGCATGATTATTTTTTAATTAGAACTAATATCATGTGATATTTCTTATGATATATGAGCTGCATTTAAATTTAAATTTGCATATTTTATTATTTTTTAATTTTACGACCTAACATTAAACATGGGTGATCATAAGACACCATTAAAAACATGTTTCCTTGTGGGTTTAGGTTTCAATATGTGCATGTAACAGTTCTATGATGACCAGCATATTTTTGGAGTTCTCGTGATCTCCCGTTCGAGTAGCTTTGACCACTTCTTTGAGATATCACATCTCGGTTGGAGCTAGATGATACCCACCACTTTGAGGGTGATATCCCTAGGAGAAAATTTTCTCCAAGATAGTCCTCAGCCAGCATGCAACAACCCCTTGAATCTACCAAATAACGCATTGTGTCATTTCTTCACCACCTGAGCTAGCCATGTGGTCCCTCACCCATCTGTCTTGATTGTATGTTTGAAGGTGGGCCTCCTGAACTTAAACATGTGCCTTGCCATTTGGTAATTGAGTATTGAGTTTACTTATCATGGAAACTTATGGCATGGATTAATGGGGCAATTCGATGGAAATAATGGGCTAGGTTTGTGCTTTTGTCCCATATAAATCTTTTATATGTTACATTTGGATCCTAGTCCCGTGGGATCTCCTTTACTGACCATTGGGTTTTAGGGTGGTACTACATGGTAAATCCTGATTTTGGTTGTGTGGTCCTGCTTCCCCATATATCACTCCCCTTTCATTTATTATAAACCCATCCATCATCTTTCCTTCCTAGGTCCACGTTTATCCACTGGGTGCACATAGGTTTGACCTCCCCTTTCCATTGCCTACACCTTGAGTTGGGCATGGAACAATGCCCTAGAGATTGATGCAGCTGAAGAGAACAAGTAAAATAATAATTGGCCATTTAACAGGAAAATGTACAAAAAGAAGAAAAATATAGTCAGAAAAAACACATTTAGCACGTGGGAAAAATCCAATGTGTGAGATCTACCACATACCCATGGCCATTACACTGGCTCCATAGGCCCTAGATGAGCCTTATTTATCATCCAGGAACTCATGATTATCACAGCCGTTAGTGGGTAATGAACCACCCTAACTTAAAGGGGGTATCCATTGTTATGCCTTACACATGACACTCTTATCCTTTAAGCCTCGAGCAATTAATCAAAGAAAAATCATAAAATTCAAAAGGTATATAAATTAGGGTGGAAAAATCAAGGTTGGGGTATCTCATGCACCACGATTGCTCCCTCCTATACATTATATACCCAAGTGTGGGCTTCCCTTTTACTAGATACCCTTGTATCCCAACACGTGGCTAAGGATTTCCCCTTTCATTCCCTATTCCATTCATTACTTTATCACATGCCACCACCATTTGAAGGATGTACCTTGGATATATTATCCCCTCTAAAGGTAGAAACCACCTAATAGGGTACTTGGTTAACCCCCTTTGGAGCTTGGAGACATTAGCACATGCCAAATCCCACTATGGAAGGACATTCCATTGTGAAGTGACCAGATGTTGTCCATGGTTTGTAACCTCTTTAACCCGAGTAATTTAAATGAATTGTTGTGTTGAAAATTTAGGGGGCATTGGATCTTATGTGTGATTGCATATGGTCTCCATTTTGGGTTTTGTCTCCATATACAGGGTCCTAACCCTCTAGAGGGATACATTGGCACATGTAGGGTGTGTGTAGAGATCCATGGGCCTCCACGGTAGTAGAAAAAACTCCATGGATCCCCATAGATGTTCAAATATTTCTCGAGATTCACCTATTGGATGAGGAAGATGCACCAAGTTCACCATGCCCAACCAGA
Source organism: Pinus albicaulis (assembly GCA_034641835.2). Taxonomy (NCBI): domain Eukaryota; kingdom Viridiplantae; phylum Streptophyta; class Pinopsida; order Pinales; family Pinaceae; genus Pinus; species Pinus albicaulis. The sequence continues at coordinate 799,968,718 of CM076577.1, forward strand.
ACCACAGTTGTACCATGCACTTGGAAGATGACCTGAGACTTGTATGCTAATGTGGCATCACTCATATCATCACTTGACCCCTTCCAGATGGTCTACAAGCATATTCAATCTACTTGGAGACCCATGAGGTGACTTGTGTGCCCCCACACCCATTGGGAACACGACAAGTTTATTACTTTGAGAACAAGGAGCCAAACCCTTGTGCGTTACTTTTGGGAGTCATATTTATAATTGTGGCACTATGGACTTCATAATTCTTCTTAGAAGGCCGAACAACATGCTTTATTCATCATTCGATCTCTTGAGAAGTTTATTATTTTGTTTATGAGCTAGTTTGGTGGGCTTGTCACCAAAAGTTAGTTATTTTCACATTATTTTATTTTAGGGGCTAATGTAGGCTAAATTAGATAAATAAAACTCATTATAAGTGTATAAATACAAGTGATATGAATTCATTTTAGCGTCATCACTTGGTTGTGTTTGTATCTCTTTAGAGAACTTCACTATCCTTCTTAGAGGACGAATTTTTAGAGAATGGAATGAATTTTGATGTTTAAATTATTTTCTATTGCCTTGGATATTATTGATTGGAAATTTTTTTATGGTTGGATACACTCTTAATACATATAAGTACATTTAATGCTATTTTCTTCACTATATTTTTCACATACATTATTGCTGGATTTCCGCTATACTGGGGAAAATTTTGTTGGGAATCACAATTGTTGTTAAACCAAAACCTGCAGGTGTTAGTCAACGATTGCATTGCCAGATATAAGGATCCATGAGAGTAACTTATTCCATGTTGTGAAACATACAAGAGCGTTAGTTTATTCAATGTCCAACAATCTCCCCTCCCCAACACGAGCCAGGTTTGTATCGAAATCATGACCTACGTTCTGATACCACTTGTTGGGAATCACGATTATCATTAGACCAAAACCCGCGGGAGTTAGTAAATGGTAGCATCACAAGATAGAAAGAACCATGAAAGGTGGTTATTCCATGTCATGAAACACACAAGAGCATTGGTTTATCCAATGTTTTACAAATTTGTTGCATCCATTTATGCGAAGTTGTGGAAATTGGATTTCTAGATAATGATGCTCAACGTGGAACATGTATTATGAAAGAATGTTCCTAGAGATGTTTATTTACTGAAATTATTCTTAATAATTCATCTATTTTTCAAAACGAATTATAAATCTCTTGAAGTGATTTTTTTTTTTCCCTAATGTTATGCAAAGTTGTCTTTGAGGCCTCCTTGAAATAGAAAATTGAATGTACATAGTCATTATTACTCTTGAATCCAAATCTACCCAAAGGACTAGGCACTAGTCTATCATTAAGGTGATCAACCCAAATTATTTTCCTTCTCTCACCTTCTCTTTTCTAGGTCTATCCCTTTAGTTCATCTAGGGCATCATTTATCTTTCAAACCACCCACTCAAAAAAATCTATCTCTTATCATCCTCTGCGCTGGGGTTTCTCCTAGGCACCCTCCAGTTTTGAATAAATTACGATAGTGGTATTGTGAGATACCTCAAGCCCTAGCCTCAAGATCAATATTTCCCATGGTTTCCCTAGGCCTAATACCTCATTGGGATCCTAACCTTGTATCGTGTTGAATATTCATTCTTTGGTCACTCTCCCCTCCGGAATAGGTCAAGTACATCATTGGTTGCTAAGCCCTACACCCTTGACCTACCCTTTGGGTTCACTTGGTCTCGTGTGGACCCACAAGCCATTAAGAGTAATTCTTCAAATATCACTTGGAATACAAGCCTATACAATAATTTTAGGGTTTAAGGTCCTCCATTCTAAGAATCATTCCATAAACCTTAACCTTGAAATTCCCCTTGATCCCTTCCATGAGATCCTTCAACCTTGCCTTCCAAAGCAAGCAAGCTATATATCTGAGCCTCTCTCATGATTAGGCCCCTAAGATCACCCCTCACCCTATCACTATCTACTTCCTTTGTGGTCCTTATAATATTGTGTGTCCTCCCATCATTGAAATTCTATGAAGAGTAGGGAGCCTTAACTGAGGTGACAGTGGGTTACTGCTTCATTTTTTTCCCTTGATCTAGTAGTATCCCTCCAAGGAGCCCACCTTTAGATCCCCTACTAGTTTGAGTGGTAAAATTTCTTGTGTCGTTGTCGGGGAGGAAGAAATTCTACTTACCTAGTGAATAATTGAGAAATCGATTCATTGACGAAAATTTTATTATTCCTCTAGCAACTCCACTCATTGTCCAAACCCCTAGTTTGCTTGAAGGAGACAATATTACTCCTTTAACTATGGCTACTGCCAAAAGGAAGGAACATGCTCCATCACCTGTTGGAACCACCCTTCTCCCTAAATTTGAAAAAGTCAATGATCATGTTATCTCTAGGTTGGAACAAGTTGGGCTATGTCAACCATCAACCCAACATAAATATTTTAAACCAAATTTAACTGGAAGTTAGCCCTTCTAGTATAACAGGGCTCTCTCAAAATATCTATAGAATTCTTAGTATAAAGCTCAAAATCTTAGAAGGCTAATTATGTGATTTTAATGTTATTTTGCAGGTGAAAGAATGAGATGACAACCACCATTGGGCATGGAGTCAATTAAGGAAATTCAATTACAAATAAATATATTTATGGAAGCTGAGGAAAATTTGGCTTAAACATAAACTTTTACAGTAAAACACAACAAATGATGGAATTTGGAGCATATAACATGAATTCCAAGAAATCAAATTTCCATGAAACTGATAATAATACACAAAATATGGAGATAAAAATATATAAGCCAAAGAGAATCTCAATTTAAAAGACAGTCTGTCGTAAATGTATATTAACTAAAGAAGAAAATATTACAAGGGTGGTTCTCTCATAACATCCATCAACTCCTTTAAAAATGAAAAAGTTATATATATATATATATATATATATATATAGTGAGGTCTTCATAACAAAAATATACCGCCTAGGCCCGACTTGATGCACAACTAAGAGATCTATTTCTAATTGATTTTCAAAACAGTGGATCCTTTTAAGGGATATTTCTGTTTCAACAGAGTTTGAATACAAAAAGGAGTCTCCCATCATTTATGAACTCAACAATTTCTGTTGGTGACCCTCATAGAATACAACCAACTATTGATGTGATGGAAAGAAGGAGTGTTGAGCTAGCTACCATTTGGATGCTGACCTGTTGACCTTTTGAGCTGTCTCCCAAAGTCAAATTTTAAAATTTATGCCACAAATCTGGCTAGTAAAAATTCTGTAAAATAGGCCTCAAAGATAAGTGTGTATTTTTAAAACCTTGATAGCTATGTAAAAATTGAGAGAGGCTTTTGTATATGATCTTGAGTTGAAAAAAAAACCTCCTTCATTCCAAACTTCCTTTCCATTCGGTTAGAAAGTGAGATTGAATTTTACTACTAAAACAATAATTATGAGAACTTTCGTAGCAAATACTTTGTTTTTATAACTGAATTTGCTACCGAATTCCCATGCTTGACTATTTTATAGAAAATACTATCCTCCTTGAAAATTTTTATGTGGAAACTTTGAACTATTGTTTATCCACTACCTTATTGTTTGATTTCCCAAAAACCGATCAAAAACTTCATTACACAAGAAAAAACAAAGTATAGATAGTTTTGTAGCAAACTTTGTTAGAAAATGCCAAAAAACACCTTTCTGTAAGCTATCTGTTCTTTTGATAATTATGGGGTCTTCATGAGTATTTATACGCTAAACAAATGCTTTGATCACAACCTAAATTGAGGTTTAAACTTTATTTTTCCTCCATGAAAAGCTACAACAAGTATGTAGCAAATATTGACCTTCAATATGGGGAGTTGCTACAAAACTGCCAACTTTATGAGATTTTGTCTTTTCAAGTTTTCTTCCACCTCCAAATCATTTCAAATAGCCTATAAAATCCTGTATATTACTAAAAATATTGATTATAAATAGCACAATAAAAAATTTATGAGTTACCATATTCATGGAGTGCCATCAATTTCAACAATAATCTTGAGACCCTTCTTCAAAATCTTAGCTTGGATCATTTCAATTTGTGTTTCTAAAGCTCTGACTTACCCCTGTAACCTTCTCCTGTCTACTTGTAACCATATGTTTCTCTTGCACATGTGCTTCATCATTATATGCAAAGGCAATGTTATCCTTAACATTTTTCTAGATTCATCTGTAACCTTATTATAAAAATCAAGTTTCTTTCATATATCCTCCTTCAATTCCACAAAAAGTAATTTTGATTCTATCACCTCATTTCTAGCATCTCTTAACTGTTCTTTTAGAATCTCCACTTCACTTTTCTCTTGATACTCAAATATACTTGTGATAACATTCTCTCCAACTAGGGATGTTGTCCCCCCTGTGGAGCAGAAAATAACTACTAGACCACATTCCTATTCATTGGGAAGTTCCCTACCTCTTGTCATATTATTAAGCCTACATTCGACCCTTGACATGCTCCTGAAGAAAAAAACATTGTACAAACCTAAGCTTGCAACTACAATATTCAAAATAAATGTTGAAAGAGATGCTTGCCCAACAAGCTTATTTATGTACATACCAATCCTACTCTAACAGCTGAAAACCAAATGTTCAATTCAAAAAATATGAAACTTCTAGTATAGCCATTGAAAGAGCTGATCCAACAGCTGGGCTTATTGACTGTGCTTGAAAAAAATAAGAAGTGGATAATCTATTGACAACTTGGAGTGAAAATTGAATCCATGCTCCATAAAAAACACAAAAAATTATCTTGAATAATGACTGCAATAGATTTACCATTGGATATTGTAAACCATGACAAATCACCTCTTTTGATGAAAGCAACAAATCAACAAAAGGATCCTTGAAAAAACTGAAAATTATCCTGTCCTACTGATCTAAAGGATAATTTTAGTTCATAACTACAGGTTATTCCTGTTATATACCTCCATTTTCAACATCATTCTCAAAACAGGACTTTGACTGTCCATGGAAATATCCAATGGGAGCAACCATATCATGTGCTACATGGAGGTTAAAAAATGAATTTTCATGCATTGCGACGGGAATTTCATTTATTTCATCATGCACACGCATAAATTTTTTATCATTTAAATTTGTAGCAAGACATTTTGGTACAAATTTTGGATCAAATATTTGCTGATTATTCTTAATAAGTGTTTCCTTATGATAGCCTTCAAACATACTCAAGGAATAAACCTCCTCCTCATGATGAAAAGAAGCATGTTTCACATAAGCTTCTCCTTGCTCCTACCCATTTTCATGTTGTTCAACATTCAACTATTTTTTCTCAATATGCTCAAAATTTTTTTCATATGCTCAGGGATTATCATTAATTTCTTGGGTATAATCTTATTGAAAAAAAGGTTCAGAAAATGAACAAAGTGAAGAGCCCTATAACTGACCATCTTTATGTTATTCTTGATCACCTAAATATTGGGAAAGTTGTTGCAGATATTCACAAATTTCATGGGATATAACTTGGTTGTCAAAGTGCTGAGTTATTTCATCTTCAAGCAAAGAAGACACATCTTCTTGTTGGAAACCTTCTTGATTATCATGAGAACTAGCCTGCGAAGAAAATTCATAAAGTGTCTCTAACATATCCTCATCTAAGGACTCTCCATTATCACCAAGACTTTTAAGATATGGAATAAAAACCTCACAAAAATCACAAAAATCTTGTAACAGTGATAAAGAAGAATGATATTTATCATAATTTTCGAGGAACGTTCTATGTAAATCTTTAATATGGGGAGTTTCTACAAAACTGTCAACTTTCTGAGATCTTGTCTTTTCAAGATTTCTTCCACCTCCAAGTCATTCTAATAACCTATACAAGGTTGTATATTACTAAAAATATCTATTAGGCATATCATAAGAAAAAAATTATGATGTTACCATATTCATGGAGTGCCATCAATTTCAACAATATTCTTGAGATCCTTCTTCAAAAGCTCATCCTGGATCATTTCAATTTTTGTTTCTAAATCTCTTACTTGCCCTTGCAACCTGCTCTTGTCTTCTTGTAACCATATATCCCTCTTGCACATGCGCTTCATAATTCTATGCAAAGGCAGTGTTCTATTTAACATTTTTCCATATTCATCTGCAACCTTATTATAAAAATCAAGTTTCTTTGATATATCCTCCAATTCCTCAAAAATTAATTTTGATTCTATCACCTAATTTCTAGCATCTCTTAACTGTTGTTGTAGAATCTCCACTTCATTGTTATCTTGATACTCGAATATACGTGTGATAATAGATCCCACCCCAAAGATGGCAGCTAGTTCCACCATTGACAAACCCAATATGACCAAGCATGAAAGACATTTGGTTAGTGTCTTTAACCCTTTGAAATTAAGTGACGATCCTAAACCATTACCTAAAAAATACAATCGATAGTTACCCAAGTTCAAAGGTGATTATACCATGAGTGCCTATGAATTTTTTGAAGAATTTTATTGACACATGTCTCTTAGGATGATCTTTGATGAAGAGAGGATGATGATGATTTTTTTTTTTCACTTGAAGGACAAGCAAGAGAATGGTACCTTAGCCTTCCCCCGACATGCATTGAAGACTCCAATGAATTTTAGAACCTATTCATGAAGAGGTGGTTATACAATTCCTAAGAAACCTTTAATATTGAGAAGTTTTATCAAATAGCTATGGGAATGGAAGACATACGAGAATTAATTCAAAATTTTGATAGGATAGTCGGGGATATCCCTCACCACCTAAAACCCTTTGATGCAAATATCATTGATAAGTTTGTTAAAGTTGTAGGTGGACACCTGGCATATGCATTAAGGGACAAAAAGCCTTGTACATTCGTTGAGACCAAAGAAATGGCAATGCAGGTTGAATAAAAATTACATATCTCAAGAATGAATGTTAATAACCTCCCTAAGGCCAAAACAAAGACCAAGAAGGAAAAATATAAAGATCAACAAGAGGAAACCCTTCTGGAAATTTTTAAAAATATGGAAAATATTAGTGAAGAGGTGCACTCACGGAATAATATAGTTATGAACAAAATCACCGCATTGGAGAGGGCCCAAAAGTCTAGCTATATTCCAAGGGGAATTTTTTTTTCTAAAAATCAAAGTGAAGAAGATAAGCCAAGCTCATATAAAGTCCTAAACACTTTGTCTCTAACCAAAGTGGTGGAGCAAGACTCATCTTCCAAAGTTGAGAAAATTGAGAGTGACAAGAGTGACAATAATGAAATAGACAAGAAGGACATTCTTGTAGAATTCGATGTATTCAAAATTTTTCTAAGGGGTTCATACACTCATCCTCTTGTTAATGAAGCCACAACCGAAGAATAGGAAGATGATTATATTCTTAATGTTGATGCTATTAATGGAATATTAAAATATGTGCAATATTCACGAAAGGATAATAATAAGGACTCTACAACCTCCAAGGAACCTAAAAAAGATGACAGTCCTCTCAAGAAAGCCCCTCCTTAGGAAGTTCCTTCTAAAGATCCTCTAAAAAAGGAAGTCCGAGTCTAAGGATCCTCCTAAAAAGGATTCCCAAACTAAAGACGAGCCTAAAAAAGGTCCCCAAAAGCGAGTAAATACCAAGAATAAGGAAAATGGAAGACAATTGGGACTTAACATTTACTTGGAAGCTACTATAGGGAAGATAATTGTACCTGTTCCTTTAAAGGAGATTACAAAGCCTCCTGAACAACAATAACAAATTAAGAAGTCCCTAGGTTTTTAATTGGAAGAATTACTCGAAGACTTGCATAACATTCATATTTTGGATCGAAATCCTGGACATGAACCTTTTATGCTCACTTTGGTTATCAATGAACTTTATTTACATAAGTGTATGCTATAATCAGGGGCCTCCACCAATATCATGCCTTTAAAATTCATGAAGCAATTTAGTTTCAACATTACTTGGCCATATCAAAAGGTGCATGGTTTTAACTCTAAGTCGATGGAGGTGGAACATATCATAAAATACCTTAAGGTTTCTCTCACTAAGAATCCTGATATATCCCTTCTCATGGCTATTGTCATCATAGATATACCTGACGTTTGGGGAATGCACTTGTCTAGGAAATGGGGGGCTACCCTTGGGGGTCATGTTCAAATGGAATTATCATACATCACTATCCCATAATATGATGGAAACCATTTTATCCTATATAAGGATCATAATTACCTTTACCACGTAATTAATCCTGGAACAAATCCATACTATGAAGCACATGACATTGAAAATCCTTCTCCTGTTTTCCCCTCACAAGAAGTATGCATCCTCAAAATAACAAATCACAAAACAAGAAAAAAGTGGAAGCCTAAAAAAGGAATATAAGGTAGGGGACTTGGTCTTAGATGATAAATACTTGATGTCTATCAAGATTCATGGAAAATTTTGGGATGACTATTACTACATTGCTAAACTCAATGACGAATTATGGCCAAAATCGGTCAAGTTAAGTTGTATCACCCCTTTCCTCGATACTTGACATTGTATTGTATGCATGTTAGAGTAAGATGCATCACATGATTTTTGTATTAGAACTAATATCATATGATATTTCTCAAGATAGAATAGTTAGATTTAGATATAAATTTTCTTGTTGATTTTATGACCTAACATTAACCATGGGCGATCATAAGACACCATGAAAAACATGTTTCCCCTTGGGTTTAGTATTTGATATGTGTAGGTAGCAGGTCTACAGTGACAAAGATATTGTTGGAGTTCTCTTGACCTCCCGTTCGAGTATATTCACCCACTTTTTCGAGAGATCACATCTTAGTTGGAGCCAGATGTTACCCACCACTTTGTGGGTGATATCACTAGGAGAAAATTTTCTCCAAGATGGTGTTCAACCAACAACCAACAACCCATTTTAGCGACCAAATAGCTCATTGTGCCATTTATCCTCTACCTGAGCCAGCCATGTGGTCCCTCACCCATCTTTCATGATCACATGTTTGAAGGTGGGCCTCCTGAACTTAAAGCTATGCCATGTCATTTGGTAATTGAGTATTTAGTTTAATTTTCATGGACACTTCTTGGCATGGATTAATGGCAGGATTCGGTGGAAAGAGTGGGATAGATATGTGCTTCTATATCCTATACCTATTTTGGATGCTACCCTTGGATCCTAGTCTCGTTGGATATCCTTTACTGACCATTGGGTTATAGGGTGGTACTACATGGCAAACCTCGATTTTGGTTGTGTGCTCCCGCTTCCCCATATATCAATCCCCTTATGTTTATTATAACCCCATCCATTATATTTCCCATCTGGGTCCACATTTATCCACTGAGTACACATAGGATTAGCCTCCACATTTTCTTTCCTACACCTTGGATCAAGCTTGGAACGATGCCTCGAATGTTGACGTGGTCGAAAAGAACAAGTAAAAGCATAATTGGCCACATTTAATAGGAAAATTTACCACAAGATGAAAAATATGGTTGAGACAAAGACCTTTATCACATGGGAAAAATCCAATGCATTTTTTCTAACCCATACCCATGGCCATCACCCTAGTTCCATAAGCCCTAGATGATCCTCCTTTATCATTCTATAACCCATGATTGTCCTAGCTACTGGTGGGAAATGAATCACCCTACCTTCAAGGGAGTATTCACTGTTATACCTTACACATCATGCGCTTATCCTTTGAGGCCCGAGCAGTTAATCAAAGAAAAATCATAAAATGAAAAATGAATATAAATCATGGTGGAAAAATCAAGGTTGGGGTATCTCATGCACCATTATTTCTCCCTTCTGTAGATTATATACACAAGTGTGGGCTTCCCTTTTACTAGTTACCCTTGTACCTCGACATGTGGCCCATGATTTCTCCTATCATTCCCTATTGCATTCATCTCTTTATCACATGCCTCCACCATTTGAAGGATGTACCTTGGATATACGATCCCCTCTAAAGGTGGAAACAACCTAATAGGTTACTTGATTAACCCCCTTTGGAGCTTGAAGACATTAGCACATGCCAAAGACCAATATGGAAGGGCTTTCCATTGTGAATTACCACCCGATTTCCATGTTTTGTAAGCTCTTTAACCTGATTAATTTAAATTACTTTTTATGCTAGAAAGCTAGGAGACACATTGGATACTACGTAGGATTGCAGATGGTCTCTATTTTGGGTTTGGTATCCTTATATGAGGTCCTAACCCTCCATAGGCCTACATTGGAACATGTATGGTGTGTGTAGAGAGACACGAGCCTCCACAATAGTATAAAACACTCCATTGATCTCCATAGATGTTTAGATATTTCTCAAGATTCACCTATTGAACAAGGAAGATGCACCTGGTTCACCATGGCCAACTGGCCCCACATTTGTACCATGCACTTGGCAGATGACCCAAGACTTGTGTGCTATTTTGGAACCACATACATCATTATCTAAGACCTTTAAGATGGTCTACAGGTATCTTCAATCTACTTGGAGACCCATGAGGTGACATGTGTACCCCTACTCCCATTGGGAGCATCACAAGTTTATTATTTGGAGAAAAAGGAGCCAAAACCTTTTCCACTAATTTTTGGAGTCCTATTCATCATTATGGCACTATGGGATTCATTAGCTTTTTAGAAGGCCCAACTACATTCATTATTCATCATTCGACCTCTTGAGCGGCTTATTATTTTGTTTATGAGATAGTTTGGTGGGCTTGTCACAAAAAGTTAGTTATTTTGCACATTATTTTATTTTAGGGTTTAATTTAGGCTCAAATAGCTAAATCAAACTCATTATAAGTGTATAAATACAAGTGATATTAATTTATTTTAGCATCATCACTTGGTTGGGTTTGTATCTCTTTAGAGAACTTTGGTATCCTTCTTGGAGGTTGAACTTTTGGAGCATGGAATGAATTTTGATGTTTGGATTATTTTTTCTTGTCTTGGAGCTTCTTGATTGGAAAATTTTTGATGGTTGGTTATACTCTTAATACATGTAGGTACATTTAACGATATTTTATTCTCTATTTTTTTCACATACATTGTTGTTGGATTTTCACCATACTATGGAAAATTTGCTGCATCCATTTATGTGAAGTTGTGGAGATTGGGTTTCTAGGGAGTGATGCTTCATGTATGGGCCATGTATTATGAAATAATGTTGTTAGAGATGCTTATTTACTGAAATTCACCTTGACAAGCCATCTATTTTACAAAACAAAGTACAAATCTCTTGAAAATGATTTTGTTGCTACCCTATTGTTATGCGAAGTTACCTTTGAGGCCTCCTTGACATAGAAAGTTGTATTTCCATAGTCATTATTACTCTTGACTCTATATATACCTAAAGGAATAGGAAATAGTCCACCATAAAGGTTATCAACCCAAATTATTTTCCTTCTCTCACCTTCTCTTTTCTAGGTCTAGCCCTCTAGGTCACCTAGGGCATCATTTATCTTGCAAACCACCGAAAATTTTGTTCTCTTGGAATCCTCTGTGTCAAGGTTTCTCCTAGGCACCCTTCATTTTTGAAGAAATTATGGCAGTGGCGTTGTGAGGTACCTCAAACCCTAGCCTCAAGATCAATGTTGCCCTTGGTTTCCCTAGGCCTAAGACTTCATTGGGATCCTCACCTTGTCTCATGTTGAATATTAATTATTTGGTCTGTCTCTCTTCCAGAATAGGTTGAGTGCATCATTGGTTGTTAAACCATACCCCCTTGACCTATCCTTCAGGTCCAATTGGTATTGAGTGATTGTTGGATCAATTTACTAGGTAAACTAACACAAGTATTTAATTATCAATATAGGTTTGTAAAATTTGGAAGCATGTCCAAAATATATGGATTTAAACTAAAGTAAATTTTAGAAGAAGAATTATAGAACTTGAAAGAAATGCATGTTACAAATATAAAATTTAACTAAGTTCTAATTCAATATGTAATAAGTAGGAGAAGAGGCTCCTAACTTAGGAGAACTAGGTTGACTTTCTCTATAATATTACTTCATGAAAAGAAATCAAAATAACTGATGAACAATAGCTTATGATGCATAAAAGAATAATAGAAGATGCTTCTAACTAAGGAGGTCCATGTTTTCCTTCTTTATAAGTTTATTCATCATTAATACGATTGTATGAAAACTGGAAATTCAGAAAATAAGTTAAACAAAAGAAGGGAAGATGAATTCTAGTTACTATTCTTTGATCAGTTAAAAGGAGAATTTTACTAAAAATCTTGTTTAACCCTTAATATGTAGATTATAATTTAACTATTATTCATCATCAAACATAATAAATTTCCATACATCTAAATAACTGAGTAAACATGAAGCAAAACTAGTTTATGAAATTTCAGCTAAATTAACCAAAAAGTGTAGTTAGCTCGGTGGGGGGCCCTCCACCCTTTCCTTGCACACTGAAAGAACTTCTTAGCTACTGAAACTCAATCAATAATTGATCACATTGAAAAAGAAAAAGAAAATAGAACTGTTTTCTCCAATTAACTCACAATATTCAAAACTCTCAAAATGAAATCATACAAATTCTCCATGTTCATGCCTTCAATGTTGTTGGATTAAAGAGAAAAATATTAAACAAACTTGACTAAAATGTCTCTAACAGACATATCTATCCTAATCCCATCTATCTTGGTTGAACTCATCCACCCAATCACACAAAATATGGAAAATCCCACAAAATACTAATTTTTGGCATATTTCCTAGAGATTTTATGAAAGACAGGTCATGTTTGACCAGCTTTGACCGGGCCTATTTTATCTCAGTTTGACTGAACCAATAGGTACACGTCCATCCTTGGTTTCCAAGCTTTCTAAATATGTGCTCATATCGTGCCCAAGTGTCTTGCAAGTATGACTTCAATGGAACCATTACCATAATTTTTAGCTCTGTCCAAAAATGCATTTAAAACCCAATTGTTGTAAAAATATCTAAAAAATGAAAAACATAATTTATTTACTGAATATGCATAAATTGGTCAAAATAAGGTATGTATGGATGGTATATGGTTGGATATAATGGAAATTAGGTGTATTTAATAAGAAAAATTTGATAAAAAATGAGGGCCAACATCTCCCCCTTGCTGATTTGCAAGCATGTCCTCGTGCTTGCTTTCTCCTCTTTGACCATCTGAGTTTTGATGTACCCATGGTTCTTGATCCTAATGCCTCTTGTTGTGCTGCTTGTGGAAGACAATCAATTCCTTTGTACTATTCTTCCTTGTAAATTGTATCCATGACCTTCTTTCTCTCATACTTGTACTTCCATGTGTTTTTGTCATTAAGCCACCTATACGTTTGCTTGGAAAGAAGAGTGTTATTTGTTTCTAGTTTCCGAATTTTCTCATTCAACTTTTCATTTTCTTTGATCAGGCTTTCATTATTTTTCTTGTACATCTTGTTTTCCTTTTTCAAATGCCTTTCTAAAATTTTGCTGGCCTCTAATTTCTTTTAGCTCTTTTATCTTGTTAAGGTGCAACTCTCTTTCCTCTTCTCTTGTATCTTTGGAAAATGAGGTGGCTCCTACTTCAACATTTTCAAAGTATGAATCATTCTCCAATGGTTCCTCATAGACTTCTATTTTCATTTTCTCAATGATTTCATCAATCTGTTTTGTTGTGGGAAGTGGTTCAACAACTTGTACTTCAAGAATTTTTTCTTTGCTACTTATTTCTTCTTGACTTTTCCTCCTATTCCTCCTAGGAATAGATAGAAAAGATGTTTCCCTCTCAACCATGATAATATATTGTTGTTTCTTGGACCTAGTCCTAGGATAGAAGGTAGAGTTCATTATGCTTCTTGTCTCATGAACTAGCTTCAATTTCTCCTCTATTACTTGTTCCTCAAAATGATGCTGGGCTAAAAATTCCTTCCACACTAAACCCTTGCTTTTCACTTGATATTATACAAGAATTTTAATAAGCCCCTGGTGGTAGATCTATGTTTATTTGTTTTTAGTCTCATTTTTCACACGCTCTTTCATTTTGGCCAAGTTCTTGGAGAAGAAGTATGGTAGATTGATCTTTAATTCTCCCTTTATGTGTTGGAGTAGTCTGATGTGGTAAAGATGTACTACAATGTACCTGGTATCACATGTGAAATATTTGTGTATGAATAATACCAATTCTACCCATGGTTCATTGAACCACTCCCTTGGGATGCCCTTTTTCCTATCGAATGATCATTTTCTATGTTTTTCCAAGAATAAATCCCACTCTTTGCCTTTGAAATGTAGGCCTTTATGGTATTATTCTCCTGAAAGTGGAAGATCTAGAGCCTGTGAAATGAATTATGGGCTTAATGGAGCAAATAGGTTACCCACCATTTTTTTTCCCTTTCCATAATTGTTTATGAATTCTTTAGTGATACTTTCATTATGACCATTAAATTTTTGTAGGAACCCTATCAATCATGCCTGATATATTTTTTCTATAGTTTCCTTCTCTTAATTCTCTATCTGGAATTAATTTGGCTCTATTCTGGTGGACATGTGATTTGTATACCAATTTATATACCCTTGTACTGTCAAAATTCTCATCATAAATAAAAATTCAAGCATATATATATATATATATCTCTGTCAATTTATTCATTCATTTTATTCATGACAATTATGCTTACCTCTTCTATGAAGCTCCTCAAAATAAATGAAATTTTTTGACATGTGAATCTTCTTCAATCCTCTATTCTACTGCAAGAATGTCCACTACTTTCTCAAAAACTGATAGAAACAAATTTTATTTATATATAAATATCATAAAAATACTTTTGATTTTTTTTTTTAATGCTCTATCACCCATTTTTCAATCTCTGTTTTATCAAATTCATAAAAAAAATCCTTCTCTGTTTTTGGTGTAGAAATGAATTCTTTGCCTCTAAAACGAAATTTAGTGTGTAAGAATAAAAAAAATCATCTTACAATGCATATTTCTCATGAATTCATGCTCAATCCCTCTTCTACAAAGATAAATTATCACTGTGCATTTGAAATTGAAACAAATTTTCCCATTGTTTGTATGAGAACAAGAAGAAATAGCTCACTGTGTTTTACGAAAATCACACAGTGTGCAAAAATATTGAACTCTATTTTTTTTTTTTACATGTGATAAATTCGTGGCTATGTATGGAGGATTTTTAACTCGGTTACCTGATCTGGAGAAATTATCTGAGTTGATCTCGTGCTCTTGTGTTTACACAATGCTACTTTATTTAGAACTCCTCTCCAACATCTAAATATTCACATATTTCAAAGGTGGCAGAGTTGGGTTTAATAGTGGAAAAGACCCGAATTTATAACTGGATTTTGATTCATTGTTCAACAACACATATTAAACATAATCTCGAGCTTCACTATCCCTAAAATCCGTTCAGCAGTGAAGAAAATCCGGAATCGATCCTTACCTGTTCACTTTACGAAATTTCTGGAGTTTGTTGGAGCGCTTAATCAACTGGGTGAACAGAACACATCAAACTTCAATCTTTGCTAAAACCAATGCACTTATTTCCTATTTATTCACATCTTCCTCACTTATTTCTTATGCTGCTCTCTCTCGGTTCAAGCTTCTCTGTTTTTTTCCGCAGCCTCTTCTCTAAGTTTTCTACTTATTTCCGTCTTTCACGAGGTGCCAAACGCGTGCATGTGTTTGCACAACGTCGTCCTCCTCTTCCTAAGCTTGAATATGTTCGTGATGGTGAAATAAAAATTGTAACACAGAGCTATATTTTCATTTTAATGTTGAAGGCTTTAACACAATAGTTTTGCACAGGGTTTGAATGTGGCATTACACAATGTTTTGAAATGCGTTTGACCGTTTCATATGTCAACTCACCTTATGACTCACATACCCCCGTGGCTGCATTCTTTTGTCTTGTACATTGTCCTTCTTCCATGGTGTTCATACACATCTTGTCGTTATAACACCACATCCCCAAGTTCTTTGTAATTTCATTTTTCATTCATGACTTCCCTCATTATGTTGCATGTCCACGCCTTGGTTTGTATGCATAATAATTCCATGTCTTTTTAACCTTCATTGCATTGCATTTTTTTTGCATTTTCACACTTTAGCATTTTTCATATTACATGTTTTCATATTGCGCTCATACATTAGGTTTTGTCATTTTATTCTTATCGCTTAATTTATTTTAAAATGACCATAGGTCACTTTAAAATTAAAATTTTCCATTATGACACTATATTTGTGTGGGTTTGTAGGCCAACCAAAATTCCTTAAGCGAAAAATGTTTAATCCTTTAATTTTGATCAAAATTATTATAAAAAGTTTGGGAATGATGAATAGGAATGGGGTTAATGTAGGAAAGGATAATGAATGAAATATGATTATGATGGGTAGGATAATGAAGATAATTTTTTGTTTTATGTGGAATGTATGTAGGATATAGGTAAGAAAAATGTAAAGTGGTAAGTGTAATGGGATGCATATCAAGTAAAATTAGTTTTAACAATTTCTAGATTTTTTTTTTTTTTTAATCGAGAGATTTTAAGAGATTTTTTCTTTTACACTTACTGTACTTGTACTCCCGCAAAATAGATTGATGCCATAACTGGTTGATGATGTACTTTTATCAAAGTACTGGTTGATGGTTGTTGATGTCCTCATGATAATAATGATGGTTGTTCAAAGATAAATTCTAATGGAATGTAGACACTTATTTTTTCTTTCATGTTTTTTCATCTGATATTGATTCAGGTCCCTTTTATTGAATATTGATGTTGTTCAGGTCCCTTCTGCAACAATATATGCAATGATTTCATGTCCCTTCTACAATAATATTTGAATTTTGTTTCAGGTTGCTTCTGACATGTAATTCAGGTCCCTTCTGCATGATATTTTCAATGATATTTCAGGTCACTTTTGACATGTAATTCAGGTTCCTTCTGCATTATATTTGAATAATGTTTCATGTCACTTCTGCCATGTAATTTAGGTCTCTTCTACATTATATTTGAATAATTTTTCAGGTCCCTTTTGACATGTAATTCAGGTCCCTTCTGCAATACAGCTGCTCAAAATATTTGCATAATTTTATTACGAACTTCTCCCTTACTTATGTTAAGACTTGTCCTCAAGTCTTGCATTTCTTGGAGGATTATTTCTGCAAAATTAAACTGAAGTAAAAGTAAAACAAAATAGAGAATTCATATTGGCCAAAAAATTTGTTTTTCCAATATGAATTTGAGTTTGTATTGTGCCAGTTTCCTGGATTTTCACAACCAAACTTCTTTATTATTTTTATTATTTTTTTATTTTTTTATTGTGGAAGTAAGGAAGGAATATCACTATGTCATTCCATTATTTCCATATCAGTTTCTGTTGAAATTATTTTCATAAAATCCTCTTTATTGATAGGATTTTTGTAGACTTTAAGCCTATGTCCATTAACTAAAAATGAAATTTATGTTTCATCGATTTTTTTTATTTTGACTGCTCCATTGTCAAAGATATCTTCTATCTCATATGGCCCAAGCCAATGAGTTGTAAAATTTTCTTTGAAATCCTTAAACTTGGATTCAAACAGTAGTGCACAGTCTCCTTTATGAAAAACTTTATTTTTGATGAATCTTTCATGCCATTTTATTCTCTGTTTTTGCACTAGATATGTATGCTCTACTGCTGCTTGTATTATTTATCCAATTCATTTAATTGCATCACTCGTTGTTGATGTGCTTAATATAGTTTCATTCCCAATTCTGCTGCAAGTTTATATGTAAAAATTCAATGGGTAATAGGACTTCCTTACCATATACCAAATGATATGGACTAAATCTAGTTTTTTTCTTCCATGTAATCCTGTATGCCCATAGTGCAACTCTTAATTTTTCTGATCATTCCTTTCTATTCATTTGTACAGTTTTTGTCATGATATTCTCCAAAACTTTGTTATTGGACTCCACTTCTTCATTTTCTTGGGGATGGTATGAAGTAGATTTTCTGTGTTTTATTTTATATTATTATGTAATATCCTTTACAAGTTTGGAGGTGAATTGTGCTCCCTGGTCTGTAACAATCTATCTCGGAACTCCAAACCTTACAAATATTTCCTCAAATAGAAAGGAAACCACAGGTTTTTTTGCTACTCTTTCCATTGCCTTTTCCTCCACCCACTTAGTAACATAATCTATACATACTAGAATGTACTTATTTCCATTTGAAGGTGGTTTTATTAGTCCCACAAAGTCTAGAGCCCATTGCTCAAATGGTTCGATGAGTACTCGTGGCTTTAATGGCATTTCATATGATATCATAGGTCTTCCATTTCTTTGCCATATGTCACATCTCTTAACATAGGCTTTGGAATCCTTGAAGATTGCTGGTCAATAGTAGCCAAGTTTGAGCACTTTGTATTCTATCTGCTTGTCTGCAAAATGACCATAACATGGCTCGTCATGACATGCTTTCAAAATATATAGAATCTCATCTTCTCTAACACACTTTCTTATTAATATATCATAACTAGTATAAAAGAGGTCACCATTAACCCAACTACATCTAGAAATTTCTCTAATTATTTTTCTTTTCTGTTTATTGGTGTAATGGGATGGTAGTATTCCAAATGATAAATAGTTGTCTACATCTGAAAATAATGGAGTTTTAACAGTTATAGAAAATAACTGTTCATTTGGAAAATTATCTGAAACAGGATTTGGATCACCAAGTGAATGAAGCCTTGATAGAAATTTTGCTACTTGATTATCCTTACCTGGTCGATCTTGTACAATGATGTTAAATTATTGCATCAATAACAGACATCTAGTAATTTTTCCATTTGTAATTTCTTTGTTCATTAAGTATCTTATGGTTAAATGATCTATGCGAATGAATACTTGATAACCTCTTATGTAATTCCATGCCTAAACTTATTAATTGCATGCACTACAACTAACATTTCTTTTTTTGTGACTGTATAGTTCAATTCTGTCAGTGTTAAATTTTTTCTTATAAAGTATGTGACATAATTAAACTGGTTTTCCTTCTGTCCAAGTGATTCTCCTATAGTCGTGTTAGATGCATCCGTAGATATATGAAATGGCAATGACCAATTTGGTCCTCAAAGAATGGGTGCAACTGGCAAGTTTTATTTTAATATTTGTAATGCACTTTGACAATTATTTGTCCATTAGAATTCATCATGTTTTGCAAGTAACTTGAATAGAGGTAGAGCTATTTTACAAAAAAAATTGATGAATCTCCTATAATATCCTGCATATCCCAAGATACTTCTTACTTCCTTTTGTGTTGTTGGTGGCATCAAATTCACAATGACTTGTATTTTTTTTGGGTCCACCTTGATTCCTGAAGAAGAAATGTGGTGTCCCAACACTATCCCTTATGTTAACATCATAAAGCATTTTTCATTTCTAAGGGATAGATGTTCCTCTATGAAACTTTTCAAAACTTTTCAAGATATTTCAAAAAATCATCAAATGTTCCTCCATATATAGTGAAGTCATCCATGTAGACCTCTACACTTTCATGGATTAAATCAATAATGATTGCAAGGACTGCTCTTTGAAAAGTAGCAAGTGCATTACATAAACCAAATTGTAAAACATTATATGCATATGTTCCCCATGGACAATTAAATGTGGTTTTATCCTGGTCTTCCAATGCTATCTTAACCTGATTGTATCCACTAAATCCATCAAGAAAAGAAAAAAAATTCTTCCCAACTAATGAATCTAGTACTTGGTCAATAAATGGTAACGGGAAATGATCTTTTAATGTGGTTGTTGGTGAAATTATATGTTTATAGTTTCCAACATTAAATTATCAATCCAGGACTCGTAAGATTCGAGGTGCAAGAACAGGTAACGCAGGATCAAAGAATCTAACCTAAACTAGGGCATAAAATCAATTTAATTCCTAAGTACAAAATTGTTGTTTCTATGAAAGAACACACTAGTGACTTGTTGTAAAAGAACACACTATTCATTTGCTGAAAGGAAGCTCTAATCTACCACTCATTTGATGTAAAATAAATTCTTCATTTAACAGAAGCAATCCAAACGCAACCCTACTAGAATAAAAGACTCAATGGAATTCAATTTGAGCACTAAATCTTAAACAGGAATCAACCTCTTCACTCTTAAAGAAGGAAATTCAAATTCTAACTGTGGAAAAGGTAGAATCAAACAACCATCTATCTTTGAGAAATAAAAATGTTATCAATCTCTTAAACTACCATATCCATTCAATCTAACCAATCTGTTCTTTGCTCAGAAATAAAATGCACTCAAAACCACACTTTAGCTACTGCAAACACTAATAATGAAAATCAATCTATTGAGGTTTAGAGGAAAAAAAATCTCAACGAAATGATCTGAGTTTATAACAAAATTAAATTGTTGTCACACTGCTTATAAAAATAAATTCATATGCCAATGTACTTGGAAATTAAACTAATTCAATCGTTCTGGCAATTACTCTATGACATTTCAATGACTTAAATTAAATCACACTGCTTGAACTAATTACAATGCACTCATCCTTAATTAAATCATGATGCTTGAATTAAATCACACCAATATTTGAATGAAATATCACTACTTTAAAATATATCTCATCGAATAAATTAAATCTCAATGCTGGAAATGAATCACACAATTTAAACTAGATAACAACAAATGACACTAGTGGAATTAAATCAAAATGCTTTGAAATAAATCTCACAATTTAATTTAAACAATACTAAGGAATGAAATCACACTATTGGAACTAAATCAAAATTTGAATTGGGACAAATGGAAAGCACAGTACCTATCGCTATCTAAAATGTTATCAAGCACGAATTCATTTATAACTGCAATCTATATACCTCAAACCATAAATCATTCATTCACTAATCTGCAAATCACAAATCAGCCACTTCAACACGCAAGAGGAAACTCACACTATACAATCATAGTTTATATTCATAAGCACACAAGAATAGTTTCATGTAGACTCAAAATCCTTAATGTTTCCAACCCTTGAATGCTTCAATTTCAATTTGAATGTACTTAGCTCTATCAAAAGGAAACAAAATATGTCTATGTGTTAAACATGAGCACGACCGTGGAATAAATTGGGCCTTGCAACTCAAAACAAAGATCCATCAATCAATTGATTTTTGCAATAAAACAGTGACCAAAGAACTTTAAAATTGAATCACACATCCCACGAAATCACATAGGAAATATTAATTGTTTGCAACCATCACTTAATGAAAGCTATGAAGTTACACACATCTAATTAACTTATGTTGTTGACGAAGCTTACTACCATATGATGGTGGGACTTTCCATACCTGGAGTAAGCTTAGATTACTGTAATAGAAATAAGGTTTAAAGCATTAAAAACAAAAACTCACAATCAACCAAAGTCAGAAATTCTCTGAATCAAAACATGCTTATGTTGTATCACTCAAACAAAAGCCTCCAATTATAAAATAAAATGTCTTACAAGAGCTAGAAGCTCACATTTCAACAAATGATAATCTTCAAATGCTAAATCCCCCCCTCGTTCATTACAACGTTGGCCTTTATAGGTAAATATATCATACATAAAATAGCAATGGATCTCTTTACATGGAAAACTCATAAAACTAAAACTAATTTTAGAATTCCCAATTTGATTGCCATAAAAATATTGCTCTTCTTGGCATAAATACTCCAAAATTTTCACTAACATTAGGATTTGATGGCTTCATGTTGATCTTGGAACATTTCCAACTGCATTTGACCCAAAAAAATCCAAAACAGGGTGGTTTGGGAGATTTTTGTAAATCTGGAATTTTTGGAATTTTATACAGATTGGCCCCAAAGAACCCAGACTATCTCTCAAACCGTAAGGTATTTTAAAAAAATATTTTAGTTTTAATAACTATGTTATACAGGAACCAAAACTCATGTTCCATAATTTCTCCATTATCCTTCATCTGCACAGAAATCGAGGCAGAAGTTGGTAGTTTAAAATTTATTGCAAATTTGGACAAATTGACTAATTTCCTTCTAGAGACCGGAATGAGTGAGATGGGTGGAATCCAAGTTATGAAGAGGTATTGTAGCACTATTTTTGAAAATAACCTCTCTCGGTTTCTTTGGAAGCATGCCAAAAGTGTCAAATCCCTAAATTAGGCATTTTTGCACTCAACTGGCTTGTGAAGGATTTCGACAATGGAACCCTCTAATAAATGTACTCAACAAAAATGTCATAATTAAATCATATAATAATCATATTTAATCATAGATAAGTAAATAAAACTATAGATAATCAACCACCTAGTGTATTTGACGACAAATTATAGAATTAGGGTACATAATGGGCTAAAAACCTAGGGTTTTAGTGTATGAACGATGATATTTCATGATGAAAACATGGGAATATTAGAGGCCCAATAGTGTCTTTATTAAACTATCTATAGTCTACACATATCCTCCACTTTCCATTTTTCTTTGGCACCACAACTAAGGGAGAAACCCATTGATCATCAGAAATAGGATAAATGAATCCAACTTGTAATAATTTCTGCAATTCCTCTTTCACTATTTCTTTCATCATAGGATTCATTCTTCTTTGCGGTTGTCTCACTGGTTTGATATGATCATCAGTGTATATGTGGTGAATACATGTCTTTGGATGAATTCTCTGCATGTCTATGTAATCCTAGGGAAAAGCTTTTGAATATTTCTGTAACAATGTTATTACCTCTTGTTCTTGTGATGATTGTAAATTATTACAAATATTCAAATTCCTTCCAAGAATGATTTCGATTATTTTACTTTGTGAATTGGTAATTGAGTTAACAGGAAAAATAATTTCAAATGAATTTTGCGATGATTGAATAATACAATTTTCCTGGAAACATTGATTTAAAATATGACTTGCAGCTTCATATTGTGTTATTCTAAGTTGCTCCGAAATATCAAGTTCTGAGATGAAAAGGTCTAATTGATCCTCATTCTCTTCCTCTTCTCTAAAATTAAAGACTTGATTAATATTGAGAAAATATTGAGTTTCATGTTGTTGTTGTTCATCAAGCGATGATAATAAAGAAGGATATTGTGCTCGAGGATAGAGTGTAACATGTTTCCTTTCATCCCCATGTGCTATGATCATACTTCCTGATCTACATCTAATGAAGGCATTGTTGATAATTTGGAGGGTGATGATTAATACAAATTCTCTTCTTGATAATTACTTGTGAGCTTACTTATGTCTTCTCTTCTTAGC
The DNA here is from genome assembly GCA_034641835.2 of Pinus albicaulis. Classification (NCBI taxonomy): domain Eukaryota; kingdom Viridiplantae; phylum Streptophyta; class Pinopsida; order Pinales; family Pinaceae; genus Pinus; species Pinus albicaulis. Next base: position 799,991,983 of record CM076577.1, read on the forward strand.
TTATTATGTCTTTCATCAAGTCAATTAACAAAAACACAAGAGACACAAATTTAGGCTCTTTGAGCCAGGGCCAAAAATTCTCCCTCTTAGAGAGGAAAACCCACAAGAAATTATTCTTATAGACTTTCAGATGACAAGTACCATGACCATGACACAGACCCTTAACCCTTGTATGCCTCCAAGAACTTGTCACTACATCGTCATTGATTCCTTGAGCTGATCCTTTTTTTTCAGCACTGTCTCGCACCGTCCCGCACCTTTCTGCACCATAAATAGAGAGCCCGGTCTCTCACTGTATTTCCCTTCTTTGGATGAGTTTGATCCTTAATGATATATCAACACCTTGATGTGGACAACTTTCATTTCCATTTGAACTTGTTGGCTAGTCTTCAATGTACACATGACCTGTCTTCTTTCGTTAAGCAGTCCATACTATAGTGATACCCTTTCTAGACTTGTATTACTTCGCTGAGCCAACTTATTATACTTCATAATTATAGTACTTTTGTCACTTCTTGAAATTCGTGAACAGACTTAGATTGCTATGATGTTCTTTGAGATTTTATACCCAAACCATGTATGTATGTTAGCTTTTCCTTCACTTCTCTGTCTCCTTACTACGCTGAAACCACAATATAAACTTCACACTTTTGTTGATGGAACTTATTACAGAATTTTCCAAGATCTATATTCAAACGAAACTGCATATATAATATTCCTTTCTGGCACTTTGCTTCATTCTTGCAACTCACACTAAATCTCAGAACACTTGTCCGAAATTCTGTGTCAAACTAAAATCCGCATGCTCCTATAAATAGTTGTTCCTGACTGTAAATAAGTCGACCTATTCTTTGACTTTGAGGCTGATTAAACAAGTATTATAGGCTGACTTGAACAGAGTATTTTGCAGTGAGATGAAGGCTGACTTGATAGGTTCTCCAACACTGATCTTGATCCCCATTTATGTGCAATCTTCAAGACTTATGTGACACGGTCTAGAGGTATATAAGTGACTATAACCTTCATAAACATGACTCACTATTTATGGCCAGAAAATAAAATAAAAATAATAAATAAATAAATAAAAATTAAAAAAAAAAAATAGAAAATTAGAAAAAAAAAATTCCTAATAGACATCAAGAAGACGTCTATTAAAATATAATAAAACCTTGCTCATGAAACCCATGAGGCAAGAATACCAATATATATATATATATAATATTTGTCTTCTTTATATAAATACATAATTACATATGAAGACCTATCCTAGTTACACTTTTCAACACTCCCTCTTAACTACGGAGGTATTCATATAGGTACATGGTCACTTTCAAACTGAAGAATCTCATAAGAAGAATCGGATTGGTAATCACATATGTATAACATCTTATCAACCAGCATTGTCCTAATGCAAGGCCTTGACTAAGAGCCCCATTTCCCAATGATAAAATGGGCTACAATGCTGGTGAGAGACATGATTTATAGACACAGTCATTGTCTCTCCAAGGTACATACTCCACCCAGGTGTTCCCAAAGTATGACCTTCTTGGACTATTCTTCTCTTCGGTAGCCAGCCCTCAAAGAATATCGGTATTCGAATACTCTTATCTTGAATGCCCTATGTCATTCTCAAAGAGTGTTGAATGCCATATGATAACCCAATCCTCCATTCTGTCTTCCAGGTGAAGACCAGAATGATGTGTCTATCCATTCTCTCCACATGGCCTTCACTAAGACTTACGGTTGTTAGTCCTGGTCTAGTGCATGACACATCTATTATAGAATCACATATGTCACTCCCTCTAAACACAGGAAGTACATACTTCAAGTTTCTTCCAAGTAAGAAACTTACCACCAGGCTCCCTCTCAACCAGGGTCTTGCAACAACAATCCAACTACTCATGAATAATTCCTCCCCTTGATGTCATGGATTTCAATATTGAGGAATATTCAACTTTTGGCGTCATAGGGCACAAATCATCCATCACTTTCAGTCACGAGTCATGTCCACTATTAGAAAGTGATTCATCAGTCTTTCTCATCTGGTCCACCGTTATGCCATGTTTTTTTTATTTGAATTATTTCCAAGGATCATACATCCTTTCTCATGATTAGCAGCCCTGCAAAAATTCATCCAGATAAACATATACATATGAACTTTTAAAACTAAAGTTACCTTAGTGATGATCTTTCACCATGACATCTTCCTATAGGCATCAACAACCTTTATTCAGATTGACACATCTCCTAATGATATGGTTTTTCAAGGATCTTCTTATTTACTAGAGTTCTGTCAGAGTCTACAAATCCTCCCAGGAGATCTCCTAGTCACATCTTATTGGCTTCCGAGTGGTGAATTCCTCTTAACATGGTTGCATTTCACGTTCTCTTCCTTTCTGCACATTATCCATTCCCAGGAACTTACAAATTTTCTAGTTTATTGTTTATATACAACCACCTCATATTTCATGAGTACATATTAGGTTGATTTCATTTGTTAGTGCACCGAGAGATCCTTCTTCATAGATTATACTTCTAAATATGGAAGTCTATTACCTACAACCATATGACATGACTTCACAACATCCAGTGTCAGCATATAAATATATGCATACCTCATACATTTTTTCCCTTGATTCATCCTGTAGCAATTTCTCTAGAATGAAGAGCTTCATTCCCTTGGCCTGCTCCATCAATATGTCATCACATCCTAGAATTATGTTTCCATGATGACCCTTGATCTTGATGACTGCTTTCCATTAATAATTTTATAAGAGAGGTTTTCTTGGAGTTGATTCACCAAGAGCTCCTAACATGATTTTTATCATGATGCTATAATATACATTGCTTCAATCATACTATTTTACAACCAACATAAATCACTTAAAGGAGAAGATCATCTCAATCATAGTGGAGATCCCTCACTTCTTCATTCTTATATTTATTTGCATCGGGTTCTTCTCTTATATCTGAGACATGGGCTTCTTCCTTTTCCTCTTGTCCTTTCTAAATTTAGGAAAATCTCGTTTATAATGCCCAAGATCATTACATCCAAAGCATCGTGGTTTGTCTACATTTTTCTTCTTATTATGAGGACCAATTTTACTGAATCTTCCTTTCTTCCTAGACATGGTATCAAAGGCTTGATTCCCTACACTTGATCCTACTATCAATCTTGATTCTTATATCTTACCGAGAATTTGGAACGACATGGCTTCTTCTCTCCCATCTATGCTGGAAGTGGAACCTCTCTATTCTTTTGGTAAAGCATTTTGTACCATAGTGAGTATTTCTCTATCATACATTACTTCTCCCAACTTTAGTAGTTGATCTCATATTGCGAAAATATCCATCAGATATGGAATTATTCCTTCCTTAAATATTCTCAATTTGTATAGTTTTTGTCTCAGGGATATTATTTCCTTTGTAGAACCTTTCGAGAATAGTTCCACCAATTTATCATATATTTCTTTTGAGGATTATAGCTTTGATACATAGGGGATGAGAGAGTCTTTTATGGATTCCATAAGAATCCTTCGAGCTCTTATGTCTCGCTTCATGTATTTGATATATGCTAGAATGTTTTCTTTTGGAGGTTGAGTTGCATATCCTTCTATGAAGCCCATAACTTCATTTTCAATTAGCTTTAGATCTGTTCTTTTCTTCTATGCATTGAAGTCTGATAGCCCAACCAATTTGTTGCTCTTTATACAATAAGTCATTTTGAAAGAATTTAGATAAAGTCATAGATACTTACTTGAGTGAGTGACTTTTACCTTCGACAACTTCCTTGATGATGACGAAGGTGTTAGGAGATTCCTTTAAGGTATAAATCTTCAATATAAGTGTTCTGGAATCTTTGATGCTAAGGGATATCTTCAAAAGATGATGTCCTCTTCAATCAATGCCATGAATGAAAATATTTTATGGAAAAGATTATTTTCTTGAAAATTTTACCCTTTAAATGATATGAAGATTTTTCTCGAAAATAACTTGAGAGCCTTCTTTGCAAACTAATTTGACTTCTCACCCAAACTTTGACTTTTTCTTCCTGGAGTGTCTCTTTGTCAATCAACCCTTGAGTTAAACACCTTAGATTTGATACCATGTTGAGAATTTGGAGGGTTGATGATTAATACAAATTATCTTCTTCATAATTACTTGTAAGCTTACTTATGTCTTCTCTTCTTAGCTTATTATGTCTTTCATCAAGTCAATTACCAAAAACACAAGCGACACAAATTTAGGCTCTTCGAGCCAGGTCCAAAACCTCTCCCTCTTGGAGAGGAAAACCCACAAGAAATTATTCTTATAGACTTTCATATGACAAGTACCATGACCATGACATAGACCCTTGACCCTTATATGCCTCAAAGAAATTGTCACTGCTTCTTCATTGACTCCTTGAGTTGATCCTTCTTTTCTGCACTATCCTGCACTGTCCCACACCTTTCTGCACTATAAATAGAGAGCTCGATCTCTCACTGTATTTCCATTATTTGTATGAGTGTCATCCTTACTGAGATATCAACACCTTGATGTGGAAAACTTTAATTTCAATTTGACCTATGTGGATGGTCTTCAATGTACACACGACTTGTCTTCTTTCGTTAAGCAGTCCATACTATAGTGATACCCTTTTTAGACTTGTATTACTTCGCTGAGCCAACTTATTATACTTCCTACTTATAGTACCTCTGTCACTTCCTAAAATTCTTGAACAGACTTACATTGTAGTGATGTTCTTTGAGAGTTTATACCCAAACCATGTATGTATGTTAGCCCTTTTCCTTCACTTATATGTTTCCTTACTACGCTGAAATCACAATCTAAACTTCACACTTTTGTTGATCAAACTTATTACAGACTTGTCCAAGATCTATCTTCAAATTAAACCGCATATATAATATTCCTTTCTCACACTTTGCTTCAGTCCTACAACTCACACTAAATATCAGAACACTTTTCCGAAATTATGTGTCAAACTAAAATCTGCATGCTCCTATAAATAATGTTCCTGACTGTAAATAAGCAGACCTGTTCTTTGACTTTGAGGCCGACTTGAACAGAGTATTTTCTAGCGAGATGAAGGCTGACTTGATATGTTCTCTAACACTGATCTTGATCCCCATTTGTGTGCAATATTCAAGACTTATGTGACACATTTTAGAGGCATATAAGTGACTAGAATCTTCATAAACATGACTCACTATTAATGACCAGAAAGCAAATCCCTAATAAACATAAAAAATATGTCTATTGACCTATAATAAAACCTTGCTCAATAAACCCATGAGGCAAGCATACAAAATACACACACACACACACACACACACACACACACACACACACATATTATTATCTTTGTCTTCTTTACATAAATACATAATTACATATGAAGATCGATCCTAGTTTCAGTTTTCAACAGGCATCTACTGTGGCTAACCATGGTCTGCCTAAAATTTAAATATGACCTCCTAAATTTTTTTTTGGCTGCAAGATTATAAAGTCTACAATATATTCCCATGAATCCAAAGAAACAATGATATCTTCTAATATTCTCTCTCGTACAACTTTAGATCTATCTACAAGCTCCAAAATTGTAGTAGTAGGTTTAATATTGTTCAATTTCAAGTGTTTCATAGTTTCTGTAGTCATAAAATTTATAGTTTCTCCCAAATATATTAAAGTATTTGGAACTGAAAATTATTGATCGAAATGGTAACCATAGGGATCCCAGGGTCAATATATTTTTCAATTGTTGTTTTTGTAGACATGAGACTAGCAAATTTTCCAATGACCTGGATTGTGGGTGGATCTCTTTTCTTTCTGCCAGTTTTCTTGATGCATAACTCCTTTATTGTTCTTGCATAAATTGGAATATCTTTTATCGCTTGAAACAAAGGGATTTTGACATAAGCATTCTTTAATTCATCCAAAATATCAAATTCAGGAAGAGACATTGGAATTTTCTTAACTTCTAGTAACCTCTCTCGATAGGTTGGTGTTTGTTTCATAATAGCTTTTCCTTTTTGAATTTGATTTTATGGATGAGATTTTTCAGTTTGTTCTCCTTGTTTAGTTTGTTCTTCTATGATTGGTGGATAATATTTGTGTAACCATTTCCCAGACCTTAAGTGGACATCTTCTATGGGAAGAATAGAGCATGTAGGAAAATATGTTGCTTCTTCCACATTGTATGCTGGTTTATCCACTTTGTTACTTGGATTTGATACTGGATGAGCTAGTAATTGAGTTGGTCTAGGTGGAGGTTAGTTAGAAGGGAGTTGAAGCTACTGAGGTTGAGTTAGTAATGGTGTTGGAGTCTGTTGTGGAAATGGCATTAGTTGAGGATATTTTTTGAATTTTTGGTATTGGAATGGTTGTTGAGGATATGGCTGTTGGTATGGTTGTTGATATGGTTGTTGGTATTGTGGAGGATACATTTGTGGAGGTGGCTAGTTTCCATAACTATATCCTCTCCAACCTTGTGTAGATTGGTTTTGGTATTGTTGTGGAGGCCAATCCCACCATGGAATTGGAGTATTCCATGAATTTTGAGGAGGATACTGACAATTCTGGGGGTTTTGTTGAGGGAATTGTTGGGGAATCCTTAGATGCCAAGGTCTCCTTAGTGCCATATAGTAGGGAGAATCTATCCCTTGTACTTATTCCATTTTAAATTCTTTAAGTTTTGGATAGTTTTCAGTTGCATGATTCTCTGTACAAAGTCCACACACTTGTATACTATCCAAAGGAAATTCTCTAAGTGGATGTTTCTTCCTACAATTTGGACAAAAGAATGATAATATTTGATCTTTTTCTTTCTCTTCTTTTTATTTTAAAACATCAACTTGTGTTCCTAAAGTGCTTAAAATATTGGTTTTAAAATTTTCTAGCAAACTTCCTATTTCTGCTCTTGTTACTCCTCTTGTTGTAGATTTGGAAGCTCTTGATGTAACATCCCTTTTCCCACTTTTTTCTCTCTCCGTATAATATTTTTGACATAGTTCAGCAATCTCATCAAATGGTAGGTTTGAGATATCTCATTTTCCCATCACATTGAGAATATCTAAGTATTCAATTCTAATACCTTTAAGAAAAATTGTGGAGATGGTATCGAAATTCAGAGAATGTTGTTTGGATTTTTGTAGATTGTAGAGAAATATTTCTAAGTATTCCTCCAAAATTTCATCTTCTTTTTGTGTAATTCTAAAAATATCGTCAATTGAGTCTCTAGCCTTGCAATAGGCTTGGTTCTTCTAAACCCATAAAACATTTTAGTTTTTCTTCTTTCAAAGTAGCAGGAAAGAGAAAAAGCTTATGTGTGTCATATGTGTATCCATAAGTTCAACACAAGATATCAAATTCGAACATAAATGAGTCAGGATCTTCTGTTGACATTCCATAAAAATTGGGCTAAACAGAAGGTGGAGTGTTTTTCATTTTCACTTCTTCTCATAGTATTGCTCTTGTATCTAATATTTGGAAGCCAAAGGTAGTTTTCTGATCATTGTCTTGTTCTATATCATGTATTCTTTTGTTATCATACTCTCTTTTTGCCTCTTCTTCTCTTCTTCTTTATGCTTCTATTCTTATGTCTTCCTCTCTTTTTCTCTCTGCTTCTATTCTCCTTTCTTCCTCTATTTTTCTCTGCCATTCCTTCTGTTGTCTCTCATATTGAAGTCTTTGTTTTGGATTCATAAGTGGCATATTAGATCCTTCTCCTTCTTTAGTCATCTCCTATTAAAAAATTTGTAATGTTTCAATATGAGGCTGATTTGGTGTTTCCTCAACTATCTTAATTTGTTCAAGGACTAGTTGTTCTAATTGTTTAGAAAATGGTTTTATTGTTTCCTTTTGTCTTTCTCTGAAAGGGGTTTCATTTGGTATTTTCTTCCTTTTTACCTCCAAGGCCAACAAGGTTTGTCTTTCAATTAGATTCAATATTTTTCCTCATCTTTGTTTTTCTTCTAATTCCTCTAGAATTGGTCTCCCAGCAACTGGTGTTGTTAGTTTCGATGGTCCTGCCCCTATGGATGGTTGAATTGTTGGGGGTTTTTTAAATGGAACTACCTTTCTAATCTCTATCTCTAGGCATAAATAAACATAACTAAAATAAAAACTAAGTTTTTGTTGTTTTTGATGTGTTTTTGTTTTTTTTTTTTATCTTCTTATTTGACTACTTTGAAATATGCTTCCCCAAAAATGATGCCAAAAATGTCAGGTCAATTTACTAGGTAAACTAACAAAAGTATTTAATTATCGATTTGGGTTTGTAAAACTTGGAAGCATGTCCAAAATATATGGATTTCAACTACAGCCAATTTTAGAAGACAAATTATAGAACTTCAAAGAAATTCATATTACAAATATAGAATTTAACTAAGTAATTTCTAATTTAATATGTAATAAGTAGGAGAAGAGGCTCCTAACTTAGGACAACCAGGTTTACCTTCTCTACAATAGTACTTCATGAACATAAATCAAAATAACCGACGAACAATAGCTTATGATGCATAAAAGAATAAGATAAGATGCTCCTAACTAAGGAGGTCCATGTTGTCATTATTTATAAGTTTATTCATCACTAATACCATTATATGAAAAATGGAAATTCAGAAAATAGCTTAAACAAAAGAAAGGAAGATGAATTCTAGTCACTATTCTTTGATTAGATAGAAGGAGAATTTTATTGAAACTCTTATTTGACCCTTCATATGCAGATTAGAATTTAAACTAAGACTCATGAGCAAACATAAGAAATTTCCATACAACTAAATAATTGAGTAAACATGGAGCAAAACTAGTTTATGAAATTTCAGCTAAATTAACCAAAAAATGTACTTAGTTCGGTGTGGGGGCCCTCCACCCTTTCCTTGCACACTTAAATAAATTCTCAGCTACTGCAACTCAATAAATCATTGAGAAAATTGAACAAAAAAAATAAGATAGAATTAGTTTCTCCAATTAACTCACAATATTCAGAAATCTCAAAATGAAATCATATAAATTCTCCATGTTCATGCCCTCAATGTTCTTGGCTTAAATAGAAAAATATTAAAAAAACTTGACTAAAATATCTCTAAAATTCATATCTATCCTAATCCAATCTATCTTGGCTGAACTCATCCATTCAATCATACAAAATATGGAAAATCCCACAAAATACTAATTTTGGCCTATTTCCTAGAGATTTTCTGAAAGAGAAGTCATGTTTGACCAACTATGGTTGGGCTTGTTTTAGCTCGGTTTGACTGAACCATTAGGTACACGTCCATCCTTGGTTCTTGAGATTTCTAAATATGTGCTCAGCTCATGCTCAGGTGTCCTGCAAGTATGAATTCAGTGGAGCCATTACAGGAATATTTAGTTTTATCCAAAAATGCCCTTAAAAATTGATTTTTGTACAAATATTTAAAAAATGAAAAACATAATTTATTTACCTAAATATGCATAAATTGGTAAAAAAAGGTATGTATGGATGGTATATGGTTGGATATAATGGAAATTAGGTGTACTTAATAAGAAAAAATTGATAAAAAATGAGGGACAATAGTGATCCCACGGGTCATTAAGAGTAATTCTTCAAAGATAACTTGGCATCCAATCCTCTACAATAGTTTTAGGGTTTAAGGGCCTCCATTCTAAGATTCATTCCATAGAAATTAACCTTGAAATTCCCCTTGAGCCCTTCCTTAATAGCCTTCAACCTTTCCTTCCAAAGCAAGAAAGCTATATATCTGAGCCTCTCTCATGAGTAGGCCCCTCGGATCGCCCATAACCCTATCAATATCTACTTCTTTTGTGGTCCTTATCATATCAGGTCTCCTCTGATTGGTTAAAGTCTGTAAATATTAGGGAGACTTAGCCAAGGTGATGGTTAATTTAGGTCCCTTATGCATTATATTTGAATAATGTTTCAGGTCCCTTCTGACATGTAATTCAGGTCCCTTCTACAATACAGCTGCTCAAACTATTTGCATAGTTTTATTACAAACATCCCCCTTGCTTATGTTAAGACTTGTCCTCAAGTATTGCATTTATTGGAGGATTATTTTCGCAAAATCAAACTGAAGTAAAATTAAAACAAAATAGAGAATTCATCTTGTCCAAACAAGTTGGTTTTCCAATATGAATTCTAGTTTGTATTGTGCTAGTTTCCTAGATTTTCACAACCAAAATCCTTTATTATTTTCTATTTTCTATTTTTATTTATTTTGGAAGTAAGGAAGGCATATCACTATGTTGTTCCGTTATTTCCATATCAGTTTCTGTTGAAATTATATTCAGAAAAATCCTCTTTATTGATAGGCTTATTGTAGACTTTAAGCCTATGTCCATTAACTAAAAATGAAATTGATGTTTCATTGATTGTTTTTATTTTGACTGCTCTAATGTCAAATATCTCTTCTATCTCATATGGCTCAAGCCAATGAGTTGTAAACTTTGCTTTGAAATCCTTAAACTTGGATTCAAACATTAGTGTTTAGTATCCTTTATGAAATTTTTTTATTTTTAATGAATCTTGCATGCCACTTTATTCTTTGTTGTTGCACTAGAGATGCATGATCTACTTCTTGTTGTCTTATTTCATCCTATTCATTTAATTGCATCACTCGTTTTTGTTGTGCTTTATATAGTTCCATTCCCATTTCTGTTACAAGTTTATATATATGAATTTAAAATTCAATGGGTAACAGGACTTCCTTACCATATACCAATTGATATGGACTGAATCCAGTTTTACTCTTCCATGTAATCCTGTATGCCCATAGTGCATCTATTAATTTTTTTGACCAGTCCTTTCTATTCATTTGTACAGTTTTTGTCATGATGTTCTCCAAAAGTTTGTTAGTGGACTCCACTTCTCCATTTTCTTGGGGATGGTACAGAGTAGATATTTTGTGTTTGATTTTATACTATTCTGTAAAATCCCTTACAACTTTGGAGGTGAATTATGCTCCCTAGTCTGTAACAATTTTTCTTAGAACTCCAAACCTTAAAAATATTTCCTCAAATAGAAAGGAAACCACCATTTCTTTTGCTACTCTTTCCATTTTCTTTTCCTCCACCCACTTAGTAACATAATCTGTACATACAAGAATGTACTTAATTCCATTTTAAGGTGGGTTTATTGGTCCCACAAAGTCTAGAGCCCATTTCTCAAATGGTTCTATGAGTACTTGTGGCTTTAATGGCATTTTATCTGATATCATAGGTCTTCCAATTCTTTGGCAGCTGTCACAGCTCTTAACATAGGCTTTGGAATCCTTGAAGATTAATGGCTTTTAGTAGCCAAGTTTGAGCACTTTTTATGTTGTCTTCTTGTCTATAAAATGACCACCACATGGCTCATCATGACATGCTTTCAAAATATCTAGAATCTCGACGTCTCTAACACATTTTCTTATTAATAGATCATAACTAGTAAAAAAGAGGTCACCACTGACCCAACTATATCTAGCACTTTCACTAATTATCTTTCTTTTCTATTTATTGGTGTAATGGGATGGTAGTATTCCAGATGATAAATAGTTGGCTACATCTGCAAAAAATCGAGTTTTAAAAGTTATAACAAATAAGTGTTCATCTGGAAAATTATCTGAAACAAGATTTGGATCACCAAGTGAATGAAGCATTGATAGAAATTCTGCTACTTGATTATCCTTACCTGGATGATCTGGTACAGTGATGTTAAATTCTTGCATCAATAAAAACCATCTAGTAATTCTTCCATTAGTAATTGATTTTTTCATTAAGTGTCTTATGGTTGAATGATCTATGTGAATGAATAATTGATAACCTATTATGTAATGCCTAAACGTATTAACGACATGCACTACAACTAACATTTCTTTTTTCCGTGACAATATAGTTCAATTTTGTCAGTGTTAAATTTTTTCTTATAAAGTATATGGCATAATTAAATAGTTTTTCCTTCTGTCCAAGTGATGCTCCTATAGTCGTTTCAGATGCATCAGTATATATATGAAATGGAAATGACTAATTTGGTCCTCGAAAAATGGGTGCAAATGACAATTGTTCTTTTGATATTTGAAATGCATTTTGACAATTATTTTTCCTTTGGAATTCAACATCTTTTGCAAGTAACTTGAATAGAGGTAGAGCTATTTTACTAAAAAAAATTATGAATCCCCTATAATAGCCTACATATCCCAAGAAGCTTCTTACTTCCTTTTGTGTTGTTGGTGGCATTAAATTCACAATGACTTGTATTTTTTTTGGGTCCACCTTGATTCCTGAAGAAGGAATGTGGTGTCCCAACACTATCCCTTCTGTTAACATCATAAAGCATTTTTCATTGCTAAGGGATAGATTTGTCTCTATGCATATTTTCAAAACTTTTTCAAGTTTTTTCAAACAATCATCAAATGTTCCTCCATATACAGTGAAGTCATTCATGTAGAACTCTACACATTCATGGATTAGATCAGCAAAGATTGCAAGGACTACTCTTTGAAAATTATAAGGTGCATTACATAACCCAAAGGGTAAAACATTATATGCATATGTTCCCTATGGAAAAGTAAATGTGGTTTTATCCTGGTATTCCAATGCTATCTTAATCTAATTTTATCCACTAAATCCATCAAAAAAATAAAAAAAATTCTTCCCAACAAATGAATCTTGTACTTGGTCAATAAATGGTAATGAAAAATGATCTTTTAATGTGGTTGTTGGTGAAATTATATTTTTATAGTTTCCAACATTAAATTATCAATACAAGACTCATAAGCTTCGAGGCACAAGCACAGGTAACTCATGATCAAAGCATATAACCTAAACTAGGGCATAAAATCAATTTAATTTGTAAGTACATAATCGTTGTTTCTATGAAAGAACACACTGGTGACTTGTTGTAAAAGAACACACTATTGATTTGCGGGAAGGAAACTCTAATCTACCACTCATTTAACGTAAAATAAATTCTTCATTTAACGAAAGCAATCCAAAGGAAATCAATCTACTCAATCCATTAAAACCATAATACTCTGCTTTCTACTCTAATTCACAGCAAACATATTGGCAATTAAAAGGGAAACCCTACTGGAATAAAAGACTCAATGGAATTCAATCTGAGCACTAAATATCAAACAAGAATCAACCTCTTCACTCTTAAAGTAGGAAATTCAAATTATAATTGTGGAAAAGAGAGAACAAAAAACCATCTATCTTTGAGAAATAAAAGTGCAATGATCAATCTCTTAAATTGTCATATCCATTCAATATAACCTATCTACTCTTTGTTCATAAATAAAATGCACTCAAAACCACACTTTAGCTACTCCAAACACTGATAATGAAAATTGATCTATTGAGGTTTAGAGTAAAAGAAATCTCAACGAAATGATATGAGTTTATAACAAAATCAAATTGTTGTCACACTGCTTCTAAAATTAACTCCTATGTTATTGTACTTGGAAATTAAACTGATTTCATCATTCTGGAAATTACTCTATGAAATTTCAATGAATTAAATTAAATCACACTGCTTAAACTAATTAAATTGCACTGTTCACTGCTTGAACTAATTACAATGCCCTCATCCTAAATTAAATCATGATGCTTGAATTAAATCACACCAATATTTGAATGAAATATAACTATTTTAAACTAGATCTCACCGAATAAATTAAATCTCAATGCTAGAGATGAATCACACAATTTAAACTAGATAACACTAAATGAAACTACTGAAATTAAATCAAAATGTGTTGAAAAAAATCTCACAATTTAATTTAAACAATACTAAGGAATGAAATCACACTATTGGAACTAAATCACAATTTGAATTGGGACAAATGGAAAGCACAATACCTATCGCCATCTAAAACATTATCAAGCATGAATTTGTTTTATTACTGCAGTCTATATACCTCAAAACATAAATGATTCATTCACTAATCCGCAAATCATAATCCAACCACTTCAACACGCAGGAGGAAACTCACACTGTACACTCATAGTTTATATTCATAAGTGCACAAGAATCATTTCATGTAGACTCAAAATCGTTAATGTTTCTAACTCTTGAATGCACCAATTTCAATTCAAATGTACTGAGCTCTATCAAAAGGAAACAAAGTATGACTGCGTGTTAAACATGAGCACCGTTGTGGAATAAATTGGGGCTTGTAACTCAAAACAAATATTCGATAATCAATTGATTTGTGCAATACAACAATGACCAAATAACTTTAAAATTGAATCACACATCCCACGAAATCACACAAAATTAATTGTTTGCAACCGTAACTTAATGAAAGCTTTGAAATTACACACATCTAATTAACTTATGATGTTGACGAAGCTTACTTCTAGATTATGGTGGGCCCTTCCATACCTAGAGTAAGCTTAGATTATTGTAATAGAAAGAAGGTTTAAAGTATTAAAAACAAAAGCTCACAATCAACCATACTGAGAAACGCTCTGAATCAAAACATGCTCACATTGTATCACTTAAGAAAAAGTCTTCAATTATAAAATAAAATGTCCTACAAAAAATTGAAACTCACATTTCAACAACTGATAATCTGCATATGATAAATCTCCCCTCCGTTCATTACAACGTTGGACTTTATAGGCAGTAATCTCATACATAAAATAGAAATGGATCTCTTTACATGGAAAACTCAGAAAACTAAAACTAATTTTAGAATTACCAATCTAATTGCCATAATAATATTTCTTTTCTTGGCATAACTACTCCCAACTAAGCACTAACATTATGATGTGCTAGCTTCACGTTGATCTTGGAACATTTACAACTACATTTGACCCAAAAAATTCAAAACAGGGTTGTTTGGGAGATTTTTGCAAATCTGGAATTTTTGGAATTCTATACAAATTGGCCCCAACGAACCCTGAATATCTCCCAAACCGTAATTAATTTTGGAAAAATATTTTAGGTGTAATAAAAATTATATACAGGGACCAAAACCCATGTTCCACAATTTCTCCATAATCCTTCAGCTACACGGAAATAGAGGCATAAGTTGGAAGTTTAAAATTTATTGCAGATTTGGACAAATTGGTTAATTTCCTTCTAGAGACCGACATGTTTGAGCTGGGTGGAATCCAAGTTATGGAGAGGTATTTTAACACTGTTTTTTATAATACCCTCTCTTGGTTTCTCTAGAAGCATGACAAAAGTATCAAATCCCTAAATTAGGCATTTTCGCACTTAACTAGCTTGTGAAGGATTTCAGCGATGGAACCTTGTGCTAAATGTACTCAACAAAAATGTCATTATTAAATCATAGCATAATCATCTTTAATCATAGGTAAGTGAATAAAACTAGTGATAATCAACCACAAAGTGTATTTGACGGCAAATTATAGAATTAGGGTATGGACTGGGCTAAAAACCTAGGGTTTTAGGGTATGAATAATGACATTTCATGATGAAAAATTTGGAATATTTGAGGCCCAAAATCCCCCCATGCTTGAGGTTTTTCATTCCCTCATGCAAACAAATAATTTTCTCATATGTAGGTTTTTATGGCATCATAACTTTAGGTAGGGTTAGTTCTTGTGGAGCAACACTTCATGAAGATTTGATTGCCATAGATTTGACTTAAGAGCGATAAAAATTGAGGAAAAAAAAAATATATGGTAGGAGTAAAATTATGAATATGATGATAGGTGACAATGGAAATGGTGGATGAGATGAGGTGGTGATGGTAAAATGGGTGCTTGCATGCTCTATTTTTGTGAGGCCAATGGTTATGGATGGTTCCTTCATGAAAGGCAATAATGAATTCACCCTCTATTGGATTGACAATATGCGTGAATGTAGGAGGGGAAGGCACTATGGTTACTGATTTTGTTTACATGAACCAATACAATTATGACATTATTAGAGTAGCATGCAAATGGAGGGTATATGGAAAACCAGATATACAAAATATGTAGTGGCTAATCATCAAAGCTTTCTTAAATCTCTAATCAATTAAGAATCTTAAGCCACCTCTACCTCAAGTTTTACCCTTCTTTTTTATATCCATGGCACTTCAAGATGAAGTAAATTATGGACTGGCTGGAGCTAATGTTAAAGGAAATAGGTTAAACTAAATAAAAATTACCTGATCATGCTCCATGCCCAATAATTATGAAAAATGATAGCGAAAACCATGAGTAAGCATAGGGTGAAAATGTGAATTAAACCCGAAAATTCTGATCTTTTCTCTCCTAACATCTCTCTGCCCCCCATGCCTATCAATTTGCATGTCCACATGAAAGAAAAACCTCTAACAGAGACCAAATATTAATTAATATTGAAGACTAGGATTTCTATATTAAAGTCATGCTTTAAACTATAGGGCTAATTAAGTGAGAGCATGTCAGTAAGTTTCATGTGATGTCAACTTCCTTTGCATCAATAAGATAAGAAAAAGTTGTGGCCAGGGATTCAATGATGTCAAGACTTACCTTTATTATTTCAAAAGAGTAACTAATGCTAGGCTACTAAAGGAATACTAATAATGTTGTTACTGCAGGGATAATGTTATCCTAAAATGTTTAACCATAAAAATTTCCACAAAACATATCGAGAGTAGTCCAAAGCATTTGGCATTCACTTTCAATAGCCTCATTAAAATAGGAGTGACATTATTTTAAAAATAAAGGCATTAAAATGGATAGAAATAGGGAAGAATAAATATGACAAAATGATACCTTCCGAGGATGATTATCTTACCACCACCCAAGCATATAGTTGAAGCTCTCTTATTCAAGAAAAGGGAATCACCTACACTAAGGGTCTCACATCCATGAAAACCAAATTAATTCTGAAAGATAGAACTCCAAAGCACATTACTGAAATTATCTTAAAGCCATTCTCGGAGAGATATGAGAATGAGTTCAAGGAAAGAAAAAAACAACCAAGTAAATCATAGTGTAAAATTAACTTTAATACCACAAGCATGCCCTGCTACCAGCAAGTGTCTATAACCTCGGCAGGGATGTCTTTTAACCCAACGAAATGTTTGTGTCCCACTTACTAGATATAGATTCAATGTTAGCTTATTTGACTTTTAGATGAGGGCCACTGTCCTGGCTTAGTAACTAGTGATGGCAGTGCCACTCACAATAAGTAACATGGATGAACAAGCCGACTCGTGATGAGACCTCCTGTCTACCAGCTTTTGGGTTGAAAGCCATTAATCTGGCTTGGTGACCAGGAGCAGTAATGTCATGCATGTTAGGTCTCATGATCATGGTAAGTCGGCTCATTACAAGACCTCCTATCCTCTCATACATATTTTTATAGACTTTGATTATGATTAACCATAGAGGTTACTTGATAATTGGGGAGATAGATATACTCCTTAGAGCGTAGGATGGCGTGAATTTTTTTTAACTACTAATATTTATTGGTTGATCCTGCTACCCTTAAAGACTCAAGAAAATTAAAACATCTTAGATAATGACTAAAATATTCCTCAATTTGGTCATGCAAGGGTTCTTATGAGAGCTCATTATGGTTTTATAGGAGTGGTCCACCATAGGAGGATTTTCATCAATACATTCAAGGAGAAACTTGAAAAGGTTTCTTGGATGACAATCTGTCAAGATTATGAATGGAAATTACAATAATAACAATTTCCCTAATTGTCCCAATAAATAATCTTTGCCAATAATCAAAGTCGCTTTATAAAATATGAGGCATTAAGAGTGAATTGTTTCTGACAAGTCTTACCACAAGAGTGTATAATGACAGAAATTTCAATGGTTGTGCCTTAGGAATTGCAGTTTTAAGAATGATGTTGTAACAATTTTATTTCAAATGGAAATTTTATTCATTTCTTTTATACTACCTTACCCTAACTTAGAGAGAGGAAGATCTCCTTCAAGTGTAGGAGTACTTCCAATGCAGCCAGTATAACAATTTGCTAAATAAAATCACACTCGGTTTTAAAGAATAAGCTTCAACACATACTAGAATATGAGAAAACAGTTGCTTCGTTTGATATGGTACCAAGATTTGTTGAATGATGAGGGAATAGGGTGTATTAACCACTACTTGAAACCAAGATTCAATGAGATCCACATATTTATGACTTTCCAAATTATGCAAGTATTCCATAGTTTGATGATCACTCTCTCGAAGGCATAAAGGATCTGGTGAAAGATAAGAGATAAAGCCCTCAAGTTCAGGCTCAAATATCTACTTTTCAAATTGACAAGAATGGTCAAGGGGAATTCTAGGGTTTTTAGTTTCAACAATAGTTTTAGAATAGGTTCCAATTATAGATTTCTCCTCTAATGGTATTTGAATTAGATCTTCCTGCGGTGAATGTTTTGTAGTGATAGGAGATGATTCCAAACTCACCCCTTCCACCAACCCTGAAGATATATCATTTTTTTCAGTGGGAGAATCAACAGAAAGAACAAGTGTTTTAATTAGTTGAGAAACCTCCTTGTTTGGATTAGGGTCTAAGCTATAGTTTTGGATAGGGTTTGAACTAGGGTTTGGGTTAAGGCTTGGACTAGGCTTTGGATTTGGATTAGAGTTAGGTCTAGGGTTTAAGTTAAGGTTGGGCTTTGAATGAGGGCTAGGTTTAGGGTTAGGGTATGGATTAGGATAAGGACTAGGGTATGGATTAGGGTTAGGGTTACAGAAAGGTTGCATAGGTAATTGAGACCAAGAAGGATGATAACTTGATGGCACATGTGATTTTTGTTGATTTTGCATGAAAGACTGCCCTGAGGAAAACCATTCTTGAGGCCATGGGGATATCTAAATAGAAGAAGAGGTCCATGGAGAGGGCCATTGTGGCCATGAAGTAGGATAATTGATTGGAGGAGGATTAAAAGTTTTCCATGAAGCTACAGGATTATAAATATGTTGAGGAACCTGATCAGGAGAATAAACATTATTCCAAGTATTGAATGGTGATGGGTTTTGAGTTATACCTGGTGGTTGATTTGATTCCTTACTTGATTCCCTGAGTACCTTTAGTAATCGTGGCAGTAATGGGTAATGTTTGGTTGCATGACCATCCTCACAAATTTTGCAAACTTTCAGACTATTAAGTGGGCACTTTACAAGGAAATTCTTCTTTCTATAGTTGGCACAAAGGATAAGAAGTGGTTCTTCATCCTTCTCTTGTTCTTGCAAATCATCCAATTTCAAAATCAAATATATAATGATATTAAATTTATGTTCAATAAAAATATTAAATTATGCACTTGTGAATTCTTCATTGGAAGAATTATATGCCTCTGTAGCAGCATCAAAACCCTCCATTGAATGATTCCTCGAAATACCATTTTCCTGTTCTCAACAAGTCAACTGGCATATTCTGTCGACACACAAAATATTGTATCATTAAAATGCTTGAAATTTTAAAATGAATTAAAAAATGCTAATTCAAATTAAAATTACCAAACTTTCTTAATTGGATGACCAAACTTTGGAGCAACCCCACAATAGTGGATTCGTGACTCTTCACTCATGTCTTACCATCTACTCTCCACCCTTTGTTTGTCCTGCAACTAATATCACACAAAAAAAACTTGTGAAAGAAACTAGGCTCTAATCCCTTTAGCACCAACCTGGCAACAATGCTAAAAATGTTGATGAAATTATATGTTTATAGTTTCCAACACTATACTCTTAATCCGGGACTCGTAAGCTTCGAGGCACAAGTGTAGGTAATGCAGGATTAGAGAATCTAACCTAAACTAGGGCATAAAATCAATTTAATTCTTAAGTACATAATTGTTGTACCTATGAAATAACACACTGGTGACTTGTTGTAAAAGAACACACTATTCATTTTCCGGAAGGAAACTCTAATCTACCACTCATTTGACGTAGAAGAAATTCTTCATTTAACAGAAGAAATCCAAAGGAAATCAATCTACTCAATCCATTAAAACAATACTACCACGCTTTCTACTCTAATTCACTGCAAACATATTGGCAATTAAAAAGGAAACCCTACTGGAATAAAAGAATCAATGGAATTCAATCTAAGCACTAAATCTTAAACAAGAATCAACCTCTTCACTCTTAAAGCAGGAAATTCAAATTCTAACTGTGGAAAAGGTGGAATCAAACAACCATCTATATTTGAGAAATAAAAATGCAATCAATCTCTTAAACTGTCATATCCATTCAAACTAACCAATCTACTCTTTGCTCAGAAATAAAATGCTCCCAAAACCACACTTTAGCTACTGCAAACACTGATAATGAAAATCAATCTATTGAGGTTGAAATGAAATCTCAACGAAAGGATCTGAGTTTACAACAAAATTAAATTGTTGTCACACTGCTTATAAAATCAATTCCTATGCTATTGTAATTGGAAATTAAAATAATTCCATTGTTCTGGCAATTACTCTATGACATTTCAATGACTTAAATTAAATCACATTGCTTGAACTAATTAAATCACACTTCTCACTACTTGAACTAATTACAATGCACTCATCCTAAATTAAATCATGATGCTTGAATTAAATCATACCAATATTTGAATGAAATATCACTATTTTAAACTAGATCTCACCGAATAAATTAAATCTCAATGCTGGAAATGAACCATACAATTTAAACTAGATAACACTAAATGACACTACTAGAATTATATCACAATGCTTTGAAATAAATCTCACAATTTAATTTAAACAATACTAAGGAATGAAATCACACTATTAGAACTAAATCACAATTTGAATTGGGAAAAATGGAAAGCACAATACCTATCGCTATCTAAAATGTTATCAAGCACGAATTCATTTTATAACTGCAGTCTATATACCTAAAACCATAAATCATTCATTCACTAATCGGCAAATCATAAATCAACCACTTCAACACGCAGGAGCAAAATCACATTGTACAATCATAGTTTATATTCATAAGCGCACAAGAATCATTTCATGTAGACTCAAAACCGTTAATGTTTCTAACTCTTGAATGCTCCAAATTCAATTCGAATGTACTCGGCTCTACCATGAGGAAACAAAGTATGATTGTGTGTTAAACATGAGCACTATTATGATATAAATTGGGGCTTGCAACTCAGAACAAAGAACCTTCAATCAATTGATTTGTGCAATAAAAAAATGACCAAAGCACTTTAAAATTGAATCACACATCCCACTGAATCACATAGGAAATATTAATTGTTTGCAGCCATAACTTAATGAAAGCTATGAAATTACACACATCTAATTAACTTATGTTGTTGATGAATCTTACTTCCAGATAATGGTGGGCCCTTCCATACCTGGAGTAAGCTTAGATTACTTTAATAGAAATCATTTTTAAAGCATTAAAAACAAAAACTCACAATCAACCATATTGAGAAACACTTTGAATCAAAACATGTTCACGTTGTATCACTCAAACAAGTCTTCAATTATAAAATAAAATGCCTTACAACAACTTGAAGCTCACATTTCAACAAATGATAATATCCAAATGCTAAATATCCCCTCCATTCATTACAGCGTTGGCCTTTATAGAGAACAATATCATACATAAAATAGCAATGGATCTCTTTACATGGAAAACTCAGAAAACTTAAACTAATTTTAGAATTCCCAATTTGATTGCCATAACAATATTTCTCTTCTTGCCATAATTACTCCCAACTGAGCACTAACACCAGGATGTGCTAGCTTCACATTTATCTTGGAACATTTCTAGCTGCATTTGACCCAAAAAATTCCAAAACAGGCCTGTTTGGGAGATTTTTGCAAATTTGGAATTTTCGAAATTTTATACAAATTGGCCCCAAAGAAGCCGCACTATATCCCAAACTGTAAGGAATTTTGGAAAAAAATTTAGATGTAATAAATATGCTATATGGAAACCAAAACCCATGTTCCATAATTTCTCCATTATTCTTCAGATGCATCAAAATCGAGGCAGAAGTTGGCAGTTTACAATTTATTGCAGATTTGGACAAATTGGCTAATTTCCTTCTAGAGACTGACATGACTGAGATGGGTGGAATCCAAGTTATGGAGAGGTATTGTAACACTATTTTTGACAATAGCCTCTATCAGTTTCTCCAAAAGCATTCCAAAAGTGTCAAAGCCCTAAATTAGGCATTTCCGCACTCAAATGGCTTGTGAAGGATTTCGGCAATGGAACCCTATGATAAATGTACTCAACAAAACAGTCACCATTAAATCATAGAATAATCATATTTAATCATATATAAGTGAAGAAAACTAGTGATAATCAACCAGAGAGTGTATTTGACAACAAATTATAGAATTAGGGTATGGAATGGGCTAAAAACCTAGGGTTTTAGGGTATGAACGGTGATATTTCATGATGAAAACATGGGCATATTCAAGGCCCAACAGTGGATTTATTCAACTCTCTATAATCTACACATATACTCCACTTTCCATTTTTCTTTGGCACCACAACTAAGGGATAAACCCATTGACTATCATAAATAGGATAGATGAATCCAACTTGTAACAATTTCTGCAATTCCTCTTTCACTATTTCTTTCATCATAAGATTCATTCTTCTTTGCGGTTGTCTCATTGGTTTAATATGATCATCAGTGTAGATGTGGTGAATACGTGTCTTTGGATGAATTCCCTGCATGTCTGTGTAACCTAGTCAAAATCTTTTGAATATTTCTGTAACAATGCTATTACCTCTTGTTCTTGTGATGATTGTAAATTATTACCAATATTCAAATTACTTCCAGGACTGATTTCGATGATTTTACTCTGTGAATTGGTAATTGAATTAACAGGAAAAATACTTTCAAATGAATTTTGCAATGATTGAATAGTAAAACTTTCCAAGAAACATTGATTTAAAAGATGACTTGTAGCTTCATATTGTGTTATTCTAAGCTGCTCTAAAATATGAAGTTCTAAGATGAAAAGGTCTATTAGATCCTCATTTTCTTCCTCTACTCTAAAATTAAAGACTTGATTAAAACTGAGAACATATTGAGTTTCTTGTTATTATTGTTCATTAAGCAATGATAATAAAGAAGGAGATTGTGTTGCAGGATAGAGTGTAACATGTTTCCTTTCATCCCCATGTGCTATGATCATACTTCCTGATCTGCATCCAATGAAGGAATTGTTGAGAATTTGGAGGGCTGATGATTACTACAAATTCTCTTCTTGATAATTACTTGTGAGATTACTTATGTCTTCTCTTCTTAGCTTATTATGTCTTTCATCAAGTCAATTACCAAAACCACAAGAGACACAAATTGAGGCTCTTCAAGCTAGGGCCAAAACCTCTCCCTCTTGGAGAGGAAAACCCACAAGAAATTATTCTTATAGACTTTCAGATGAGAAGTGTTATCACTCAGGTTTTCCTTGAAGTTGTGGAAAAGGAAAGTAGACCTGAGGTAACCACAAACCAACCTTCAGATACATAATCTAGCCAATCTGTATCCAGAGAGGGCTCTCTCTTTAAAATTTAGCTTTGTTCTTAGAAAGTTTTAGGCTAGTTATAAGTCCAAGAAATTTGGTTTGAATTTGAATGGTGGAATCCGCCAAATGAGGGCAAGATTGAATATTTCAGGCCATTGAGCTATGGAGTCAAAGGAATGGCTTTACTGGATTAATATTCTACACACAAGATGGCTTTGCAGGGCAAGATAGCCAAACATAGAACAATTTTAGAAATTAAAGTGAATGGAATGGATTTTTGAAGGGATGAAAGGCAATCAAGAATCTTTCAACATATTCAAAGAAAGAAAGTGAATGATTACAAATAAAGAGCAATTAAGAATTCTTTACTATAGTAATCAAAATGCTTAAACCAGCGAAACAAGAGCAATTAAGAATTCGTTGCTTATAACCAGTTTAGAAGAAAACATTTAGAATAATCACAATTGAAATCAGAGTACACTTAAGTAAGTTCTGATTTATTCTTTTATGTCAATTATTCAGAAATGGAACACATTGATATTATAAACAGATATAAAACTTAAAACATAGGATAGAAAAGACTTATTGAACTGTAGTCTGACACATGAATCCTGCAAAAAGTCTTGAGCTTCAAATCATCATCCAGCAAGCCACAAAGAAGTTTCTCCAAAGCACTTTTATTCCAAAAGATCAATGTTACAGCAAAGTAGTAGAATCCACCCTCAATAGTCCATTCGAGGGCTTATTTATACAAAAATGATTAAAAATATCTCACAATAACCTAGGAAATAATCTAGGGTGACTAATGAATAAGTTACAACATAAAGGGAGACAGATGGTCTCGTAGATAGGATAAAAGGCAACTGTTGATGTGTTGTTTCCTCCTTTTATGCATGTGCTGGAGGCAGGTCCTACAATCTAGCTCGATGTTGTCCTCTTTGGTAATTCTTTTCTGACTGCCTTGCTTGTCTGATACTCTTCTATTCTTACTGATACACTTTCAACTACTTAGCTAATACTCTTTAACCTTTGTTCATCTATTTATCCTTCACACAATAGTAAAAAGGAAAAATTTTCCATATGAAGATGAATTTTACAAAATTTCTAACAGGTCTTCCCACCATTTGTCTTCTGCTATTTTGGTTCATTGGATTTTTCTTAATGTTTCATCAGCCTCTGTGTATATGAATAAATTGGGTTGATTTTGGAACAAATATCTTATTTCATGCTCAAGATGAAATAAATTCTTTAATATGTCATAAAGATTCTTTCCTGTAGGCAATGTCGATTCTGATGAACTGATAGAGGAACAGGTTACATTGTGAGCATGTATGTCCAATCTATTAACATAATTTCCCAAGTCCATTATTTTGTCTTCTGAAATCATAGGACTGGGCAACCCGCTGGCTAATAAAACATTAAACCTTTCTTTGAAGGCAATGATCTCTTCCTGAATATCTGAGCACTTACGTTCCAGATTTTGCATAAGAGTTCTCTTAGTAAAAACTTTTTTTATTTCTAAAATTGTACCTGTTCTGTCCTCAATTCCAAGCTCTGCAAGCTGCTTTCTGGTCTGGGTGTTTAAGAACTGTATGAGTTGATTTGCTTGTTCAGGTCTGTCTCTCAATTCTTCTCTTGTTTTGTCAATTTCCTCTAGAGCTATTTTGACCAAGTCATTTTGTTCAAAGATTATTTGAATGAAGGACCAAATATCCTTTATTGACTGAATAATATTATTCCAAAGAATTTCATTGATTTCTCTCAAAGGCTTCTCCAATGAGAGATCATTTTCTAAAGCTTTAACCAATTTTTCCAACCTTTTGATTTCTCTTGTATGGTCAGCAACATTCTTTTTTGACATATCATATTTTTGTTCCAAATTTATGAGCTGTAACTTTGTAGATTGAAGTTTTGTTACTCTAAGTTTTAAACTTTCCATTTATTTCACTAATTCTTCAGAACTTAAACTAGAAGTATTCACCTGTGATGGGTCTGTTTGCTGGTCTGCTGCTGTTGTACTTGTACCTGTAGTAGCCTCTGTTGTGGATGTCTGAATAATAGACTGCTTTTCTTTCAATGCTTGCTCCAATTCCTTTTCTGTTTCACTTAGTTGCTCATTCATTTTCAGGAGCAACTCCATCATTTCTTCTTCTGAATTTTTCTTCAATACTTCTTCAGTTTGAGGATGCCTTGAAGCTGGTAATTTCAATTGCTTCCTCAATGCAGCAATGTCATCATCCTTCTTTTTAATCAGTGCTTCAATGTCTTTTATATCTTTGGGATTATGACCCAAACTGATGATTATTTCCTCCAAATATTTTATTCTATTATCCTTTGCTTGAGAAGAAGCCTTTTCAATCTGCAACTGGGTACTTGTATTATTCAAAGAATCTTGCAATCTATGAGCTGCCATTGCTTTGTCAGTAAGGGTAGAATATATCATTTCTCCAGTTTTCTTGTGTAATTCTATCTGGTCCAATGGATGAATATCTTTTGCTAGGACCTCAAAGTTGGTCCTGATGTAATCAGCTGCTGTCTATGGCTTTGGCACTTTAGATTTGAAATGGCTCATTAACATTTTCCCTTGCTGAATGTCAAAAACTGACATTAATCTCTCTTGATTTTGTGGAGCCATTTTAAGATACTGATTATACACCTGAACCCTTAATGGATCATTCCTTGCTTTTATACTGATAAATGTCTTTTTTATATCTCCTGCATCTATCTTTGGCTGTTTGAATGAAGACACTTCAGTGCTTAATTGTATTTGTATTTCCTTTCCTTTATGACCTGTATATGTTTCACTAACTGAATCAGTAAGCTGACTATTCTCCCTTTCTTCATCAAATATTTCATCAACAGATTCTACTTCAGGAAGTGGATTTAGTTTCTACCTTTTAGATTGAAGTTGTTGTGAAGATTCCTTAGGAGGAGTAGGATCTTTAACTTGTCTTTTCTTGCCTTTTTCCTCATTAGACGGAGTCTGCAAATTTGAAACTTCAGGATGATTGACTTGAATAGGAGAAACCTGTGTTTGATCTTGTACCTTGGAAGTTTGAGGTTTTTCTGTCATGGTGAATGTTTCAATGACTTGTGCTTCTGGTTCTTTCTTTTTGCCTTTGGATTCAACTGCAATTGATGGAATGTTTTCCTGTAAATTCTGCTGAATAATACCAACAGAAGAAGTACCAATCTCTGGTCTCTGTACCTGTGTAAAAGAATCCAAGTCAAGTATTTTTGCAAGATCTTTCATAACATTATTTATATCAACCTGCTCACTATCCTGCTCTATCAAAGTTCCTTCTACCCACTCATCTGTATTAGCATACTTTTCAATTTCAGGGATTCTTCGATGCATGTAGGGTGCTGATTTGTTTTTCATCCTTTTGTCACAAATAAAGTTGAATGGGTCATAGGGTACCCAATGGAAACTTTTCTGCAATCTGTAATGTTCCTCTAATATCTTTTGAGCTTCTTCCCCTCCATCCCTAGAATTGCAGATAAATGGACCTAGTTGGCTCTTTATCCTGAGTTGAGCCTTTTTCTTGGCATTACAGAAGTGAATTATATCTGAATTGTTCATTTGTTTGAAATACTCAAGTGTAAAAAGTCTCATTGGAACATATCTGGGTAACTTGAAAGGGCTCAATTCACATCCATAAATTCTAATTTCAGTATGATTCTGATAGAAGTACCAGTCACCTATCTTATACTGTTTTGAAAGCTGAAGGATTTTCCTGATTTCATTGCTGAGTCTTGGAGGGGCAACTTCTGTCAACAAGGTAGTTGCAGGATGTATTAAAAGGTCAATGAACTCATTATAAGAATAGGGAGAATCTATGGAACAATGAGTAATGGCTGACCAAAAGATAACAGATCTTGGATTCCTTTGGGCATCAAGTTTTTTGATATGGAAAGGGAAAGTTTCAGACTGGTGATAAAGCATGAGATGGTAAATGACAGTAGAATATTTTAATACTTTCTCGTTCTCTAATTTCATGAATTGGTCATGCATTTTATCTGCAATGAAAGATGCAAAGTCATACCTGACAGCCGGAGGCTGTCCAATGGTGAAGATAGATAATAACACCAGGGTTAAATGATCAACATACTCACTGGTATTAAAACCCATTATGAAAGATATCATACTCTAAATATTTTTCCCTTCTTCAGTAAAATAAACACTAGCATAAGGGGGGGGCCTGTAGGCTGATGCTCTGGCCACATGAAGGTTTGGAAAATGCGAGTTAACTCCCCTTGGGATAATTTGGTGGATTTCTCCAATAACTCTCCCATGGTCAAAGGAGTAAGGGCTTCACTAGGCTGAAAATGTAACATATCATTGATGGACTGAGTAGTTATGGAGAAAAGGATATTCTGGTTTGGGGATAAAACTTCTCTTTGATTTGGATCATAATTAGCATGGCAATAATGGATAATTTCAGGAAAGATATGGACTGAGGGAAAAAGGTATCTAGCAAGACCAGACTCCCATAATCCAATAATATCTGAGCCATTCAAATAATTGTCTCTGCAGCGACAATAAATTCGAAGGGGATTTTCAGTAAACTTCAAGTCCTTTATTTGAAAATCTTTGTCCACTAATGATAAGTAATCCAAATCTCTATGGGGGGCATTCAATGGAGCTACATTCAAGGCTACAGGAACTTACATTTTGGTTCTTGTGTATTCAAAGTGGAAATTTCGGGGGTTTTTCACGGATATGGGCACAATTTCAGTTTTGAAGATGAAATTTACAACTTTCTGTGGACGCAATTGAAATTATGAGGAAAGGGAAGACTCAAAATACTCTGTAACAATTCTTTGGTATAGAATTTTAAACGAACGACATGATTTCACAGAGTTTGAAACGAGAAATGATGTAAATACCTGTTTTTAGAAGGAAAACTGTGTTTAACAGGTACTGATGGACGACGGATGAACGCTTGAATACTGGAATGATGGGGGTCTTCAGTAAATTCTCTTAATGACAGTTTAACAGTCGATTTTCAATTTTTTTAAAGTGGAGGGCGCAATCACTTTCGACACACAGGATAATGAAAAAATGCGCGAAGTTTGGTTTTATTAACAAAGTCAAAGGAATTTTTTATTATTTTCGGGAATGACGTCACTGGTGTACGATGGGACACGTCACGGGGAATGGGCGGTAAGCGGTAAATTCCGCACCGCTTTTGGAGCTAGTGGTTTTATGCGATTTGGCAGCGATTCCATTCAATGCACGACGCGTGGCCAGTGCACTGTTTGGAAACCGCTAGCATTTCGCACGTTAATCTTCAGACGAAGGATGGGCAGCGGAATTAATGTGGGCCGTCGATCTGGGAGCGGGAGATCGGACGGTTGATATGATGTGGTCTTGGTGGAGTTTTAATGCGCGGGCCCAAAGTAATTAACTTTTAATTAATCATTTCGGGCAGTGTGTGATTGGTGGAAAGATTGGTTATTAATTAATCCGGGTGATTAATTAATCTCGTGATTTAATGAAAGTCGGGGTTGCGGCGGGACTTCGGTTTTATTCGTTTTTCCGTTCAAAACATATAAAAATATATGTTTAAACTTTTTTCGATGTATTTTTTATTTATATGGAAATAAATTAATGAAATTTATTTACCATAGGGGCGGGGATAGTTTATATTGATATGTTTTTTGGCCAAAGGGCATATATATTGGGGTTTTATTTCATCATGTGGGTTTAAATACTTCGGCCAAAAACTTATAATAAGATGGGTTTTTGGGATATTTATGTAAAAGGAGTTATATACTATAGGATAAGGTATTTTCACTAGGGATTTAATAGATAAATTAGAGTTAATATGACAAAGGACAAGGTAAACTCAAAATACTTAACTATAACTAAGAAAGTGAAGATTTCTGAAGCAAATTGCATTACATCAACTTCAACACTTAGATTTAGAATAGCAAGTAATTTTGAGGGATTTTTATGAAATATAGCATGATTTTCCTAAGTAAAATAGAATTTTACTTAGTAAAATATTAAAAGTGAATGAGTATAATAATAAATAACTTCAAGTACTTAGGTCATTTTGATTATTAGGCCGAGGGTCCGGTCCCTCCAAAATTCAAGGAAATGCCTTGAGCCCCTCTAATATTTAATTCCTTAGCACTTAAGGGGAATTAGTAAATGTTAGGGAAAAAGTGAGATGGGAAGTTAATGATTTTGACTTTGCTTTCCTCTGAAATTCTGCCAATGTAGTGTTCTCTGCACTTAGTGATGAAAGTAAAGGATTAAAATCATTTAGCACCATCATTCATCACATGAAACTTTGCAACACCATCTACCTACCCTATCTACTTTACTCTACCATTTTCTCTTCTTTATTAGGGTGCACTTAGGCTGGCAAACCCTTATCAATCTTCTTTTATTTTACATGGAAAATCTATCTAATTCTACACTTATTGCATCCAAGGGCATCAGATTAAACTGTTGAGCACCTTTTATTAACTCTACCTATCTACTTATCTGCCAAGATTAAACTGTTTGGTCAGATATTTATTCACTATTCTACAACATGAAATTGAAAAATGAATGAGTCAAGTTTATACAGTTTAACTCTTCATAAATTGTGGCAAAGTTTAACAAGCTGCACAAAATTACTTATTTACAAAAAATGAAATAGTAGTGGCATTTGGACTTGCACACTTTCCTGGTCTATTTTTGTTTGGGGTTCATTTCTTTCACTTTTTTGACCATTTTATTCTTTTTACCCTTTGATTTTTCTTTTAGGGTATACCCTCTTTACATTTTTTAAATTTTTTGATTTTTTGATTTTTAAGAATATGGAACACCTTTGCACAAGAAAAAGGTTTGAACATATTTCATAGTTCACCAAGTCAATCATGAAAAATGACACCTATTGGTATAGGAGTCTAACAAGAAGTACCATGAACATGACACGGACCCTTGACCCTTGTATGCCTCCAAGAATTTATCACTACTTTTTCATTGACTCCTTAAGTTGATCCTTCTTTTTTGCATTGTTGTGCACCATCCCGCACCTTTTTGCACAAGAAATAGAGAGCTTGGCCTCTCACTGCATTTCCCTTCTTTGGCTGAGTGTGATCCTTACTGAAATATTAACACCTTTATGTGGACAAATTTCATTTCCATTTGACCTCGATGGCTAGTCTTCAATGTACACATGGCATGCCTTCTTTCATTAAGCAGACCATACTATAGTGATACCCTTTCTAGACTTGTATTACTTCGTTGAACCAAATTATTATACTTCCTACTTATAGTACCTCTGTCACTTCCTGAAATTCGTGAACAGACTTATATTGTTGTGATGTTCTTCAAGAGTTTATACCCAAACCATGTATGTATGTTATCCCTTTTCCTTCACGTATCTGTCCCCTTACTACGCTAAAACCACAATTTAAAATTCACACTTTTGTTGATCGAACTTATTATAGACTTGTCCAAGATCTATCTTCAAATGAAATCACAGATATAGTCTTCCTTTCTCACACTTTTCTTCATTCTTGCAACTCGCACTAAATCTCATAACACTTGTCTGAAATTTTGTGTCAAATTAAAATATGCGTGCTCCTATAAATAGTTGTTCCTGAATGTAAATAAGTCGACATGTTCTTTGACTTTGAGGCCGACTTGAACAAGTATTATAGGTCAACTTGAACAAAGTATTTTCTAGTGGGATGAAGGTTGATTTGATAGGTTCTCCAACACTAATATTGATCCCCATTTTTTTGCAATCTTCAAGACTTATGTGACAAAGTCTAGAGGCATATAAGTGACTAGACTCTTCATAAACATGACTCACTATTTATGACCAGAAAACAAATCCCTAATAGACATCAAGAAGATGTTTATTAAAATATAATAAAACCTTTCTCATGAAACCCATGAATCAAGCATACCAAAAATAGGTATATTATTATCTTTGTCTTCTTTACATAAATACATAAGGACATATGAAGATCGATCCTAGTTACACTTGTCAACAGGCATCTGTTGTGGCTAACCATGGTCTGCTTAGAATTAAAGAATGACCTCCTAAATTTGTTTTTGGCTGCAAGATTATAAATTCTACAGGATATTCCCATGAATCCAAAGAAACATTGATATCTTCTAATATTACCTATGGTACAACTTTAGATCTATCTGCAAGCTCCAAAATTGTAGTAGTAGGTATAATATTGTTCAATTTCAAGTGTTTCATAGTTTCTGTAGTCATAACATTTATAGCTGCTCCCAAATCTATTAAAGTATTTGGAACTGAAAAATTATTGATAGAAATGGCAACCATAGGGATCTCGGGGTCAATATATTTTTCAGTTTTTGTTTTTGTAGACATGAGACTAGCCAATTTTCCAATGACTTGGATTGTGGGTGGATCACTTTTCTTTCTGTCAGTTTTCTTGATGTATAACTCCTTTATTTTTTTTTCATAAATTGGAATATCTTTTATAGATTGTAACAAAGGAATTTTGACATAATCATTCTTTAATTCATCCACAATATCAAATTCAAGAAAAGACATTGGAATTTCCTTCTCTACTAACCTCTCTAGATAGGGTGGTGTTTGATTCATAATAGCTTTTCCTTTATGAATTTGATTTCCTGGATGAGATTTTTCAGTTTTTTCTCCTTGTTCAGTTTATTATTTTATGATTGGTGAAGAATCTTTGTGTAACACTTTCCCAGACCTTAAGTGGACATCTTGTATGGGAATAATATAGTATGTAGGAAAATATGTTGATTCTTCCACATTTTATGTTGGTTTGTCCACTTTTTTACTTTGATTTTCTACTGGATGAGATGATAATTGAGTTGGTCTAGGTGGAGGTTGGTTAGAAGGGAGTTGAAGCTGCTGAGGTTGAGTTAGTAATGGTGCTGGATTTTGTGGCGGAAATGACATTGGCTGAGAATGTTGCTGGAATTTTTGGTATTGGAATGGTTGTTGAGGATATGGTTGTTGGTATGGATGTTGATATGGTTGTTGGTATTGTTGAGGATACATTTGTTTACATGGGCTGTTTCCATAACTATATGCTCTCCAACCTTGTGTAGGTTGGTTTTGGTATTGTTGTGGAGGCCAAGCCTGCCATGGCATTGGAGTATTCCATGAATTTTGAGGAGGATACTGATAATTCTAGGGGTTTTGTTGAGGGAATTGTTGAGGAATCCTTGGTTCCCAAGGTCTTCTTTGTGCCATATAGTAAAAAGAATCTATCCCTTGTACTTCTTCCATTTACAATTCTATAATTTTTGGACAGTTTTCAGTTGCATGATTCTCTGTACAAAGTCCACACACTTGTATACTATCCAAAGGACATTCTCTAAGTGGATGTTTCTTCCTACAATTTGGACAAAATATTGATAAGATTTGATCTTGTTATTCTTTCTCTTCTTTGCTTTTAAAACATCAAATTGCGTTCCTAAAGTGCTTAAAAGATCTGTTTTAAAATTTTCTAGCAAACTTCCTATTTCTGCTCTTGTTACTCCTCTTGTTGCAGATTTGGAAGCTCTTGATGTAACATCCCTTTTTCCACATTTTTATATTCCCATAGGAAAATTTTTGACATAGTTCAGTAATATCATCAAATGGTAGGATTGAGATATATTCTTTGCCCATCATATTGAGAATATCTAAGTATTCATCTCTGATGCCTTTAAGAAAAATTGTGCAGATGGTATCGAGATTCAGAGAATGTTGTTTGGATTTTTGTAGATCGTAGAGAAATATTTCTAAGTATTCCTCCAAACTTTCATATTCTTGTTGTGTCATTATAAAAATATCTTCTTTTGATTCTCTAGCCCTGCAATAGGCCTGAAACTTTTTAAGAAAAATTCTCTTCATGTCATCCCAAGAAGCAATGATATGTTCTCCTAAACCCATAAACCATTTTAGTGTTGCTTCTTTCAAAGTAGCAGGAAAGAGACGAAGTTTACGTGTGTATCCATAAGTTCGACATAAGATATCAAATTCGAACATAAATGAGTCGGGATATTTTGTTGACATTCCATAAAAATTGGGCTAAACAGAAGGTGGAATGTTTTCCATTTTCACTTCTTCTCCTAGTATTTCTCTTGTATCTAATATTGGGAAGCCAAAGGTAGCTTCCTGAACATTGCCTTGTTCTATATCATGTATTATTTTGTTATCATACTCTCTTTTTTATTCCTCTTCTCTTCTTCTTTCTTATGATATTCTTTTGTCTTCCTCTCTGTTTCTCTCTGCTTCTATTCTCCTTTATTCCTCTCTTTTTCTCTATCGTTCCTTTTGTTGTCTCTCATATTGAAGTCTTTGTTCTGGAGTCATAAGTGGCATATTAGATCCTTCTCCTTCTTCAGTCATTTCCTATTCATAATTTTTTAATGTTTCAATATGAGGTTTATTTGGTGTTTCCTCAACTATCTTAATTTTTTCAAGGACTGGTTGTTCTAATTGTTTAACAATTGGTTTTCTTTTTTACTTTTGAAAGGGGTTTCTTTTGGTGTTTTCTTCCTTTTTTACCTCCAAGGCCAACAAGTTATGTCTCTCAATTAGAGTCAATATTTGTCATGATATTTGTTTTTCTTCTAATTCCTCTAGAGTTGGTCTCCCAACTACTGGTGTTGTTAGTCCTGATAGTCCTACCCCTATGGATGGTTGAATTTTTGGGGTTTTTTTTTTTAAATGAAACTACCTTTCTAATCTCTATCTCTAGGCATAAAGAAACATAACTAAAATAAAAAGTAAGTTTTTGTTGTTTTTGATGTGTTTTTGTTTTTGTTTTTTTTATCTTCCTATTTGAATACTTTGAAATATGCTTCGTTGTAAAAGATGTCAAAAATGTCGGGTGAATTTACTAGGTAAACTAACACAAGTATTTAATTATCAATCCAGGTTTGTAAAACTTGGAAGCATGTCCAAAATATATGGATTTCAACTGCAGTCAATTTTAGAAGACAAATTATAGAAATTGAAAGAAATGCATATTACAAATATAAAATTTAACTAAGTAATTTCTAATTCAATATGTAATAAGTAGGATAAGAGGCTCCTAACTTAGGACAACCAGGTTTACCTTCTCTACAATACTACTTCAAGAACACAAATCAAAATAACTAATAAACAATAGCTTAAGATGCATAAAAGAATAAGAGAATATGCTCCTAACTAAGGATGTCCATGTTGTCCTTCTTTATAATTTTATTCATCATTAATACCATTGTACGAAAACTGGAAATTTAGAAAATAACTTAAACAAAAGAAAGGAAGATGAATTCTAGTCACTGTTCTTTGATCAGATAGAAGGAGAATTTTACTAAAACTCTTGTTTGACCCTTCATATGAAGATTAGAATTTAAACTAAGATTCATGAGAAAACATAATAAATTTCCATACATCTAAATAACTGAGTAAACATAAAGCAAAACTAATTTATGAAATTTCAGCTAAAATAGTCAAAAAGTGCACTTAGCTCGGTGTGGGGGTCCTCCACCCTTGCCTTGCACACTGAAACAAATTCTCAGCTACTGCAACTCAATCAATCATTCATCAAATTGAACAGAAAAAAGAATATAGAACTGGTTTCTCCAATTAAATCACAATATTCAAAAATCTCAAATGAAATCATACAAATTCTCCATGTTCATGCCTTCAATGTTTTTGGTTTAAATAGAAAAGTATTAAACAAAATTGAATAAAATGCCTCTAACAGTCATATCTATCCTAATCCCATCTATCTTGGTTTAACTCATTCATCTAATCACACAAAATCTAGAAAATCCCACAAAATACTAATTTTGGCCTATTTCCTAAAGATTTTATGAAAGACAGGTAATGTTTGACGAGCTTTGGTCGGGCTTGTTTTAGCTTGGTTTGATTGAACCAATAGGTATATGTCCATCCTTGGTTCCCAATCTTTCTAAATATGTGCTCAACTCATGCCGAGGTGTCCTGAAAGTATAAATTCAATGGAGCCATTACGGGAATTTTTAGTTCTGTCCAAAAATGCACTTAAAACCTAATTTTTGTAAAGATATCTAAAAAATGAAAAACATAATTTATTTACCTGAATATGCATAAATTGGTCAAAATAAGGTATGTATGGATGGTATATGATTGGATATAATGGAAATTAGGTGTATTTAATAAGCAAAAATTGATAAAAAAAAGAGGGCCAATAGCGATCCCACAAACCATTAAGAGTAATTATTCAAAGATCACTTGGCATCCAAGCCTCTAAAATAGTTTTAGGGTTTAAGGGCCTCCATTATAATATTCATTCCATAAAACTTAACCTTGAAATTCCCCTTGATCCCTTCCTTAGGAGCCTTCAACCTTTCCTTCCAAAGTGCTGAATATTGCAACAAGAAACAGTGAAAGTGGCATCCAAAAACATCATTCCTTGATCCCAGTGAAAAATAATCACCTAAAATAGGTGGGGCCCTCACATGATATTTTTAGGTGTATGTCTATTTTTAGAATGGTGAGCATATTCTAAAATTAGTAGGAGGCTGATTCTATATGGTTGAGAAAATTATATCTTTAGATGGAATTTCTATTTTTAGAAGATGGGCGAAGTCTATTTATAGATTCCTAATCTAAAAATAGAATGCATGTCGATTATTATTAGACCTTAATAATAATCAGACAATAAATAGTAACTTATTCTCTTGGAGCATTTTATTTCAGTGAATAGATGTGGCACATCAGTGGGCTAAAGGAATTACACAATTCCTAGGGTGGTTGGTGACTCATGCATGGAGGACTTCGTTATAATTGATAGTGCCAAGTTGTACTAGAGTTGGAAGAGTTGTTATGTGAGTTGTTATTTAGTTTAAATCAGGTCAGTGAGTTAAACTCAGTTGTGCTAGTTGCTACTGAACATACACTAGTGAAAGATGAGTGAATTAATTATTTAATTAATTCACAAGTAGTGTCTTACTTGCAACTGAATAAATACAACAGTTAATTACTTGCATGTCAGATCCAGTGGAGACCCAGTGGAGAGATAGGTGAAAGGGTGACATGTACTATCAGTTGTGAGTATAGTGATGCATTCAATGCATCTACACACACATTGGAGATGCTTATGAGGATTGCACAGTCAAGGCAAGGCAAGGTCGAATTCATTCAGGGATCTTCTTCAACAGGGATTATGCAGTGGAGGTAGGTTTTCAGGAGGCAAGAAATTGGTGCATAGATATGCAAATTTTTGCATGACAGTGTGTGACGATAGTATATTGTACTGAGAGCTCTATGAGCTGAGCTTTGTATGAGATTGTTACATGTTCCATTGATATACATAATATATGATAGTTGGAGTTTTTAGCTTTAATATTTCCCGGTAAAACATCTTGTTATGTGTGATTGGTTTTGCTTCATATGTGTTTTGCAATTGGCGATTTAATTTCCGCAAAGAATTAAGTGGAAGGATTCTGTATTTAACATAAGATTAAATTTGTTAGATCAGGAGAATCCAGAAATACATTATTATGTTTATAAATTTCTACATGGTATCAGAGTAGTGTTGATCACTAGAGATTGCAATATTGAAGCGATGTTGAGTTTTGTGCTGGTGGACAATTCGAATTTGCTACAAGAATTTATTGGTGCGACAGTTGAGTATACATTGAAATGTTTTTCAATGGGTTGTGGTTGGAGTATGCACTCGAGGGAAGCTCTAACTATATAGCCTGGAAGGACAGGATGGAGGCGGTGCTTGAAGATAATGGCTTGAAGGATTTCATCGATAGCGATGTTCCTAAGCCCACTTCGGCGGATGTTGCAGTACTTGACGCATGGAAAAAGAAAGTAGAAAGGGAAAGGATGATTCTGTTGGAAGGTGTGAAATACCATATTGTGTCAAGCCTTCATGGGAAAGCCACTCCATTTTCAATGTGGAAGGCTTTGACGAATATTTTCCAAAGCAGCAGCAACCATAGGAAATTGGTGCTAAAGGATAAACTCAGAAAAATCAAGATGGAGAAGAACGACACTATTCCAGTATACTTGAAAAAGTTTGTCGAATGCAGGGATGAGCTTGGGAGTATATGAGTCAGTGTTGCGGATGATGACTTGGTGAGATTGGCTCTCCTTGGGCTTCTGAAGAGTTGGCATAGTTATCAGGACTCTATCAACTGATGGGAAAAACTGCCGGATTGGGAATGACTGTGGTTAGATCTAGTGCAGGAGGAGTTCAGGCAAAACACCAGGGATGGCTCTTCATCAAAGCATGATGATGAAGAGGATTTTTCTTTGGTTGCCAAGGCAAAGAAGAATAAGGGGAAGAAATCCCATTCAAAATCTAAGGCCGGTGAAGATGGAAAGGAGCACAACATGTCCAAAGTGAAGTGTTTTCACTGTCACGAGTTTGGACATATCGCCACAAATTGTCCACATAAGAAGAAGATGAACAAGATGGTTGTTGGAGCTACAGCTGGTGAGGATCCTGTCTCGTAATTTGAGCTTGACTTCTCATTGATCGCATGCATGGTGTCTAGTGCATTTTGATCGGGGTGGTACTTTGATAGTGGTGCTTCCTTTCACATGATGGGAGATGAGAAATTGTTCAATGACTTGGTGGAGAAAGATCTCTAGATGCATATTGAGTTGGGTGATGATGGACGATACAGTGCAACCGACATTGGTACCATTACTTTTCAGAGGGTGTTAAGTAAACTCTTTCATTTAAAAGATGTTGTGCATGTTCCAGGTTTAAAGAAGCATTTAATATCAGTCACAATGTTAGAGGATAGAGGCTATGATGTTGTCTTTAGTGAAGGAAAATTTTTCCTGCGACACAAAGAAACAGGGCAAGCCAAGAAGGTTGGAATACGAGTTAAGAATCTCTATAGACTTGAAGTAGATGGGATTTCTACGAAGCTTCCTACTGTTGGGAAGTGCGAGGAAGACATGCAATTGAAGCTCGAGAGGGAGCAAGATTTTCATGCAGGTAAGAGTGAACCTCAGGATGTGGAGAAGCCACAAGATGAGGATCATGGAGTGGGAGCGACCACTCATGCAAAGAAATTTCAAGCCAGATGGGTAGAGGGAGTTCATACAACTATACCACCAGGTGAGAGGTGGTGCGACATGCATGAGTAATCCTAAGAAGAGATTTTTGGGTAGGATTCATTAAGATGGTGTGGATCTCATGAATTGAACTTGGCTATGAAGAGCCCACAAATCAGCAGTAGCATGATCAATTGGATTGATGCAGTCAGATAAAAGTGACAGAGTCAGATACTCAAGCACGAATCAGAGTTGGCAGCAAGTGAAGAGTGCATGGGTGTAGAGTTCAATAGCGCAGTGGTTCCTGAAGACATGTGCAGTAGCTAAGCAGAGGTATTAAGACTTTGATGAAATATGCATTATACTAATTAAGTTGTTTGGAGGCTATTCAGTTTCGGAAGTGTTGCATGCAAAGGTTACAGGGCGGATGCATGGAGTTGTAGGGCGCATGCAAATACAGTCATTTCTTGTTGAGAGGGAGTGTTGAAGATTGCAACAAGAAATAATGAAAGTGGCATCCAAAAACATCATTCCTTGATCCTAGTGAAAAATAATCACCTAACCTAGGTGGGGCCCACACAGGCTATTTTTAGGTGTATTTCTATTTTTAGAATGGTGAGCATATTCTAAAATTAGCATGAGGTTGATTCTAGATGGTTGAGCAAATTCTATCTTTAGATATAATTTCTATTTTTAGAAGATGGGCGAAGTCTATTTATAGATCGCTAATCTAAAAATAGAATGCGTGTGATTATTATTAGCCCTTAATAATAATCAGACAATAAAGAATAACTTATTCTCTAGGAGAATTTTATTTCAGTGAACAGATGTGGCACATCAGTGGGTTGAAAGAATTGCACAATTCCTAGGTGGTTGGTGGTTGGTGGTTGATGCATGGAGGACTTCGTTATAACTGATAGTGTCAAGTTGTAACAGAGTTGGAAGAGTAGTTATGTGAGTTGTTATTTAGCTTAAATCAGTTCAGTGAGTTAAACTCAATTGTTCTAGTTGTAACTGAACATACACTAGTGAAAGATGAGTGAATTAATTAATTAATTAATTCACAAGTAGTGTCTTACTTGCAACTGAATAAATATGATAGTTAACTACTTGCATGTCAGATCCAGTGGAGACCCAGTGGAGAGATAGGTGAAAGGGTGAGAAGGACTATCAGTTGTGACTATAGTGATGCATTCAATGAATCTAGACACACATTGGAGATGCTTATGAGGATTGCGCAATCAAGACAAGGCAAGGTCGAATTCATTCAAGGATCTTCTTCAGCTGGGACTGTGTAGTGGAGGCAGGCTGCCAGGATGCAAGAAATTGGTGCATAGATATGAAAATTTCTACATGACAGTGTGTGACGATTGTATATTGTATTGAGAGCTCTATGAGTTGAGCTTTGTATGATATTGTTACATGTTCCATTGATATACATAATATATGATAGTTGGGGTTTTTAGCTTTAATATTTCCTGGAAAAACATCTTGTTATGTGCGATTGATTTTGCTTCATATGTGTTTTTCAATTGGTTATTTAATTTCCGTAAAGAATTAAGTGGAAGGATTCTATATTTAACATAAAATTAATTTTTTTAGATTAGGAGAATCTAGAAATACATTATTGTGTTTATAAATTTCTACACAAAGCAAGAAAGCTATATATCTGAGCCTCTCTCATGAGTAGGCCTCTATGATCACCCCTCACCCTATCAGTGTCTACTTCTTTTGTGGTCCTTATCATATCGGGTCTCCTCTAATCGGTTAAAGTCTGTAAAGAGTAGGGAGCCTTAGCCAAGGTGACAGTGGGATATTGCGCCATTTTTTCCCTTGATCTAGTAGTAGCCCTCCAAGGACCACACCCTTT
This sequence comes from Pinus albicaulis, assembly GCA_034641835.2. Classification (NCBI taxonomy): domain Eukaryota; kingdom Viridiplantae; phylum Streptophyta; class Pinopsida; order Pinales; family Pinaceae; genus Pinus; species Pinus albicaulis. The sequence continues at coordinate 800,032,264 of CM076577.1, forward strand.
AGAGCCCCTACTAATTTGAGTGGTGATAGGCACCATAACGAGCAAATATATTCTAATATTATAAATAATTTAATGTAGAAATTCTTTAAATATTATTAAAATTGTAATATTGATTCCTCATATCATGATTCCATAAATGGTGTATGATTGCACTAAAGTATTTTATGTATTATCAGGCCTGTAAAGAATATAAATGTATTAGTATGATCAATCAATGAATTGTACATTATTTTACCTTGAAGAAAATGTAAGATTATAAATTGCTAATTTTATTTTGTACAAATATACAACAATATTTCAAATAGATTTCATTGATAAAATTGATTCCTACATTAATGATGACCTAATCTATGAATTCGTGGATTTTCCTTTAACTCTGGATATTATAACATTGGAAGTTGTTAAATAGATAAAAAAATTCAGTCTTAGCTTCTTTATGTATTAGTTAGAACTATAATATTACATGCCCAATTGATATAGTTATTGTGAGTTGGTGTTAAACATATTCCATATGTATGTGATTCTCGATTGATCTTGATAATTTATTATATCAAGGTTAATACATGAATGAAGAATACATCCAAACAATCGATCTCAATCCTGGATGAGGCCTCATTTACTTTTGTGACTTCAATATCATCAGATTGGGATGCACCTATTGAATTGAGTCGACTAATTTAATTGTATTTATTCTACATCCAATCTCAGTATTTCAAATGCAACTTAAAATCAACCCAGAGGTTGATGACATTAATAAAACTTCGGATAATAACCATGGGTGTTGTTGACTATAACTTCAACTTGATTATTACAATGAATTTATGTTGGAGTTATATATAATGGTATAAAATCAATATAATGAAATTCCGCTTAAGTTGGTACGTAAAAATCTGACTTCATATTGCAAGAGACTCATCAAATATTTCACACCTTCATAAGTGCAATGGATGGAATCAAGTATTCAATTAATTTATAGGAACATTAATTATAGGATGAAACCATATTGTTGTCGTGCGTTTTGTGCACTCTAGTAAACAAGAGAGAAACAACCTAGACTGGAGCAGTTTAATATCCCTAGTTGTTTGGTGTGGTTGTCCTCAATGGGTTTACAGGCTCCACTAACCTTCTGCCTCTTCCTTAATAAAAGAAAAAGACAAGGGAAATACTATACTATTTAAACTATCCTAAATATATGCATTGATATGTATACAATGGAAAAAAATTATTAATTAATCTAAGCTAATGACATTATGTTACAATGACACACTATATGCATATATACAAAGAGTCATGAACACAAACTGGAATAAGTTATGAATTCATATTTTTTTTCTATAAAGAATGAAGAATGAATAAGGTTGCTAACAAAATATGGAATAATTAATCTAAAATAGTGAAAATTCTTGATAAGAAAGTAAAGATGAAAAATCATAGAAATGTGGGTCTTCGACTTTCTATAAACAGAATAAGATCAAACTAGATTCCCTTATATATTGATACACTAAGAAATGTCATGAAATACAACTACTATTAGTTTTATCCCAATAGAAAAAAAAACTTCGATGTTTTTTAAAGTTCACAAGATATTTCGATAATCCATTAATGAATAAAATCAATCAATAAACTATGAAACATGATAATGCATCACAAACAATTACAATATAATTATCAATTCAATTTAAAGAAAATAACATATTTTAGAATCTAAATCCCATAATCAACTCACAAGAACTTGAATAATAGTAATGCCCGAAATCAATATCATTCTTAGGATTAAAAAAAAAAATGATACAATTGTTATAAACCATTAAACTAAATTAACAATATAAAAAAGGAAATGCACAAATGCATACTAATTTTCCGCAAAATTAAATAACAAAACACCAATAAACAGGCTTCCCAAAACTTTCAAAAATAAAATTACAAAAAGCTTAAAAAAATATTAGGGCAACCATGGAAGCAATAGTTATAAGCCTTTATTAATCGACTAAAATCAAAATAACGAATCTTACAAAATTTTCCACCATCACTACATGTGCAACATTTCTCCCTTAGTCTCCTCCCTACGGGTGTGCCCCCTACACTAAAGGTCGATCCCCTTTTTTATTCACTTACAACAATTAATATATAACCATTCATATGTCCGTGAAGCGGAGGTCTGACGGTGGAGGGAGAAGCTTTTCATCCCATCCACCAAGGTTCAAATCTCCGTGGAGACATACGCCTGTTGTGTCTTGGCTAGAAGAGTAGGCGACCCCATAGTGGACGTCTCGGCTCTTGTTGAGGCATAAGTTAATTGCTATTGTGTGCGGCTTGCGGGCTGTTGCACCTAGCCTAGGTTTATAGTGGCATCCAGTTGGATTTGAACCCGGGCCTTGCTCAGGAAATTCTCACCAGTTACCGATTGTCCTAGATCTAAAAAAAATATATATAACCATTCATATGTAACAGAAGAGGATTCTTTTGGACAACTTGAATTTGAAATCAAAGCATATCAACGGACAAGATCTATGACAGATATTATTCGTTGAATAATTTTCAACTTTTACAGATAGATTTCGCTTAATAGAGATCCAGAGGCTATGCCAATGGTTGGCTCACCCATAACAGATTTTCTTAGGTTGATTATTTTCCCAAATGCTTCAAATCTTTGTATTGGTTTTATCAACAAGCTTATGATCTTCAAAACAGAACCATCAAAAAAAAAAATCAAAGTTATCAAAGATGCAATAGTTTTTTTTTCACAAGAGAAAAAACATTGTTTTGATTATATTATAGGAAAAAAAAACAATCTATATGCCAAAATACATATTCTCGTCAATAAAAACGTACACTCAGTTCATCCATATTCTCGTCAATAAAAACGTACACTCAGTTCATCCATCGAGAGAAAAAATATGCCCCATCCTAGACATAGAAAAGTAGCCCATGTCACCAACAGGACTGGATATCCAGATTTTCCAAAGTATCCAGATTTGCCAAAAGGCTTTCTAAAAACAGAGTGAGAACAACTTGTAAAAAGAAGCTAGTATAGTGGACAGACGTCACAGATGCGACAGTTAAAAGAAATCAGTTAAAAGAATGAGTATAAAATTTAAGATTCTGTAATCATTCTAAATTTCACTAAACCAAACACAAAAAGATTAAATTATTTTGAAAATATCCCTAAAGATATGTGTCATGTGAATCAAATTTCTCAAATAGAATGCAGTGCGACTTTAGATTTGGCAAAAGGATTAATTTTCGGTGCCAATTTTCTACAAAGGACGCATCTTTCGGTCATGGAATAACAACCAAATATGAATATTAATGCTATAGTTGCGACAAAATTGCAACGATCTTGGGATTTAACCTCCCAGCGATAACAAAAAAATAATTACGCAATAATTTATTCTGCGATCGCATATCCATTTCTCATACTATCACTTAGGATTAATGGCGATTATCTCAAAATATCTCGCTTCCTGTACAACAGTGATATCAGGTGTTTTTATCAATGCCAAAATAAATGAAGAAAATGATTTTAAAATTAAGAAGTTGTTGTTAGTGTGATTTTTTAGATTTTTTTGATATTATTTTAAAAAGTAAAGTAAAATTTTGATTTGTGTTATATAATTTGATTTTTTTTATTATATAAAATTATCTATCATTTCAATAAATTTTTATAAAATTTTAAAAAATTTTTAAAAAAAATCCACAACAAAAATTAATTTTTTAGTTCGCAGTATCATTCAGTCATGTTGCATATATTTGGTTCTTTTATGGTTGACAGACCATACCACTGGATGCGTATGTCACTTAAAATCAGTTAATTTGTTTAGCTCATGGAGTCATATAGTCTTGATGCATATATTTGGTAATTTTATGCTTGACATACAATATCAATGGATGCGGATGTCACTGAAAATAAATTGCAACCTTTCGAAATCTGTGGCTAAACAAATAACTCAAAAGATTGGGTGCCACCTCCTTTACTATTTAATTCATATGATAATAAAAATAACCCCAACAATGAATGAAATATTCCACTCGGCTTTAGAAGTCAACCATCACTTACATTCTTAATACAAACCAACATATAAAATGTTTTATGCACTTGCTAAGTAAATTTTATGGTTGAGTTTATGAGTTTGTTTTATATATTTTTATTTTTAGTGAATAAAAAACATCATATATTTATTAAAACATTGGTACATTAATCTAGAGAAATGATTCAGAATTTTTTTTGATTAATTGAGAGTAGGAAATTACTATTTGACAGAGTCTGGTTTTATATGAAATTTAATGTTTACAAAATATGGCTCATTTCAGGACTAATAACGGATTTGGCATTTGCGTTATTCAAAAGAAAAAAGAGAACATACATAAGCAAACTCGTGCATCAACTCTCTTGTTGAGAGGAGAGTAATACAGAAGATCCAAAACTTGGAGAGGCTAAGAGTAATACAGAAGATCCAAAACTTGGAGAGGCTAATTGCACCAGAAGTTGTGGGGGATGCGATCAATGAGGAGCCAGCTAGACATTACGGAAGCAGATAAGAACACGATATAGGTTGTTGCGTGTCGGAGAAGTGCAGAACAATGATGGAGCCGAAAGGGGCAACCAAACTGCATTTGGAGAGAGAATCTGCTCGAGTATTGAGCTCCCTATAGATGTGCTTGAGAGGAGGGTCATGTAGCCTTTTGAGGAGAAAGCTGATGTGACCAATCCAACCCTACAACCCAGGATGCTGAAATAGTGAATTTCTAGAGAGGCCATCTATAACAGTGTTGGCACACCAAAAATGAGAATGGAGGAAAGTTGGAGATTATAAGCAAGCCAAAGGATGCTCCACAGAGCGAGAACCTCAGCCTTGGTGTTGGTTCCAGCTCCACCGTTCCAGAAGATGTGGAACCTGTCCCCGTTTTCCAACTTAACCCAAGCACCGCAACCACAAGTGTGTTAGCCTCACTCTCATGTGAAAAAAACAATTATAAATCCAAAAACATAATTAAATTAATTAACCTTGAAAATTAGGAATTTATGCTTAATTTTCTAGATTAAGTTGGTTCCTCTTAATTAGGAGTTAGTTTATGCCTACCTAACTTGGCTCCTAGAGTAGTGTGTGGTTGAGATATTTTCTCAACCAAGTTGTCCAAGATAGACGCATTATCTTGAGATGACTTCCTCGTCTATTTATTTGTATCATAACATTATTTTAATAATGAAGAATATGTGAGGAGTGCATCAGAGGCTAAAGCTTTTTCCGCCAGTTCTATGTCTCAGGTATTTTTTATGAGTTGATTAATTTTCTACATGTGGTATCAGAGCTGTGAAAAAAGTGCCTGTGTTGGCTGGAGGATGTTGGTTCGTTGAGTATTTATGTTGTTGGATTAAAAATTGTTTTTATAATCATATGAGAAGAATTTTTATGTAACTGGTGAATATTTCCACCTCGAATTGAAGCCAAGAGCGCTAAGTTGTAGCTGCATTGTGTGCTCAGAAGCCTAACGTGAGGCAATTGAAAGATGTGTTCATGTTTGACTTCGCTTATGGAGCCGTGAGAAAAGATGTGTGAAAATCCATCTACTGTGGGGTTGCACGAGGAGAACACCGAGCTAATTGTGGTGTTGGAACACCGAGCTTGTTGGAATGCAGAGCAGTTTGCATTGCAATTGTAAGATCTATGATTTTACAAGGCCAATATTCTTTTGCTAGAGAAGGTTGTCTTATTTAGTGGCATGATTTGGTTTTTCAGCAGATGGTAACCAACTCTTTCATATGGAAAGAAATGAAACAGAAGTTTTCGGTGCAAATGATTGCTGTGTGTAAGATTTGCTTGGTGCGTTGAACCAGCCTGTGACAGTGGGTATACTGCACAACTTGGGAGCTAGTGGAACAACGTTGGAAGGCACAAATTATTGCGTCGAGAGGCGCTCTACAGCCCAGTATATAGGGATGTGTAGATGTAATGTGTGTAATGTAAACTTTTGATATGTCAGAGTGTATATAGATATGTAGATGTAATGTGAGTAATGTAAACTTTAGATGTGTAGATGTAATGTGAGTAATGTAAACTTTTGATATGTCGGAGTGTATAGAGATGTGTAGATGTAAGGTGTGTAATGTAAACTTTTGATATATTTATCACTTTAATACCGTGGGATGAATACCATGGGCCAAATACCATATTTATAAAAGAGGTATGGTAAAGAAATAAAATATAAATAAACCATGGATATGGTAAATAAATAAAACGTCTTTTTATATTTACTCCATAATCCTATTTATATTTAGGAACACTCAAAAAGTGGTTTTATTAGGTGAATCCTGATCTAAATAGCATGGGCCAAATTATTATTAATACCATGCTAGAAAAACATTATTAACCCTAATATTAATATTAATATTATTATTAATTCTAATATTCACATTATTATATTATAATATTAATATTATTAAATTTGTACCACTTTAGTACCATTGACTGAATACCATGGGCCAAATACCATATTTATAAAAGAGGTATGGTAAATAAATAGAATATAAATAAACCATAGGTATGGTAAATAAATAAAACATCTTTTTATATTTACTCCATAATCCTATTTATATTTAGGAACACTCAAAAAGTGGTTTTATTTAGGTGAATCCTAGCGAAATACCATGGGCCAAATTATTATTAATGCCATGCGAAAGAAACATTATTAACCCTAATATTAATATTAATATTATTATTAATTCTAATATTTACATTATTATATTATAATATTAATATTATTAAATTTAATAAATTTGGATAACGTAGGTTGGTATTTGAGTACACTATATGCATTGCCTATCTCAGGTAACAATAAACATGTAAACGTAAATGTAAAAATAATGTTTAATATTTAACATTTAAAATTTAATCTAATTAATCTAATGTCGGCCTTAATGAAAAATCACTTCTCTCCCTACATATATAAATTTAACACAGTGGGCCAAATACCATATTTTTCTAATTTCTCTTGCATTTGATATTGGAGGGAAAAGAGAGAGAGGGAGAGAGAAGAGAGATGGGGGAAGAGAGAGGGAGGTAGGAGAGGAAGGGAACGAGAGGAAGGAAGAGAGATAGGAGGAGAGAGGGAGGGTATAGAGATGGAGTTGGAGGGTGAGAGAGGGAGGGAAGAATAAATACATAGAGAGAACGAGAAGTGGAGAGAGAGAGGGAGTGACAAGGGAGAAATAGACAGAGTATGTGTATGTTTGGGGGTGAGATAAAGAGAAAAATAAGGAGAGATGGAGGGAATGGGGGGAGAAGGAGAGAGGGACGGATATAGTAACATAGTTGGAGGGAGAGAGAGGGAGATAGAGAGAGAGAGAGATGTGGGAGAGAAAGGGATAGAGGAGAAGGAAGAGAGAGAGGACGTGAGAGAGTGGAGAGGGAGGGAAAGAGAGATGGAGTTAGAGGGGGGGAGAGAGGGAAGATGATTTATTGCACTCGATGCATTGATTTCAGTGTGGATGGTGATTTCTAATGTAAATTTTGATAGATCCAGAGTAATGTAAACTTTTGATATGGTGATTTCTAATCCTATTTGATTTCTTTCACTAGATGCATTGATATCAATGTAGATGTTGGTTTCTAATCTTATTTTGTTACTTGCACTAGATGCATTGATTTCAGTGTAAATACTGATAATATCAAGCTCTGGATCCAGAGTAATGTATTTAGATAGGGAACGATAAGTGGAGAGAGAGAGCGAGTGACAAGTGATAAATAGAGGAGTATGTGTATGTTTGGGGGCGAGATAAAGAGAAAAATAAGGAGAGATGGAGGGAATGGGGGGGAAATGAGAGAGGGAGGGATATAGTAACATAGTTGGAGGGTGAAGAGAGGGAGAGAGAGGAAGAGAGAGGGAGATAGAAAGAGGGATAGATGTGGGAGAGAAAGGGATAGAGGGGAAGAAAGAGAGAGTGGAGAGAGGGAGGGAAAGAGAGATGGAGCTGGAGGGGGGAGAGAGGGAAGATGATTTCTTGCACTCGATGCATTGATTTTGGTGTGTATGGTAATTTATAATCCTATTTTTCTTGCACTATATGCATTGATTTTAGTGTAGATGCTGGGAGAGAGAGAGTGTGTGTGTTGGGGGAGGAAAGAGGATTGGAGGGCAAAGAGAGAGAAAGAGAGAGATATAATTGGATTGAAAAGAGAGAGAGAGAGGAAAATATAGAGGAAGGTAGGAGAGGAAGGACAAGGGAAAGGACATGAGAGAGAGGAAGAGAGTTATGGGGGAAGAGAGAAAATTGGAGGGCAAAGAGAGAGAGAGAGAGAAATGGGGGGGTGGGGGGAGAGATGGAGGGAAGAAGGAATACATATAGAGTGAGAAGTGGAGAGAGAGATGAAGTGACAAGGGAGATCTAGAGAGAGTGCATATATGTTTTGGGGTGAGATAAAGAGATAAATAAGGAGATACAGAGAGAAGGAGAGAGGGAGGGATATAGTAACATAGTTGGAGGGTGAAGAGAGAGGGAGATATATATGTGAGAAATAAATTGAGAGAGAGGAAGGAAGAGGGAGGATGTGAGAGAGTGGAGAGATGGAGGGAAAGAGAGATGTAGTTCGAGGGGGGAGATAGGGAAGTAGATGGTGATTTATAATCCTATTTTATTGCTTGCACTAGATGCATTGATATCAGTGTAGACGTTGGTTTCTAATCTTATTTTATTACTTGCACTAAATGCATTGATTTTAGTGTAGATGTTGATTTCAGTGTATAGGAGGAGAGATGGAGGGAAAGAGAGATGGAGTTGTAGGGGGGAGATAGGGAAGATGATTTATTATACTTGATGCATTGATTTCAGTGTGGATGGTGATTTCTAATCCTATTTTTCTTACACTATATGCATTGATTTTAGTGTAGATGTTGAGAGAGAGATATAATTGGATTGCAGAGAGAGAGAGAGAGAGGAAATGATATAGGAAGGTAGGAGAGGAAGGAAAATAGAGGGGACATGAGAGAGAGGAAGAGAGTTATGAGGGAAGAGAGAAAATTGGAGGGCAAAGAGAGAGAGAGAGGAAGGATGAGCGAGAGGAGGAGAGAGGGAGGGAGATAGAAGGAGAGATGGAAGGATGGAGTTGGAGGGGGAGAGATGGAGGGAAGAAGGAATACATAGAGAGTGAGAAGTGGAGAGAGAGATGTAGTGAAAAGGGAGATATGGAGAGAGTGCGTATATGTTTTGGGGTGAGATAAAGAGATAAAGAAGGAGATATGGAGAGAAGGAGAGAGGGAGGGATATAGTAACATAGTTGGAGGGTGAAGAGAGAGGGAGATATATATGTGGGAAAGAAATGGAGAGAGAGGAAGGAAGAGGGAGGATGTGAGTGAGTGGAGAGATGGAGGGAAAGAGAGATGTAGTTCGAGGGGAGAGATAGGGAAGTAGATGGTGATTTATAATCCTATTTGATTGCTTGCACTAGATGCATTAATATCAGTGTAGATGTTGGTTTCTAATCTTATTTTCTTACTTGCACTAGATCCATTGATTTCAGTGTAGATGTTGATTTCTAATATTTTTTTATTACCTGCATTAGATGCATTGATTTCAGTGTAGATGTTGTTTTGTAATCTTATTTGATTTTTTGCATTAGGTGCATTGATTTTAGTGTAGACGTTGATTTCTGATTTGATGTAATTGGATGTACATTGATGGTACATTAATTTTAAAGTGATTGGATTAAGATTGTACATTGATTTTAGTGTAAGCACACAAAATTATCAATAATGTACATTAATATTTGTGTTATAGTAAATCAACCTATTAATATTGAAGAGCAAGAGAGACAATGTATGATGTTTAGTACAATAGTTCAAGATAAATATTTTAATGGTTTATTATTTCAATTGTCCCTTTCATATAATCGATAAGAAAAGATGACAAAGCTAACAAGGGTGACAATAACAATAGTAAAATAAAATTATTTGAGATTGATCACAATGAAGACTATTTGTAATTGACTACATTCTTATTATTTTCATTTTCTATCATTCAACACTATTACATTATCACTTTGCATTCAAAAAAATTATTTCTTCATTAAAGTTATTAACAATATTTATCATCTCAAAAATATGAGGTAACTAAGAAAATTTTAAAATAAAAATGACGAGATAAATATCAGACATATTTATCATATATAAAATTATTATATTTATATTATCTGTATTTTCATATTATTGATAAAATTAATCATATGTTCGATAGATTTTCCTTGGCTGCACACGACTGAAACCAGCCTAGATCCATCTTAACTCTGGATCTATCAAGCGCCAAGAGGATCAAATCTCTCGAGGTGCAAACCTTTCCTCAAGTTTTGCACTAAAGAAAAGAGGTTTGCACCTCTAGAGATTTGATCCCTCTCAGCGCTTGATAAATCCAAAGTTAAGATGGATCTAGGCTGGTTTAAAAATAGAGAAGTATACCATTACTGCTAGAGAAGCTATGGACTAGTGAGCATATTTTTTTAATCATTTTCATGTGTTTGAATATTGTTGAAGCCGTCATTTAGATGGCGAAGTTTTTGGTGTGTGACAATTATGTGTGATGTGTTAAGAGTTAAGGTAGGTTGTGTTGAAGCATGTATGGTCACAAAATAGTTGCGATGAATCGAAAGAGAATTAAATTTTTGGCCAATGGATTCATTATTGGAAATGCCACCACAACAGGTGATGGTTGAAAGGCATCTGCAAATAGTTCACATAATCTAAAACAGAATTCCCAAAATAAATTGACGAAGGCTTCAAGGAGTAATCTGATTTCCCTAGAACAACACTAATTATCAAACACTTGAGAGAATGCAAAATAGTTGTCTGAAATGAATACAATGAAAGCTTCAAAGAGGAATATCTCTTCTCAAAATATTTTGAGCATAATTTGTTTTTGCTGGAAGAAAACGAATTAACAAGGATGAATTAGCTACACAGTGAAGCGATTCGATCTGAAATTGAACTGCGCATTGGTTTTAATAATTACTTGTGAAAGAGATACACAGTGGAGCACTGAAGAGATGCATATAGCTATAAAAATATTGCATTGAATTGTGTTGAAAGAAAGTGGAATTGTAGCGTGGATCGTGGCATGGAACTAGTATGCAAACCTGCGTGAAGAGATGCATGAAGTGTCCTGTTGTTGGGAGAGGCCACAAAGTTTTTGAAAACCACTGAGATTTGTCAAACATGCAATTAAACACGCGCTTGAAACCTAGAATAAGTGTGGGAGATCATGATTCAGTGTAGCTATATGAATCATCAAAGGAATGAGATTCGATCCTGAGAGAGTCGTGGATAGTTCCTAGATCCATCTATGATAAGCCATTTGGCACCACTTCAGTTAGGGTGGCCCACCGTATCTTGCACTCTGCATAATTTATTTCCTGCCGACCTATTTGGATTTTTATTTTTTCGTTAATATAGTAATTTTATTTCCTAGCGATCTTTATTTTTGATTATATGGAGTTTTAGTTGTTCAAGAATTAATAAAGACATCTTGTTCTCTAGACATCCAAGTTTGTTCATCCTTTCCTAAAGGCACGCTTCTGCTTCCCAATAACTTTCTTTTAGGTGAGATTTACTGTTCCTTTCAATAGAAGCGAGGAGCTCGTACCAACTTAATATAGCACTAGGGCATTGAATTTGCACAATTATTTAATATTAACTATGTACTCGCTTCACACCCCTCTTTAAATTAATTGTGTATGGAATCAGGGTCACTTCACACAATGTTTTAAATTAGTTTTCTTTTCCGCAATTTACCAAGTCACATTTTCTAAGGAGGAAAAATAAATTCGGCTAACCCTTGGATTGTGCCACCTAGAGAACAGTGCGAACAATGTGCCTGTGTGGGGAAAATCGTTGTGTGTGGCATTATGTTGTGAAAAATATAGCGTGCATGCTTAAACTTTAAAAATAAGGTGTGGTTATATTTTTGAAGTGCTTTGTATTTGGAGTAATAAGTAATTTTTGTAATGCATTTTGGAGAGATAAGTGACTTATTTTAAATTTGATTTTTGGAGTCATAAGGAACAAACTAGAAGTTTTTTTATGGAGAGATAAGTATTGTTTTGCTGAAAATGAATTTTTGAAGAAGAATAAGGCGAAGGAAGTAGTTTTTTGGAGTAGTTATTTTTAAATATTGTTTGTAAATTTGTGGAGGTATTAGTATAAATATTTTTGAAGTGATCGGGATTGAGTTTTGATGTAAACCTAGAGTGATTAGTAGAAGCTTATTGTTGTAATCCAAAGTAATATTTTACTTTGAGAGAGATTAAGTCAGTCCATCCAGTTTTGAAGACAAGGAGTTCTCACAATCTGTGCTTGAGAAACTTCAGTGAAGATGCTATAAAGATAGAAGGATGATGTACCCCATACTTAATAAAACATAAATTTTTGGTGCTTGTGTCCTAGACCCGCCTAAAATTGAATAAGGGGATCTTAGGTATACCATGTGTAGTGAATGCGTGTGCATGACTTGAGTCCAGTTTATGACCTGAGTCCAGTTTATTACACTCTCTTTGTAATATGGTTCACAACAACTTAAACAACTACATGCACATAAGCAAGCTTAAGTATACAAGTTATCAAACTTAAGTAATCTAGCTCCTATAATCAAGCTTAAGTACAAAAGCACAAACAATCACTTGCATTTGTGCAACACATCATCAAGTTGATAAATAGGTCTTCTACATCCAAATTCCACATCATTAAATCGAATAATTCAAGTTAAAGACGCTACAAAATCAAGAATTCCAAGATAAGACGACATCAACAACACTTTTTGTATCAATTGAAGATAAACATTTTGGTAACTAAGTTGAATTGTACGGGTGAATTCTCAGCTAAAATTGACATCCAAGTTTGAATTTATAAGGTGGTCAACCTAAGAAAATTAAGTCAAGTAAGTCTTCAATTGAATCATATTATTTGAACTTGTCATTTGTCTTTTGGGTGCATTTTCAATAGTGTTCGACACCCTTCATTTTCAAATAAGCACAATCAAGTTAGTACATTCAAAGAAGTACAAAGTGCCAGTGAAGTAATCAAGCAAGTTGAAGCAAGCAATCAAAATCAAGCAAGCATGAGTTCCAGAGGTCAAGAAAGAAAGTTATAAAAATCAAACAAGTGTTGAAAGCAAGCGCAAGCAAGCCAATACAAGTGAGCGTGCCATTCAAGCAACAAAGAAAGCGAGTGTGTCATTAAAATCAAGCAAGCAAATTAAATCCATGAAGTTAAAATCAAGTGAGAAAGTTCAAGGCAAGTGAGCCTGAATTCAAGCGAGCGAGTTCACATGGTGAAACACATCCAACTGTTACAAATTCTTCACAATTTGATCCTATCAAGTGCTGAAGACATGGTGCAAATTAGCAAAGTAACTCTTGTTGATATTTCACGACATCTATAACAAATAAATTAAACAATTGAGTTCGTTCAATTGGAGTCGTAACTACAATGAAATGATTTGCAACAGAAAAGTGGTGCTTCCAAGCCATTCACCCATACACATAAAAATGATGATTCCAAGTCGCTTATCCAAACAACTTCAAGTGTTGAAGTTGTCCAAGTTCAACTATCTTCCAATCCAATCAAGCAGCCATGGGAAGAAATTCAAAGTAACCGATATCGAAAAGGATTAGGATATGACAAAAATTATGACAACTTGCATATCCCAGATTATTCAAAACTAATCAAGTTCGTCAATGCAGGTTTTCTTGAAAAAATCACATCAACAAATTCTGCGAAAGTTGCAGACAAACCAACATGCATGCAACCCAAAGTTACAGTCAAACCAAAATTCTCACATTGTCAAAGAACATGTCATATGGAAGATTATTTTTTTGATCTATGTCCTTGTCGCCATTATGGCAAGCTGAATCATTCATCAGAGAAATGTTGCAACCAAAACCATCACGATTGAAGATCAATTATGAATGGATTGATCCTTGGGAATGGTCGTAAATAGTCAAAAGATTGTATAAGTTCTACAATAAAATTCAATCACACCTATTGTAGCTGAAATTCAAATGAATATGGTACTCTCGTTCAGATGAATAGGGGAGTACACTAGTGAAGCTATCCTACACCTAAAGGGAGGGACTTCAAGAATAATTTGCAAAGGATTGCCTCTCCTTTCAGCTGACAAAGGGGAGGAAAATGATAATGAATTGAAGGTGGTTTTCAGACTAAAATTTTCGACAACATCAGCAAAAGCATCCAGTGGGCATATTCAGCAACCAGTGGGAATATTCAATAGCCAGTGGGCATCAACAATGAGCAGTTTCTAAAACATCAGCAAAATCAACAGTGAGTTTTTTTTTGACATCATCAACATCATGAGCCAGTGGGCTATCATCATCAGCAAATTCACTAGTGGGCGTCATCAAATTTTATGTCAATGTACAAACGATATTGATTGCAAACAAAGGACATATGGATCCTTTTATAGCTTGGCACATGATGGAGTTGTCAAGTAAAATTCAGAGATGAATTAGACATGCAGCTGACTCATGGTCTCTTCAAATTGCATTTTTTTCGGCATCCAGCTTTGGCAGTTTTCCAAGCAATGTTTTTTAGGATCAACATGAGAACTTGGAAGATGGTTCCTCGTTCTTATTTTGGATTTATCATTGAGGGGGGGAATGTTAGTCTCACTTTCATGTGAGAAAAAAAATTATAGATCCAAAAACATAATTAAATAAATAATCTTGAAAATTGGGAATTTATGCCTAATTTTCTAGATTACATTTGTTTTTCTTAATTAGGAGTTAGTTTAGGTCTACCTAACTTGGCTCCTAGATTAGTGTGTGGTTGAGATATTTGCTCAACCAAGTTGTCCAAGATTGACGCACTATCTTCAGACAACTTCCTCTTATATTTATTTGTATTATACCATTATTTTAATAATGAAGAATATGTGAGGAGTACAACAGAGGCTGAGGTTTTTTCCATCAGCTCTATGTCTCAGGGATTTTTAATGAGTGTTTTAAGAGTTGATGAAATTTCTACAAGTGCCATTCTGCTTGGCTCCATCAAAGAAAGTTGCAGGAAAGGAGAAGGGGAAGGGACGGTAATAGTGAGAGAGATATTTGGTTTGAGGAGGAGAGAGGGGGAGGAAAGAAATCCAGGACATTATTGCCCCATGGATGTGAGCAATAATCACCAATTTTTTTATCAAAGATGAAGCTGTTCCTTGCTGTCCAAACTTCCCAGAAGAAGAAGAATGGAAATGAGTGAAATCTCGGAGGGGAAACGTCCCAGGAAGTGAAAGTGTCAATGATGCAGATAGGGATCCAATTAGGGAGGGGGTGAAGGAGGAGAAGAGGGACTAGACGTTGTGAATGACCGGGCAAGAGAGGAAGAGGTGGGGGATGGATTCAGATTGAGAGCAACAAAAGGTACAAAGGCCTAGACCGAAGAAGCCCCTCTTGATCAGATTGTCGCAAGTCAAGATTTTGTTTTTCCATACTAACCATCTGAACAATAAGATATTGTTTGGGATATTTCTAGACCAGAAGGGCTTGAAGGGAGATGGTTTAGGGCTCTCGACATGATTGAGGATAAGATGCTAGTAGGTCTCAACCACCGAAATAGCCCCATCAATCAAGGGACCTTCCCAAGTGATGCAATCACCCTCTTGGTGAAGACAAAAGCCACCTGATTGCAGTTGTTCCAGATATGAGTGCCATGAATCTACATCATCCCCACTCAAGCCTGAAGCAGAGGCTGATTTCCATACTAGGCCTCCTTGTTGCCAATGCAAAATTCCATGAGCAAGGAAAAAAATATCCTTTTGTTCCAAGACATGGGATAGATGAGCATCCATACTCTGAGCAACATAAAAACCTTTTATTTTTTCTTTCCCCAAAAGGATGTTTTGCCCATTTCCAAAGCTCCACACCAGTTGATTCGCTACGAGCTCCATAATTTTTTTTAAACCTTTCCAGATATAATATTATTTCCTGATAAGAAAGGGAGCGTTTCAGAATATTTGAAGAAGGGATGGTCGATCCAGGTAATTTAATTTGATTATTTCTAGCCAGATCCTTGACCCATTGAGCGCTCGCCATAGGGATTTTAGGAGAAGTTCCTGAGAGAAGGAGCGTACTTCTAGCAGCCCCCAGACACCATATCGCTAAGGAATGGACACAACGGCCAACTTTCATAGGTGAAACCTTTTACCCTCCATGGCACCCAACCATATGAAGTTAGAGATTGTTGCATTGAGAAGATATACAATTCAAACATGGAGGAAGAAGAGGTGTGCCCAGAAAACAACAAGTTGTTAGAGCACAACTTGGAATAAGACATACCTACCACCTAAAGTTAACCATCTGTTAGTTCAAGATTGAATTTTTATTTTGAATTTGTCAACAAGCCACATCCATTTAGTGGACTTGTACCCACCGGGATTCAGCCTGAAACCAAGATAACAAAGGCTGCTTGAGATGGGCTTATGTTGAACTCTGGAATTAAATCAATTTCATCTATGTTCCCAACCGTGGATAAGAGGAGATATTTACAACCATTAATCAGCAACCCTGAAGCTACCCCAAAATGCCTAAACAATAAGGGGAGATGGATCCATTGAGCTCTTATTATCTTGCTGAAAACCAAGAGGTCATCCACAAAAAGAGAGTGAGATATGTTAACAATGGGAGAGAAGGAGAAGCCTTCAAAGGAACCCAACCACTGAGCCTCCTTGAGAATAGAACTGAGCCCATTCATCACTAGAATGAAAATAAGGGGGAGAGCGGGCATCCCTGGCGAAGTCCACGGCCTGCCTTAAAAAAAAATTGTGGGGAAATTGTTGATTATAACAACATAGTTGACAGTAGAAATGCAAACCATGACCCATCAGATATTGGAGATAGAGATTCCAATCTTAAGGAGGATTACCTGAATGAAAGACCAATCCACACAATCAAAAGCTTTAAATAAACCAACTTTCATAATGAGGGATTCCAGTTTATTTGAGTGAATCGAGTGCATTACCTCTTGGGCTGCGACAACTACATCATGGATTGATCTCCCTAGAAGAAATCTGAATTTCTCTCTGGAGATGAACCGAGAAAGAGTCCCTTTTATGTGGCAAGGAATGACCTTTGAAGTGATTTTATAGATCACATTGCAGAGTGCAATTAGGCGGAAATCCATGAAATGGATTGGATTGGAGGATTTCAGGATAAGGGCGAGAAAGGTGGATTTTATGTCGCCTGGAATGAGCCCTATCGATCTAGAAAGATCCACCACTTAGCGGATTTAATCCCCCATCAATTTGATGAAATGGATGAAAAACTCAGTTGGCCAGCCATCCAGCCTTGGGCTCTTGTCTCGAGCAAAGGAAATTAGCACCTCCAATATTTCGTCAATTGATATCTCCCTACACAGGTCCTCATTTGATGAGCTATCAAACATTCTTTCATAATATTGCAATGCCCATCCTTGGCATGAAGGGTCAGACCCCCTCTCGGCCATGAAGAACTTCGAGAAATGTTGAAAAGCCTCAATTTGAATGTCTTTTAATGAGTGAAGCATGTTTCCTTTAGAGGAATCTATATTCCAGATTACTTTTTCGTTTTTCCTACCATTTGTGCATTGATGGAAGTACTTCGTGTTTAGGTCCCCTTCCTTCAACCAAGTGGCTCTGCTTTTCAATTTCCACGATTCCTCCTGAATCCTCAAGATTTCAGTTTTGCGCTTTTCCAGATCTTCTAGGGACTTGAAGAGGAGAGGGTCCGAGGGGGGGGGGGGGTTCTTTAAGAGATTCATAGATCTGTGACACCCTTTTGGATATGGCCTGGAGTTCCAGATTCAAGGCCTCATTTTTTCGCTCCCAGAAGCAAGTTCTCATTTTTAACTCGCGGAGCTTCTGTGGGAGACTGTTCCAAGCCATGCCCTCAGCTGGTGATGCCTCATCCTTCCAGAATTTTCTGACGAGGGAATGATAGTCCGGATCCTAGATCTAGGTTCTGTTGAATTTAAAAGGGAGCCCTCGTTTAATATGCTCCATTTTCCATGATAAACAAATTTTATGGTGGTCCGATATTGAGGTCGAGACAACTGATGATCTCATGTTGCCCAAATTTTCCCTCACTTTGTCATGCACCAAGAACCTATCCAACCTCTTTCTAATGAAGTCATCCTCGGATCGACAGTTTTTCCATGTCAATGCAAGAGGAATAGGATAGAAGTCCACAAAGTGGTGATCAGAGAAAATTTGAGATATGCAAGCTGCCAAAGAGTCTTGCCAAGAGTGACAACCCCAAATCTCCCCTACAAATAGGGTTGAGTTGAATTCACCTGCTATGATAAGGTTGCTGATACTCAAGATTGCTGATGCTTCCATCCGAGTCCAAAAAGAGATCCTATGTCGACTCGGTGCATATAAGTTAATCAAGTGAATTTTTTTGGGGTATTCTCTAATGCTTCCTGAGAGGATGATGCCTCCAAAGAACCTGTATGCATGGAGTTCAGCCATGGAAGGATTCCATACTGCTATCATGCCACCTGATTTTCCAATCGAGTCTATAGCCACTGCATGCCAACCTGGATGCAAAGCAAGAAAAAATGGTAAGGCTTTCGATAAGGGACATAAATTTTCCTGAAAAACTACAATAAAAGGCTGGGTTTTAGAGAGAAGAGCTTTCAGGCAAAGGAATTTTGAGTGGTCGCCCAACCCCCTAATGTTAAGAGAGAGGATACAATTCATTTGGAAATCGAGGAGGGCTGGCATGCTCTAAGCACCTGATGTTCAGTAGAGGAGGTGATGGGGATATCCCGGAACCCATCCAATTCATCAAGAAGCAATTGTTTAGATTTAACTTGGCCCCTAAAATGCCTGGTGACATTCTTTGATTTTTTTCGCACTGTGATGTTTGTTGCGCAGGGTCGGGGAGATGATCAAAGGAGTGCGTAAAGAAATTGGATCATAAATGGTGAGAGGGTAATGTTTTTTCAATGTGTGCCACGAACCGACATCGCTGCCCACTGAGTTATGAGGGGAGTCAGGGGGGCCAACATTTTCCAACTACAAGGAAAGGGGCGGTGAGGCGAGCTTGAGGGCTGACATGGAGGGGGAACATTCCAGGATGGGGCTAATGGGTGATAGGGGTGAAGGGAGCGGCGAGGGAAGATGGTCGGGGTGGGGGTGCAATCCATTCACCTCTTTGGATAAAGAGTCTAGGGGTCGGTCAGAGGAAGATCGATAGGCACAAACTTGAATATGAGGGGGAAAGAAATAGTTCCCTAGTCGATGGAGTGGGTCACAGAGAGCAACATAAAAGAAGATGGAAAATTTTGATAATAAGGACGAGCCAGAGGGGAGAGTTGCTTACTCGGAGCAGATGGCGAATAATTGGATGCAGACGGAGGACTGGAACTGATGGCAGACTTGGACCACTTTGAGATTTTCTGCCTATGCCCGAGGGGGAATCTCTGCATTAGGTGTCTCGTGTTGTGGCAAAAGAGGCAACAAAAGGAAGTCCCTAGTATGTTATCCTTTGTCTATGGATCCTTTACTCCCATTGGAGGTCTATGTTTCCTAGCACTCCTCCGGAGAAACCTATCTCCACAAATAACCAGGCTATTCTCTTGTCTTTGGTGCCCAGGATTCTCAAATAGATGTAGCATAGACGATTGATTGAGTTCCCAATTTCCTCTAGTGCACTCAAGGTCCAAAATTCCAGGGGGAGCCTTGGCATTTTGACCCAGAATTTTTTTTTTACGGGGTTTCCAGAATCGGGTTGAATCCCAAATACCATGGGAGGAGTTGCATGAAGCTGCATCCACAGACCCAAGTGGCCTTGAGAATTCTTTCATAGTCATCTGAATGCATAAAATTTATACAAAACTAGGAATTCATCATTTGGTTGAATTTCGGGGTATATCCAAGCAGGGGACCCGAAGAATTTTTAACCCATTCCATCATATTCTTTGCTTGCATATCTGAGAAGATCCAGCGACCCACTAAGGCACGTTTTTTAAGTCTGGAAACTCAACCCTAAAGGTCACTGTAGCCAAATTTAACCAATTTAATCTCTAATGCATGCTTGAGGACTTTTGATCCTAAGAGACTTCAGCGTGCCTTCGTGAGATGGTGACTCGAGTGATTTGGCTTGTGACAATCGAGAAAATTTCTTACTAGACTAGGGTTTTCATTCAAGCCAACAGTGTGGGCTCTCTCTACATCTAAGGTGGCGGCAATTAGAACTTCATATGCTAAGGTGTCCGAAGCAATGATGTCCACATTGTCACCCATAACAGCCAATGTGGCAGATGGTGGCCCAGTTCTGACAGATATTAACTTTCCAACCTAACTCAGATTTTTTCATGCAATATCAGATGACTAAAAATAACGATCAAATGGAGTTTCTTGAAAGGCATAAAATTCCATTAATGGGAGCCACCATAAGAGAGGAATGCCAAAGGGGGACTGGAAGAATGAGCCTCAAGAAGGTTGAATGGAGCTTTTCAAAGTTGGATATGTCAAGGAGTAGGATCCCGATGTGCACAATACACTTGGAAGGGAGGAACTCTAACGAAAGCACTTGTGCGAAATAAACAAGTGACAGGGTTAGGTGGATTTGAGTTTTGGCAGGATCGGAAAGGAGGGAGTCTAAGCTGGTGGCCGAAAATTCTCGTCGGAAATTGTAGAGAGGAGCTTGGACGAGGATGAAGGTTAGAGGTGGCAGCAATAGCAGCAACAACAACCTCCATAGAGCCACCGTCGATTACATAAATGGAAGCCAAAATCTTTACATGGCCTAGAGATAATAAAAGAGTCCACCCATTTATGCCATAGAAAGGTTAGTCGGGACTAATTTGGAGAGTGCGAGGAATCAGAGTCGATACTAGGGGCCTAGGTGGCCAAATTTGGACCTCTTTTTGGATGGGGGAGAGGGGACTATGAGATGAAGTGGGTTCTTAGGATAGATAGTAGGATGAGCCCTGTAATGATAAATATGATCGTGATCTGGGCTATCTCTGCAGCATGTTCGGGCAGCATTGCCAATTAGGGGTCCTCCCAAGGCCCAAAAAGATCTTCGAGACCCGATATCGACTATCTAACTAGGCCGTGGAGTCTGGGAGGCTCTTCCAAACCCAATATAGGTTGTCTAAACAGATTGCTCTTACACCACTTCTAGCGTTCCTTTTGGAATTCTTTTAAGCCAAACCGACGTGGTGCAGGAATTCCTATTTATCTCTATGCTAAGGCAGTCTCCTATGTATCAACTTCCTCATATTAGTGTAAACATTTGTCTATTCCTGCTATCCAAACAGTCATAGCTGCTTTTCTACTTACCTGGAGGATAGTTCCTTAGGACTGACCTGAACCACCATGAATGCTTGGGAATCCTACCTTCTGGTTGTCATACTAGCATCCAAGCTTCCGCTAGGCCTCGAAGTTTTATATTTGATATGTGCCCTTTATTTTTATTGTACATGATGCCTTCCCTCACAGTTAATTGCTCTTGTGAAAATAATTTTTTCGACCTATTTGATTTTGAATAGAATGATTAACATTTTCATGGGTCATATAACCAAACCTTACATCGTATATAGCATTCATTGTTTATAAATTATAGGCGAGTATTGTGAATGACAAGGTTTAGTTAAATATTAATGGCAGGTAACGTGGATGAATGTTGACTAACTGAGTTTGTTCCTTGTGGAATGTGAAAGCTTTGGTAAAAGGAGTTGTCTACAGAGGCGGAGGAATTGCTCGGATGGCCAAAAGTGGCCTGAATCCCAACAGTATTTTTTAAGAAATCTTGCAGTAACAGTGTTTGAATCATGTTTTTGATGGTGGAAATGGATTCAGCACCATCAAAAACCTCTAGGGCACCCAAAATATTGAAGTTTGATAGCTATAACCTGGATTTACAAAAATCCCTACCGGATTTTCTTAAAATCTTATTGGAATTTCCATGATTTTCAAGGGAAAAAAGCAGTCTAATTAGACTACGACTTGGTAAAATGAGCTGGAAACCAGCAATGCCATCATAGATTGGGCATGGAGGACACATGTAAGCAACACAACATCAACCAATCGTTAATGCTACCACTCGATCTTATCCAAAAACATCTCTTCATTCAATAACAATTTCATAAATCTTTTAAAAGTTTTTTTTTTTTTTTTCAAACTAAAAAACACTACTCTTTTCCATTAAAAAAATAATACATCTGCAGCTTTTACAATAAGTCAAAAATTCTTGTTCTTTGCACGTTACTTGTGCCCTGTTTCTCTACTTCTATTACATAACTAATATTTTCAGTTTATCAAAATTTATACTTACAAATACCATTTGTTCATCAAAACTTTACATTATAGTTTAAAAAATTACGTCCAATCTTCAAACAGATTTCTCATCTGGATTGATGCTACATGCATTTATCAATTTTCCCTGTCTGCCTTCTCCAAAAGATTGATGCTAAATGCATTTTTCAATTTTCCGTGCAAATTCAATAAAAAACAACTTACCTGATTCATATTTATTCCTCCCTTAGATAACAGGTAATTTAAAAGTTGTCGCGTTGTTTAAGACATTATTTCGAATTCCTTTATAGACGTGTTGTTGGATTAATTGTTGTTCCTAGTGACATCCGTTTTGAGTTTACCCTATGTTTATATATGTTATTTTTTTTACAATATAATTGTTAATTTAGTAAAAGGACACACATTATATAAGTGGTATGTCTTACATATATATTTTATATGTGCGTTTTGGTGTTTTAATTTTATTATGTACAAACTTAAATGCATTATATTTATATACAAGATACATATGTATTTAGCTATATATATATTATAATTGATAAAGTAAGTTTATAATATATATTAAAATGTGTGTCATTATTTTATTTTATGTACGTACAAATTATTTTTTTATATTTACAATATAAAATAAATAAATATATACTTTTAGTGAAAATATATAATACATAGGGAATTGTTTTATTATTTATGATTATTTATTAGTGTTGCATAAAATTCTAGTATGTGATATATTTACAAGTTATTGGTATATAATTGTTTTCACATATTGCATGTTATGGGGATGTCACTTAGAAATGATGCTAAACCAAGATCAAGAAAATTTATTGAAGAAATATATGGAAACACAAAGTCGTGATGATAAAAGCAATAATTCAAATCATGAGTGTCATACGTCAAAATTGCGTCTATTATAAAATCGACAAAGAAGGAAAGGTAGTATGCATAAAATAACTTAATACCAAACGATCATGCATAAATGCCAAAGGACAAAAAAATGTCAAAAGCCAAATGATGAAGATAGGACAAATCATCAACCACCCAAGTATAAAAAAAAGGGGGGGAATTTCAAAAAAAAATCAATGGGGCCCCATCATTTTGTGCCAAAATAAAGGGGAGTTATTGGCAAGCCAACAAATGGCGATTGCCTCGGCGAACCAGTTATCTTTGGTTAAAAATCTAAAACCTATAAGAATGAAGGAATACGATTAGACATAAAAGAGTGTTGATCCTCAAGTAACCTGAAAAGTTTCATCTCTGATTTGTATGAACAACAATTGGAAATTTGCAATACACTAGAAACATTTCCACCATAATTCAAAACTTGCTAAGTATAAACCAAAAAATGTAAACAACGAACTTCATTGAAATGAGCTTAGAGAAAAACAAGGAGACCACATAAATCATAGTGTTAGTTTATTGTTGATACCAAATGCATGGCCACTACTTCCAACAAGCGTCTATAACCTCGACAAGGATTCCTTTTAACCCAATGAAATTCCTTTATCCCACCTATTAGATATAGATTCAAAGCCATTAAGAATATTTACTTTACCTGTGAGTTTTCTTATAAATCTACTGAAGGTTGTTGTCTTGGCTTGGTAAACAACTAGTGACAATGTCATTCACAAGAACCAATAGAAATGAACAAGCTGGCTCGTGATGAGACCTCTTGTCTTTCTGTTTTGTTACCCTAGCTTGGTGACCAACATCGGTAATGTCACTTTTGTTAATATTTATGATAATGGTAGGTTGGCTTATAATGAGACCTCCTATCCCTCACTTAATCCTTTTATAATAAATTGTGATTATGATTAACCCTTTAATGGATTAATTAATAGACGGGGAGGCAAATATGCTCCTTAAGAACAAGGGATCGCGTGAAAAATTTTCAATGACTAGTCTTTACAAGTCAACCTTGCTACCCTAAAGACTCATGAATTTATTAAGTAAAGTCATCTTGTCAAGATATTGTGTTTAAGACAAAGTTTTTGAACAATGGTGGAATATTAAGACAAGGATCAAGTACAATCCAATAATAATTTTACAAAGTCAAAAACTTAACTTACCAAGAGGATTGAGTGTTAGCATAAGGAAGACATGTTCATAGAAAAAATTTCTTAAAGATAAGATTTCATCTATGTATAATAAAGGATGAACAATTTTCCCAATAATCATGCCAAGGAGAACCCGGAAATATTGAAATATACCCCCAATGAAACCAAAAAGAGAAGTGTAGAAATTATATGTACTAAGAATGACTATGTCCTTGATTCACCTGCTCTCACACTATTTAACTTTATGCAAAATACTGAATCAATTCCACTTGTTAATATTTTGCAGAAAAATTAATTGCACACACATGTGAAGCATAAAAAAAAATAATCAATCGCACATAACACAGTTTTTAACTGGGAAAGCCTGAAGCTGAAAAACCCCAAATATATATTATGTATCATGGAATCATATGGCAATCCTCATACAAAGCTTATCAAGCTCTCAGTACAATACAATCGCCATACACTAATCAAGACCAATCTTGAAAATCCATGCACCGATATTTGCCTCCTGCTAGCCTGCCTCCACTGCGCAATCCCTGCTGAAGAATAGCTCTAAATGAATTGGAATTACCCTTGCCTTGACTACGCAATCCTCATTGGAAACTTTAATGTGTGTGTGATGCAATCGATGAATCACTATAGTCACAACAGATATTCTATCTTGCCCTTTCACCTACCTCTCCACTGGGTCTCCACTGAAAATGCCATGCACTGTAGTTAATTGTTGTATTGTTCAGTTGATTAATGAGTTATTATTTGTAAATTAATTTACTAATTAATTCACTCCACTCTCACTAGTGTATCAATCAGTTAGACTAGATACAACTAGCTCAACTGAGTCTAACTGAGTTAAACTAAATACAACTCCATCAACTACTCTTTCAACTGTGTCATAACTCCGCCACTTGAGTTCTAACCGAGTCCTCCATGCATTAGCTCCAGTAAACCCTTGGGAATTGCGTAATTCCCTCAGTCCACTGATGTGCCACATATGTGCACTGAAACAAAGTGCTCCAAGAGAATAAGTTGTTGTTTAGTGTTTGATTATTATTAAGAGCTAATAATAATTGACATATCTATTTTTAGACTAGCAATCTAAAAATAGATTCCGCCTAATATGTCTAAAAATAGAAGTCCATCTATTTTTCCAACTTGACCAACCATCCACAAATAGCATTCTGCAACTCATAGAATATGATCGACATGTCTAAAAATAGATATAGTCTAAAAATAGACTTGCACCAAAAATAGCCTGCGGGCCCACTTAGTGAAGGCGACTCTTTTCACTAAGCTCATCATCTTGTTGAATCTCAACACTCCCTCTCAACAAGATAGGGATTATCTTTCACCCCGATCCTGCCTCTATGGTATTCGAATTTTCTCCTGGTGAGCGCCTTCGTCAAAATATCTGCATCCTGATCCTCCGTAGGAATGTACTGAAGCAACATGATCTTCCGCTGCACACAATCTCTGATATGATGATACCAGATATCAATCTATTTAGATCTATCATGAAACACAAGATTAACCAAGAGTTTAATGCAACTCCGATTATCACAATGTATCACCGTGGGATTTAAATGTGAACCGAACAAACCAACCAGGATCTTCCTCATCTAGATAGCCTCACATGCATCCTGACTTCGTCGCTGGCGTGTACCGCTTTCCGTCGAACCGAGTGCTGCGGATACTCGTTTCCTGTTGTACCAAGAAAATGCTGTAGATCCGATACTGAAAATCCCCCCTGATGTGCTCTTTCTGTCTGTTGGGATTCCTACCCAATCTGCATCCGTGAAGCCATGCAACTTCACTTCATCCATCTGTTTGTACCATAAACCATACTCAGATGTGCCCCTAAGATATCTCAATACATGCTTGCCTTCCTTCCAAAAGAGCTTGGTAGGCTTAACCATCGCTTGTGAAAGCTGGTTCACTACATAGCATATGTTCGGTCTTGTATTGACTAAATACATAAGCGAACCCACCAACTGTCAATAAACAGTGGCATCCACTACCTCTGCCGATGTAGCATCCTCTTTCTTCCATTTTCCTGGAAGAGGAGTGTCGATAGGCTTGCAGCCTTGCATGTGAAACTTCTCTAGTATCTCCCAGGCATACGTGCCTTGAGACACAAAAATTTCACCTTCCCGCTGCCATATTTCCAATCCAAGGAAATAATGAAGGAGGCCTAAATCCTTCATCTCAAACTCCTTTGCAAGATCTGCCTTGCATGAGTGTATCAACTGATCATCACCTATTAGTATTAAATCATCAACATAAAGTACAATGATTAAAATCTTACCCTCCACCACAATTTGGTATAGGTTAGCATCTGCCTCACTCTTGGTGAAGCCAAGTCTAGTGAAATAGTTGTCGATCCGTGTGTACCAAGCACGAGGTGCTTGCTTCAGCGCATACAACGCTCTTTTGAGTCTGCAGACATGCGACTCGCTGTTGAAGATCTCAAATCATTCAAGCTGCATAATGTACACTTCTTCCTCAATGATCCCATTAAGGAATGCAGCCTTCACATCCATCCGATGAATGCGCTAATCCATCTGCGCTGAGAGAGCAAGGATGGTCCTTATGGAAGAATACCATGCGACAAGTGCAAAGGTTTCTTCATAATCAATCCCCTCGATCTGTGAGAAGCCCCAGTGTGAATCTTGCCTTATACGACACTCCCATCGTATTTACTTACCTTGTAGATCCATCTTCCTGATTCCACAATTCAATTTTTTCTACCTACTTCTGGAATAATCTCCCAAGCACTGTTTCTGACAATGGAGTCATACTCCTCCACCATGGCATCTACCCATGTGGGCTCCTGCACTGCTTCTTCGAAAGAAGATGGCTCTGTCATGATACACTTGCTCATAAGAGCCATGTATCCAGTAAATCGGTCAGGTGACTGTCTCTATCTGCGTTGTGATGTAGGGACTCCTACATTCTGTGCCGCATCAAGCTTCAGTCTCTCAGCTTCTGTGGTACGCTTTCTGCCTTGTCTGATGTTTGGTTCTGCATGAGTGGACTCCTCCACTCCATGAATCTCCTCCCGTGGCTGATCCACATCCAGAGGCTCATCTTTGGGAACAAGAAGTTCCTCCTCTGCATGCAAGTGTAGCTCCCTCTCAAGCGACAACTTCATGGCTTTCACCTCATTGAATTTTATATCCTGTCGCATAACAGTCATCCGACTGTTTGGAAAATACACACGATAGTTATGGGGTGTTTCTGTGTACCCCACAAATATCCCAACTTCTGCAGTCGGCTCCAGCTTCTTCCTGGCGTCCTTCGTCACATGAATGTAAACAGGTGAGCCAAAAATCTTCAAATGAGAAATATCAGGCTTCTTACCAGTAAAAGCTTCTTCAGGTGTACTCATGCCAAGTACTCTATGAGGACAACGTTTTTGCACATAAACCGTTAAAGGTTGGAAGACAAGCCTAACGGCTGCGACTTCCAGAGGGCTCCGGTCATGCAAAGACGTCATGGCAACACCCATGATCGTTCTATTCTTTCTCTCCATGACCCCATTCTGTTGTGGGTTATGAGGCGCTATGAGTTCTCTTTGAATTCCTTCTTTGCTATAGAAGTCTTTAAATTCTCCCAAGATGTATTCACCGCCATTATCGCTCCGTAGATCTTTCACTTGCTTCCCCGAATCCTTCTCCACCAATTCCTTGAAATCACAGAACTTTGAGAACATTTCACTCTTCTTCTGTATGAAGAATATCCAGCATCTATGAGAATAGTCATCAAAAAATATCACATAATACCTGTGTTTTACTGTTGAAGCAATCGAGAATGGTCCACACATGTTTGTGTGAATTCTCTCCAAGTTCACCGAAGCACGGTTCTCCTTCTCATGAAAGGTGGTCTTCACAAACTTACCCATTGTAAATCCTTTGTAATGATCTGACTGCGCAAGAGTACCCTTGGGAATTCCAATAGAAATTTGTTGCAAAATCTTCAAAGCGCCATGGTGAAGATGGCCCAATCTCCTGTGCCATAATTCGCCCTCATCCCGGCTCACCACTTCTTCTGCTTTGCCCACCATTGCAGCACAGCCATCTACCTCCAACTTGTTGATATTCTTAATTCAAACCTCTATCTTCTTGGTTTGACCCGTTGTTTTATGTCGAAGGAAGGCTTTTCCCTCATTGAAAACAACATCATAACCTTTGTCTTCTAGCATTGCGACTGAGACCAAGTTCTTCTTCAGACCTGGAACATGCATGAAATTCTTCAACAAGAATGGATTATCGGACTCCCTCTCAAAGGTAATGGTCCCAATGCCAGTCGCACTGTACTGACCATTGTTGCCCATCTCTATATGCATCTGGAGGTCCTTCTCCTCCAAGTCACTAAACAACTCTTTGTCTCCTGTCATATGGAAAGACATATGTTACACATCAATTTGTCACCGTCCCTGCAATTCCCCGTCCCACACATTGGAGGGCTTATTCCGTGACCTATGAGTAGTGACATAACCTGAAAACACTTTCATGGCATTCCCCTAGACATGGACTTTCATTCCCCTGAAGACAACTCCTTGTGAAAAACCCTAAAAATAGCCTTTTCATCCTTGGCGTGACTAGCTAGTATTATACCCGCGCCAATGAACACTGTTATCGATGAAATAGGTAACCTGACCTCAAAACGGGAACTCTAACCCAAAAAGACTCAAAAAACATGAAAAAACACCCCAAAAACAAAAAAAAGTGTATTCCAGAACGCACTTGGTTTTTTTTGAAGGTCAAATTTCAACATTTTATAAAATTATGCTAAAACAAAATTGTTTCTTGAAAAAAGGATTGAAAAAACACCCTCAAAACAAAACCAGTTGATGCTGGAATAACAAAAAAAAATTGTGTCATATTTTTGACATTTTTAAAAATAGAAATAACATTTTTTAATTTTTAAAATTCAAACATTAAAAAAAACCTAAAATTTAAGAAAAAAAATAAATTTAAAAAATAAAAACATTTTAAAGCTTAAAATTTAAAAATATATAGGAATTAAAAAATTAAAATAAAAACAAAATAAAATTTTTAATTCAAACATTAAAAAAAAAACCTAAAATTTAAGAAAAAAAATAAAAAAATAAAAAACAAAAAAATTTAAAGATTAAAATTTGAAAATATATAGAAATAAAAAAATAAAAAATAAAAACAAAATAAAAATATTAATTTAAAAAAAACAAGTTAAAAAAGGAAAGAAATTATAAAAAATAAAATATAGAAATTAAATTTAAAAAAGAAAAAGAAAATGTTTATTAAATTAGAAAAAAAAAATTAAAGAAATATATTAAATTTTAATAATTTAAAACTTTAAAATAAAAATTAAAAAAAAAAAAACATTATTGAAATTAAAAGTAAAAAAATGAAAAATTAATTAAAAATAAAAAATGAAAAATAAAATACAATAAAAATATTAAATTTAAAAAAATATATATTAAAAAAACAAATAGATTTTAAAAAATAAATTAAATTTAAATTATAAAAAATAATATATATATATATATATATATATATATATGAACTTAAATTAAAAATATATATATTAGATTTTATTAAATTTAAAAAAAAAATGTTAATATTAAAATAACAAATTAAATTTAAACAAGAAAAATATTAAATTTTAATAAATAAATGAATAAACAAATAAATTTTAAATATAAAGAGAAAAAAAAAAACATTGTTAAAATAAAAAGTTAAAAAACTTTAAAAATCAATTAAAAATGAAAAATTGAAAAAAATAAATTAAAAAATATATATTAAATAAAAAATAAAATAAAAAACAAATTAATTTGAAAATATTAAGTTTAATTAAAAAAAATCTAATTTTAAATACACAATTTTAATTGAAATAAAAAAATATATAAAAAATTTATGTAATTAAAAAAATAATAATAAAAAAATATTAAATTTGAAAAAAATATTAAATTTAAATAAATTAAAAAAAATACAAAATTTACTAAATTTTAAAAAAATTAAATGAAAAAACTAAACATAAAATTTAATAATAAAAAAAATATATGAAAATTTTTTAAAAATCAATTAAATAAAAAAAAATACAAAATTTAATAAAATTTAAAATAAAATTTAGAAAAAAAAAATTAAAAAACAAAAAAACAAAAAAATTAAAAATTAAATATAAAAATTAAATAATAAAAAAATAAATAAAAAAATTGAATTTAAAAAAAAAATTGTAATTAAAAAATTTAAAAAAATATTAAAAAATAAAAAAGAAGAAGAAGAAGAAGAAGAATTTTTTGATCGTGGTGGTGTTGCCACCCGCCTTCCCGCCGCGGGAGGGCGATTCCGACCGCGAGAGGCCGCCGGTGATTCTTGGACCCGCTCGCCACCACCTCGAAGTGAGGGCCGATTGCGGGTACACCACGATCAAAAAATTCTTTTTTTATTTTAATTTTTTTTTTTAATTTTTTTATTTTTTATTTTTTATTTTTTAATTCAAAAAATTTAAAATTATTTGTTTTTTAATTCAAACTTTTTATTTTAAATTTAAATTGTTTTAATTTTTTTTGTTTTGTTTGTTTGTTTGTTTTTTTATTTTGTTTTTAAATTTAATATTTTAGATTAATTATTTTTTAAAATTTAAAATTTATTTATTAAATTTATTAAAATTTAATTTAATTTAATTTTTTTTTAATCTTTTAGTTTATTTAGTTTTTTATTTTTAAAATTTATAAATCGTTTCATTTAAAAAAAAAAAAACAATAAATTTATGGATATTTGTTTTTAAATTATTTGCACGTGGTTTTTTTCATTTTTTTTGTTTTTTAATGATAGTTTTTTTCAATTTTAAATTTTGTTTTTTTTTTTAATTTTTTTTTTTTTGTTAATTTTAAAATTTGTGTTTTTTTTTTGTTATTATTATTATTTTTTAATTTAAATTTTTAAATTTAATTTTTTCTTTTTTGTATTTAATTTTTTTTTATCTAAATTTTAATTTTGTAATTTAAATTATTTTAAATTTTCTATTTTAATTTTTTTTTAATTATATGGTTTTTTTAATAACTTAGAATTTTTTTTATTTATTTATTTTTTTTTGGGTTAATTTTTTTTTTTCTTCAAATTATGTGTTTTTTTTTCAAATTTTGCCATTTCTTTTGATATAATTTTTGAATATTTTTATTTATTTATTTGTTTTTGTTTAAATTTTTATTTTTACGAGTTAATTTTGTTTTTTTTTACATTTTTATTGGTTTTTTTAATTGTTTATATATATATATTTTTTATCTAAGTTTTGTGTTTTATTACCAACATGAAAATCACCACTCTAAAAAAAAAGGTTGATACTGCATCAATACGTTTCAAAATTAGCATGAAAATCACTGCTCTAAAAAAAAAAAAAAATTGATGCTACATCAATACGTTTCAAAATTAGCATGAAAATCACTAACATTTTAAAACAAATATTCATACTTCATAAATAAAAATATTAGAGTGTCAAAAATGTGCTCAAAAAAAAAAAAGGTGATTCTGCATCACCACTTTTCAAAATCGGGTGCTTTTTATGCTACCAAAAATATGTGGTCAGCTACAATCCTCTATTTCACTCCGTAACACCGATTCTTTGCGGATACTCCAAAGAGGGCGCGCCAATTGGCGCTCTGTCTCAGAGTCACACTCGCGCCAGGCTTAATAAAGGGTGTTTTTTAAAAATAAATGGTGGAAGATTGACTCCAACCGACTCTTGAACTGGTCTCTAAATCGAGTTGGGACGTTTGGCTCCGGATTTCCATGTAGAGGAAGTAGTTTTCCACCTCTCATGGAAGCTTTCTTAAGGATAGAGCCAATCCCATGATTGTATGGATCCCAACTCCCCTTCCACCATCTATATAAGCTTGCCATTTCCCTTTGCAAGCTAGTCTCCAAGAGCCCTCATAGCCTAAAGAATGCTGCAATAGTCCTCATAGAGCCAAATCAGTAGCAAGGAGATTGATGATCGAAGAGAGAGACTTGTCCCCATTCCCGACAAGCTTTACCAAGACGTATTCCGCTGACGACCCGCCGAAGGAAGGTTCAGCGTCAGAGCCAAGTTGTATTTTCCTTTGTATGATTAATAATAAGCGACTATTAGTTATGGTTCCACTCATACTGTTCATTATGATCATGAGTTGTGTCTTCTCTGACTGATACATAGTTACATATATCAGGTTTTACACTTGTGTTTGTCGTGTTTCTTGTGTTTGTAGGTGTTCGATCGCAGCAAGCGAGAGGATTGTGATCTGCCGGAGCAAGGAAACGGGAGCGTATTTTCTCTACAAACGACAGCGTTGGACTTGAGGTAGGCCTTCTTCGCAAGTTGGTTTATTGCAATTAGGAACTTGCACCTTAGCGTGATACGATTGTTGCTAGACCTGATTTGGGCTAGTAGGGATCGCCTCTGTCCGCAGAGGGGATTTACCTCTACAACAAATTGGCGACTCCACTGGGGATTAGCTTGTTGTTTTTTTTATAAACTACAAATGGAGCCTGAAGTTAGCCAGATAGCCTTCGAAATGCTCTTGCTATGCATTAGCGAAAGTAGATGAATGCTGCTTCAGTCAATCTCTGGTCTAGTTTATGAACTGAACATTTGGAGTATTGTCTTGTCTTTTCGGTCAATTCTTGACTTTGCTTACTTGATCAGCTCTTTTGGCTGGATTTTTCTGTGTGTTTGGATTTTGTTGAGCTTCAACATCACTGGTCTGCATCTTGGATTGCTCTTTTTTATTTTTTTCATAGCAAACTTGACTGGCACGCTTTATAGCCTGACAGTCGCGCCAATTGGCGCTAGTTTCCAGTTTACTACCCACGCCAATCCTGTTATGGCGCTAGTTTCAGCCTAACAGTCACGCCAATGCTGTAAGGTGCTAGGGTTTGCTTGGTTTTGAGCTTTCTAAGCTTGATCTGTGATTTTGGTTTCATTTCTTCGACTGCCTGAGTGTTCTGGAGCCTTGTTTGATTGACTGCGACCTTCATCCTTTGGTTGTTTGCCCTCTTCTATCGATTTTACATTTTAGCCCTAGGGCATCTAGGTGCTATTGTGCATCGAGCCTCCTTTGGGAGTTTGTGGTCTCTGTCGGTTCAGTCAGCTTTGTGATTGCTTCTCTACATTCGTTTGGTGGTTTTCTATTGTTTTATTGCGTTATTTGAGTGATTGGATTCTTCTTCATTCGAATTCCGCCTTGTCTCGTTTTGGGCCTAGATTACATGGTTCATTTGAGTCTTTGGGTGTCTTTCGATTTGAGGGAATTTTTGTCAATTTGAGGTCTGATTGTGTGCTTGCATTGAGTGAAATTTGATTGTTTTTCTCTTTTGCTATCACTTCTCAAGTTGCTTCTTATGAGTTTTCATTTTTTTTAGTGCATTTATGCTCTTAAACATTGAAAATACAAAAAAAAAATCTCTTTTGCTTTTGATTAGTTAGTGTGAATTAAATCTTTTCGGTGTTATTAGTGATTAATAACTTTGAAAGAAAAGCTTTTAGTTTCCATTAGCTGCATTAGAGATATCACTAGTTTTTGTCTGATCATTTTGTTATTGTGTGAAAAGCTCTTAACTCTCTCGTAATTAGCTTTCATCGAATGAAATGATATACTGTGGCATGTAGTGTGCATTTAGGAGATTTTGAGACATAACACTCGCTAGGGTCTGAAAATTGAAACATAATTGAAGATTAACATTAAAATTTATTCAATTTACACTAAGGCAACATTGAAACATTAACGAAACATTTAGAGGTCTAGGTTAGAGACGTGTTCCGGCGTCGTTAAACCTAGTAGTTGTCGTTCGCCTCTTGGCTTTAGACAGCACTAGTACGGACTTGTGCTCCCGTACTGGCCGCGTATATAGTGAGACCCCACTAGGTTTCGTCCTTTATCCATAGGAAGTCGAGTTCACCGCCTTGTACCCGTGATACACCTGGACACAACATTCGGAGATCGGAACACGTACGTCAAGTCCTTGGTTGGATTTCTTTCTTTTCATTTTGAAACCAAGGTGTATA
Source organism: Pinus albicaulis (assembly GCA_034641835.2). Taxonomy (NCBI): domain Eukaryota; kingdom Viridiplantae; phylum Streptophyta; class Pinopsida; order Pinales; family Pinaceae; genus Pinus; species Pinus albicaulis. The sequence continues at coordinate 800,066,632 of CM076577.1, forward strand.
TTGCGCTCATGGGAGCTTGGGTACACCCTTGCCTAGAATTCTGTTACTATTTTGATCTTTTCTGACTCCTTAAATTTGAAAAGATCATCAAGCGCTTGTCCTTTCACGCTTGCTTCAAAATTGAAAGAGATAGAGTCATCTTTCATCCGTTTCTCGACTCTTAAAACATAAAACGGTGAAGTTTCTAAGTTTCAATGTCGTAAAATAAATCACCTACGATCACATGCCCTTTTAGATTTTGCTTGTTGGCCGTTTGATTGTGTGCCTTGGTTTTTAGCCCGTGTGCGGTTTTGAGTTGTTGATGGCAACTTTTCTGGAGTTCACCAACCAAGGAATCCCCTCCGATGGGAATCCTAGTCCTTTTCCTCCTTTTGGAAATGTTGGTGCTCCTTACATGGCAACGTTGTCCCTTCCTAGGTTAACTGTTGGGTTGCCTGTTTGGTTGTTTTCAACCTCTGTGGTCCCGAATGTCTCGGCTATTGTTTAATCGCCTGAACAACATCATGTTGATTCTAAGGTGGACCTCTCCCCTTCTTCGCCTGTTTCTGCATCCTCCTCTTCTACTTCGCCTAGTGAAAGTATGGATTCAAGTAACCGGGTGGTTAAGAAGAAGAAGAAGAAGACAAAGAAGAAGAAGTTCGATAAAGGAGAGGCTAGCTCTGCGGCTATTGTGCCTAAGAAGCCTTCCGTCGATAAACCTCCCAACCCTCCACGGAAATTCAAGTTCCCTTGCATGTTGTGCACGGGAGACCATCTTCTTCGAGATTGCCCTGGCATTCCCAAGGTGCTCGAAGTATGGTCCAACGGTCATCCGTCGTTGCCTTTGGCTTCCGAGAGTCAAGTCAGCACGCTCTTCACCTGTGTTTGTATGTCTACAGCTGGTAAGATTACCAACTTTGGTTGCATGGGCACCAAGGTCTGTTCCTTGTCCGTATATGGATGAAGCCAAACGAGTTTTGGACAACTCATCTGTTTCTGGACCATGCCTTTCGGCTGGGTACAAACATATTTCTTTGAGTCCTCCACCAGCTAATCCTACCATCGGTCAAGATTCATCCTTGGTCGATCCCGCTCCTCCGAAAATTCAAATTCAAGAATCCATTCCCGACCAACCATTGGTCGTGGGATCGGTTGAGCTGGTCCCTTCTATGGTGCAACAGGTCGTTTCCGTGGAGAGTGGATCTCACACCCCTTAGGTTCTTCTTGTTTCTTCAGATTCCTCGGACTTGGAGAAAGATTCTTCTGTCCCTACACTTCTAGAAGTGGCTCCTCCGCCTCCCGTGATGGAGGTGCTAGAGGATACTCTTCCCGACTCCGTGATGGAAGTCATGGAGGATGCTCCTTCTTTCGTAACACCAGGGGAAGACCATCTCGGTTCGATGGTAGCCCCTCCGAGAAGCCTCTGGTCACTTCGACTCCGGGAGTCGACGCAAGTGGATACCACCTTCTCCATCTTATGTGCCTCTCGAGATCACGTAAAGGCTTTTGGTCTACCGTACCCGCAAGACCAATATGTATGAAGGCGTGTCTATTAGTATTTTATCCTCAACTACTTGGCAAGCTTTCGGTTCGCCGTCGCTTGCGCCTGTTACGCAGAATCTGTTGGCATTTAACAGAAGAACGAGTCAACCGTTAGGGATCCTTCCAAGGTTACCTGTTACTTTGGGAGGTAAAACCATCCATATGGACGTGATGGTTGTTCCAGGCCCCTTGGATTTCAATCTGCTCTTGGGGCGCGATTACACCTATGCCATGGGAGCACTTGTCTCCTCCCTTTTTCGTGTGGTCTTTTTTCCACATGACGGACGAATCGTGACCATTGATGTTTTCTTTTGGTCCTCGATATGGAAACCGGACCGCCATCATCCCTTCCCATGTTTTTATCCAATTGCCAGATGAGACCCACACAACAACTATGTGGCTACCTACCCCGTGCCTGTACTTAGTGACGATGTCGTCGTGCATAGTGTGCTGGGGGCATTGGGTCCTGATTTCTGAGATGTTTTCCTTCCATCGGGAGTGGAAATCTTGGAAGCGATGACTTCTCGTTCATTATGATGAGGTCAGTTGGAGCATAGTTCGTTTTCTTGTGTCAAGCTCGTTAAAAAATGAAACAAGGTGGTCGGAGCAGAGTTTGTTTTCTTGTGTCAAGATCCTTAAAAAAATGAAACAAGCAGGTTGGAGCAGAGTTCGTTTTCTTGTGTTAAGCTCCTTAAAAAATGAAACAAGCTCGTCAGAGCAGAGTTCGTTTTCTTGTGTCAAGCTCCTTAAAAAATGAAACAAGACCTGCCTGAGCATGGTTCTTTTTCCCCCGGGGTGGTCAAGCCCTTAAAAATGAAATCGGTCCGGGCTTCAAGGCAGTTCCTTGTCTTGTGTCAAGCTTCTTAAAAATGAAACAAGACAGTCAAGCAAAGTTCATTTTCTTGTGTCAAGCTCCTTTAAAAACAAATCAAGGTCACGGAGCAGTTCGTTTTCTTATGTCAAGCTCCTTAAAAAATGAAACAAGACTATCGCAGCATGGTTCTTTCCGTGTCAAGCTCCTTAAAAATGAACCGGTCTCGGGTCATGAAGAAGTCTTTTCCTGTGTCATGCTCCTTAAGAAATGAAACCAGGTTTGGGCAGAGCAGATTTCCTTGTCTTGTGTCAAGCTCCTTAAAAAATGAAACAAGGTCGTCGGAGTAGAGTTCCTTGTCTTTTTTCAAGCTCCTTAAACCATGAAACAAGGTGTCCAAGGATAGTTCTTTTAATGTGTCAACCTTGTTAAAATAATGAAACACTTTCCTGTTCAATTCGAGTCTTTGATAAGTTCTCGTAAAATCCCAGTCGAGTCTTTCTCTTGATCCCATAACTTGAACCTTCACTCCATCCGCCTTACATATGGACTGAAGCTTGGGGGGCATGTATCTCGAATTGAGTCACCATGCTGGGGGGCATGCTCACTTTTTCAAGCGTAGTTTGTTTCCATTTCAAGCTTGTGTAAAAATGAAAACCGGTTTCAAGCATAGTTTATCTTTGTTTCAAGCTTGTGTAAAAATGAAAACCAATCTCAAGGTAGTTTCTGCTGATTTCAAGCTTGTGTAAAAATGAAACCTTTCCCATTTTACCTCTTATGATTGCCATCTTATCAGCCTGTTTTTTCCAGTTGAGCCTTGGTTTTCTCACTCCATCGTCACTATCTGCTTGGCCGATCATATGCCTTCACTTGGTTGTTTTACCCATTCCTGAGGAACCGCTGCGATGAGTGGTCTTGTTAGCCAGCCTCTTAACCTTTACTTGTTTTGAGAAGTTCCACCATTACCGGAACCAGTAGCTACCCTTTATACCACTCGTTCCTCCAGGAGGAGTCATCTTTCAGCTCTTTTCTGACTCTCTAAATATGAAAAGATTGCCGAGGCCCTTGTCGTTTCGATCTCGTTAAATTGGACATGAATCGACATCTACCCAGTATACGTTTAACCCTTTTTCGGGCTGGGATGGATTGATTACGAAAAAGGAATACCCTAGCCTATCGCGACTAGGAGGTTTTCTCGGATATTGTTTTCTACCTTTTCGGATCTGAGGAACTATTTACGAAAAGGGACCTCTGGAGTTTACTTTTCAGCTGTCTTTTCAAACTCTCTAAACATGAAAAGACATCGAGTTCTTCCTTTGTCAGACTCGTTAAACCCTGATGACATTGGATTCAGTCGTGATGACGTTATTCGAGTTTCTCCTTCCTAGGGCTCGTTAAATGTACTAGGATGGATTCGTCCGAAGGATGGATTTATATGACAAGCATATGGTATCCTCTTCAAGCTTGTGTAAAAATAAAGAGGTACTCACCGAAATGGTGGGGAAAAAATGGAACCAACATCATTGTCGTGTCGGCAGTATGTCGCTCTTGAACATGGCACTTGTCTGCATTCGTGTCGGGTTGGGGACATCTCATCTCGTTTTTCACTTGCCTCTGTGGGTTTGGGTAATCCCTTTTGACCTCTCATCTACTCTTTGCCTCGTCACTATGACCTCTGATCTTTTGATGTCAACATCGCCAAATCTAATCGTCGTGCCACCCATATGTTCAAGAGAAGTTGACCTCTCGTAAATTCCAATCCTTCCGACATTCTCATCCGATCCCCGATTCACAAGGACATTACGTCTCTCTCTGCCTCGTTGATGATGTGGGAAACACTATGGCCCACCTTCATCAAGGTCAGATCAAGGCCACTTCCTGTCGACTTCAACTCATTATCCAGGAAGCTGATCTAGAGACTCCCTTATGGTACCTTGGAGCCTGCATGCCTCAATGGCAGGTTCGTCGCATTCGATGTGAGGTTTTCATCATTGGCCTCCGATCAAGTGATTCTACGGGTGTTCAACGCCAGCTCATTGATTCACATGCCATAGATTGTACCTATAGTACCTTGAGGGCCATCGTCAGTATTGGTGGTACCTCTCACGTCTGTTAACAACTTTCATCATTGGCTGGTAATCAGACAACGTTCTTGCATGTTCGACTTCAGCTCACATATTCGCATGCTTGAACTTTTACTTTGTTCGGGTCGAGATGGAGCGCAAGACCCTGGATTGTGTCTGTTGTAATCCAGGCTGCGATTTTGTGGATTATTATTTACATGACTTATTCACTGGATGGCTGCGACCATACCTGAGTCTATTTATCGATCCTCACTGGATGGCTGCATCCATACCTTGGATCTGGATTATTGTATACTCTGTCATGGATGGCTGCACCCATACCACATATACATCATGTACTTGAGATATCAGTTGTATTTCTCCACGCAGGTTTTCCGACGGCGGAGTTTCAGTTGGACACGTTCTCGTAAAGCATTTCACCCCTCTCTCTCTCTCTTGGGCCTCATGCTTTAGGGGGCATCTGTTACACAGTAATTTGTCACCGTCCCTACCATTCCCCGTCCCGCACGTTGGACGGCCCATTCTGTGACCTGTGAGCAATGTCATGCCTTGCAAATACCATCATCAGATCCCTTTCCATGAGGACAACATTCATTCGTTGATCATTTCGAGTGCACCCCTAAAAACACCGCTTTTTTCCTTGGCGTTGCAGCCCGTTATGTCCTTGTGCCAATGAGGAAAATTAACACTGAGCCCGTGCCAATCAGCGCTCTATGAAAGTTTTTTGGTAAAAGGAGGCTGCTTCTGACATAACAACTTCGTGGATGAGTCATGAGGAGTGGTTTCGATCGAATAACCACGGCCTTCCTCCTTTGGCCTCTTGTTTCCACCTTATGGGGAACCTCCCAAGGGATAATGCCTCCCTTCCACTATTGTAGGGATCCCAACCTCCTCCTCTCCTCTATAAATATAGCCTTCATCCATTGATGAAGGGGTTGAATAGCCGAGGGGCTGAATGGTTGAGTCTCCAAGAGCCTTCATAGCCAAAAGAATGTTGCAATAGTCCTCATAGAGCCAAATCAATAGCAAGGAGATTGACGATCGAAGAGAGAGGCTTGTCCCCATTCCCGATGAGATTTACCGAGACGTATTCCGCTGACAACCCGCCAAAGGAAGGTTCAACGTCAGAGCCAGGTTGTAATTTCCTTTGTATGAATTAATGATAAGCGAATAATGGTTATGGTTCCACTCGTATTGTTCATTATGATCATGAGTTGTGTCTTCTCTGACTGATACATAATTGCATATATCAGGTTTTACGCTTGTGTTTGTCGTGTTTCTTGTGTGTACAGGTGTTCGATCGCGGCAAGCGAGAGGATTGTGATCTGCCAAAGCAAGGAAATGGGAGCGTATCTTCTCTACAAACGACAGCGTTGGACTTGAGGTAGGCCTTCTTCGCAAGTTGGTTTATTGCAATTAGGAACTTGCGTCTTAGCGTGATACGATTGTTGCTAGACCCGATCTCGGCTAGTAGGGATCGCCTCTGTCCGCAGAGGGGATTTACCTCTACAAAAAATTGGCATTCATGTCAGGTTGGGGACATCTCGTCTCGTTTTTCACTTGCCTCCATGGGTTTGGGTGATCCCTTTTGACCTCTCATCTTCTCTTTGCCTCGTCATCATGACCTTTGATCTTTTGATGTCAAATACTGCCAAATCCACTGTCGTGCCACTCATATGTTCAAGAGAAGTTGACCTCTGTAAAATTTCAACCTTCCTCTGATTCTCATCTGATCCTGATTCACAAAGACATTATGTTCCTCTGTCTCGCGTCGATGATGTGGGAAACACTGTGGCCCACCTTCGATCAAGGTCACTTCCTGTCGACTTCAGCTCATTATCTAGGAAGCTGATCTAAACACTCCCTTCTGGTACCTTGGAGCCTACAGGCCTCAATGGCAGGTTCTTCGCATTCGATGTGAGGTTTTCATCATTGGCCTTCGATCAAGTGATTCTACAGGTGTTCGACGCCAACTCACTGATTCACATGCCGTAGATTGTACCTTTAGTACCTTGAGGGCCATTGTCATTATTGGTGGTACCTCTCGCGTCTGTTAACAACTTTCATCATTGGCTGGTAATCATGCGATGTTCTTGCATGTTCAACTTCAGCTCACTTATTCACATGCTTGAACTTGTACTTTGTTCGGGTCGAGATGGAGCGCAAGACCCTAGATTTTGTCTGTTTAGAATCCAGGCTGTGATTTTGTGGATTATTATGATTAGTTACATGACTCATTCATTGGATGGCTGCGACCATACCTGAGTCTATTTATTGATCCTCACTGGATGGCTGCGTCCATACCTTGGATCTGGATTATTGTATACTCTGTTATGGATGGCTACACCCATACCACACATATATCATGTATTTGAGATATCAGTTGTATTTCTCTACGCAGGTTTTCCGACGGCAATGTTTTCAGTTGGACACATTCTCGTAAAGAATTTCACCCCTCTCTCTCTTTTAGGCCTCATGCTTTAGGGGGCATCTGTTACACAACAATTTGTCACCGTCCCTACAATTCCCCGTCCCACACATTGGAGGGCTTATTCCGTGACTTGTGAGCAGTGACATAACCTGAAAACACTTTCATGGCATTCCCCTAGACATGGAATTTCATTCCCCTGAAGACAACTCCTTGTGAAAAACCCTAAAAATAGCCTTTTCATCCTTGGTGTGACTAGCCAGTATTTTACCCGCGCCAATGGGGGAAATACTCCAAAGAGGGCGTGCCAATTGGCGCTCTGTCTCAGAGTCGCAGTCGCGCCAGGCTTAATAAAGGGTGTTTTTAAAAAATAAATGGTGGAAGATTGACTCCAACCAACTCCTGAACTGGTCTCTAAATCGAGTTGGGACGTTTGAATCCGGATTTCCATGTAGAGGAAGTAGTTTTCCACCTCTCATGGAAGCTTCCTTAAGGATAGGGCCAATCCCATGATTGTATGGATCCCAAATCCCCTTCCACCATCTATATAAGCTTGCCATTTCCCTTTGCAAGCTAGTCTCCAAGAGCCCTCATAGCCTAAAGAATGTTGCAATAGTCCTCATAGAGCCAAATCAGTAGCAAGGAGATTGATGATCAAAGAGAGAGGCTTGTCCCCATTCCCGACAATCTTTATCAAGACGTATTTCGCTGACGACCCGCCGAAGGAAGGTTCAGCATCAGAGCCAGGTTGTATTTTCCTTTGTATGATTAATAATAAGTGACTATTGGTTATGGTTCCACTCGTACTTTTCATTATGATCATGAGTTCTGTCTTCTCTGACTGATACATAATTGCATATATCGGGTTTTACGCTTGTGTTTGTCGTGTTTCTTGTGTGTGCAGGTGTTCGATTGCAGCAAGAGAGAGGATTGTGATCTGTTGGATCAAGGAAACGGGAGCGTATCTTCTCTACAAATGACAGCATTGGACTTGAGGTAGGCCTTCTTCGCAAGTTGGTTTATTGCAATTAGGAACTTGCACCTTAGCGTGATACGATTGTTGCTAGACCCGATCTGGGCTAGTCGGGATCTCCTCTGTCCACAGAGGGGATTTACCTCTACAACAACGCATCACTATCAAGATACCACACAGATCCCATACAACTTGAAACCGATCATGAGATCAAGGAGAAATAAATTTCAAATTGCGAGGCTAAGGCCTCTGTAGCTGTAGATCCAACAACCTTCTTGTTCTTCTTCTTCTGTGTACAGTTAGTGGTGAAATGTCAATGTTCGTGACAGTGAAAACACTTCACTTTGGGAAAATCTTCCTTATTTCCTTTAGCATCGGATTTTGAAGGATGTTTCTTTCCCTTCCCTTTCCTTGCTTTGGCAGCCAAATTGCAATTCTCTTCATCTTCATTCTTCGATGAAGATCTATCGCTGGTACCCCGCCTTATCTCCTCCTGCACAAGATCCGACCAAATTCGCTCCCATCCTGGCAGTTTCTCCCGACCATTGACAGAGTCTTCGTAGGTATGCCAACTCTTCGAAAGCCCAAGGAGAGTTAAGCTCACCAAGTCTTCATCATCAACAGTAACCCCCACACTTCCCAGTTCATCCTTGCAGTGGACAAACTTCGTGAGGTATTTTGGAATACTGTCGCCTTTCTCCATTTTTATTTTTCTGAGCTTGTCTTTAAGCGCCAACTTCCTCTGGTCACTTCTAATTTGGAACAAATATGTCAAAGCCTTCCACATTAAGAATGGAGTGGCTTTCCCATGAAGGCTAGACACAATATGGTCCTTCACACCTTCCAACAGAATCCTTCTCATCTTTGTTGTCTTCTTTTTCCATGCGTCAAGTAATGCAGCATTGCTAGATCCCGACTTAGGAACATCGCTATCGATGAACTCCTTCAGTCCATTATCCTCCAGCACTGCCTCCATCCTATCCTTCCAGGCTATGTAATTCGAGCTCCCATCAAGGACATACTCCAATCGCAACCCATTGAAAGACATTTCAATGTATACTCAACTTCTGCACCAAGAATCTTCTGTAGCAAATTCGAATTGTCCACCGGCACAAACTCACTTTACAATTTCAATCTTCAATCAATAATGCTCTAATACCTTGTAGAAATTATATGCACTAAGCATGCATATGTCCTTGATTCACCTAATCTCACACTATTTAACTTTATGCAAAATACTAAATCAATTCCACTTGTTAATCTTTTGTAGAAAAATTAATTGCACACACATGTGAAGCATAAACAAAAATAATCAATCGCACATAACACAGTTTTTAACCGGGAAAGCCTGAAGCTGAAAGCCCCAACTATATATTATGTATCATGGAATCATATGACAATCCTCATACAAAGCTTATCAAGCTCTCAGTAGAGTACAATCGTTATACACTAATCAGGACCAATCTTGCAAATCCATGCACCGATCTTTGCCTCCTGATAGCCTGCCTCCACTGCGAAATCCTTGCTAAAGAATAGCTCTGAATGAATTTGAATTACGCTTGCCTTGACTATGCAATCCTCATTGGCAACTCCAATTTGTGTGTGATGCAATCAATGCATCACTATAGTCACAACAGATAGTCTATCTTGCCCTTTCACCTACCTCTCCACTAGGTCTCCACTGAAACTGCCATGCACTATAGTTAACTTTTGTATTGTTCAGTTGATTAATGAGTTATTATTTGTGAATTAATTTACTAATTAATTCACTCCACTCTCACTAGTGTATCAATCAGTTAGACTAGATACAACTAGCTCAACTGAGTCTAATTGAGTTAAACTGAATACAACTCCATAACTACTTCTTCCAACTGTGTCATAACTCTGGTGACTTGAGTTCTAACTGAGTCCTCCATGCATTAGCTCCAATAAACCCTTGGGAATTTCATAATTCCCTCATTCCACTGATGTGCCACATATGTGCACTGAACTGAAGTGCTACAAGAGAATAAGTTGTTGTTTAGTGTCTAATTATTATTAAGAGCTAATAATAATCGGCATGCATCTATTTTTAGATCAGCGATCTATAAATAGACTTCGCCCAATATTCTAAAAATATAATTTCATCTATTTTTCCAACTTTATCAACCATCCACAAATAGCATCCTGCAACTTCTGAAATATGATCACCATGTCTAAAAATAGACATAGTCTAAAAATAGACTTGCACCAAAAATAGCCTGCGGGCCCACTTAGTGAAGGCGACTCTTTTCACTAAGCTCATAATATTGTTGAATCTCAACAAGAAGGTTTGGGGAAACCTACAAAAGTGAAAGAAAAGCAAAGAAAAATCATTAAAATAGGCCAAAATTAAATGAACACCCATTAATGTACTAGTCAAATCATAAGCCAAAAATGATAGTGCAACAATGATATGAAATTTTGAAAACTTATACATTTTATTCCCTTTAATATTTTATCGATGTAAGTATCTACTTGAATTTAAATTTTTGAGTAATCACTGTGCAATGTTTTTTTATATTGGACCTTTTATTAAAGAAATCATAAAATGAAAATCTAAATGCAAATGTGTAGGTATTATGTTAATTTGAAATATAAGCAAAGCCATGAAAACAAAAGAGAAGTTTATGAATAATTATTTCACTAAATGTATTCTTGTTTGTCAATATTAGGATAAAAATTTCAATACAAATACAAAGAGAAAAATAAATAAAGTTAAGTAAACTCCCCTAACAGTGTCGTGATGATGGCTCTTCTCTAGCTCATGTTTTTCATACTTGCATTATTCAAGCAAGAAAAAGAAAACAATCCAATAAGAAGACAACTCTAACATAATTAACCTACTCTAAACCAATCAATGGTTACAATATCAAGTAAATTCATATTTCCAATGTTACCATCAAATAAAATCCAATCTTGCAAATACAAAGAATTTTCAAATCAATAAAATGAACCAGAGCATTTAAAAATTGAAAATAAATAAACCATACTTAATTTTATGATATTTATTTAGAAACGAAGCAAGTAAGACCTTATAATTCTTGGGTAATCTAGCTCAATAATAATTCTCAAGCCATTCTCCACTCATATCCTGATAAGTACAATTATTAACATCGAATCATCTGAAATAATTCAGAGATGCAAAAGGTCCTTGATCGTGATGAATAGAATTTTGTAAAAGAATATTGGTACCATTATTAGGATAAATTTTAATGATCATGTTAAGAGAATAAGAACTTGTCACAATCATTAATTTAAGTATCATATTTTTTTGTTAATTATGATCAAAACCACACATTTCAAAATTAACAATTTGAGATAAAGTGACAAAATTAAACAATATTTTTGAACCATCATTGATATGGTATGCCTCTAATACTAGCATGATCCAAGATATTTTCTTCATTGATGTTAGCAAAATTGCATGAAAGAGAATGTAAAAACCACATGTGAAAATACTTAAAGAAGAAGAAAAATGAAGGAGACCATAAAGACAATGCGCACAAAAGTTTGATAACATAGTGCGTCCAATGCACACTACATCTCTGAACCTTGCGTCAATAATGGGGAGGCCTCTTCATTCATCTCAAAAAAAATGAAAATAAGTACATGGAAACATACATCATTATACCTCCAATCCTAGCAATGACTTGAAGTTCCATTGCATAAAACAAAACAATCAAAACACTAGTAGGTATGTCTCGATCCTTTGATACTTTTGACTGTAAACGTGACCCACTTCTGAAAGGTGCATTTTTGTCTAGAAATTTATGTCAAGAAATTAATTAATAATGTGGGATTCTACCATGAGCCATGAGATCCCCTGCTCAAATGCATAAATAGCCTGCACTAGTGAACTCGTGGAAAAATTCTAGTTAAAATGAGTGTAAACTTGGCTATCTTATGCCTCTATCAACTATGGACTCTGCAAGGAATCTTTAGATTCCACAGTGGAATGTTTACATATATATTTTATGAATATTCCCCTAGAATATTCATCCTGGGCCCACGCACCCTCCTAGTTATGCTCATAAAGTTCCAACATCCAAGTTTCCCCTGCCATGGTTCCATACTACTGAATTTTGTCTGCTTCTACCCACCCGCTCACAGCTGCCCCCACCGTCGATTGAAATGGAACTCTTTAAGTATTAAGGTGTTGGCTGAATTATCCACATTTCACCCATTAGGTGGTTGGTCGACACGTTTAATTGAAGCTTTTGGTTCTAGAGGGGTTATGGGTAGAGACCCCTTCCCCGCTGACCCATTTTAAACATAAAGAAAAACATTATTTTGAATTTTTTCAACATTATAATTGTTTTTCAATTGTATGGTTTTAAAAAAATGTAAAAATATAATACTGGATATTAACATTAAGCACCGATGAATTTTGTTTGAAATCATTTGACACACACACACACACACAAACATATATATATCTACCATTACTATCGAGTGTCTATTTTTGCCTTAGTTTATAACAATACCATACTATAGTTGATGGATCAACATATAGGTTAGCGAAGGCATCGAATTTGTGAGTTTTGACATCCCCCTCTTTCAGTCATGAAAAAGACATCAACATAAATAAAACCCACCTAACACATTATAGTGAGCACGAGTGTTGGCATATTGGTTGGTCGCTGCATTGTGGATCTGAAGGTCACAACATTGAATCCCATCGGGTGCGCCCATCCATTGACCAAATTTTTAATCTTTTGAACTTAACATTTGTTGTAACAAACAAATGCTGCCAATGCCATCAATTTGTGGGTTGACAAGACTTTATTGGCCATTTTTTGGGTGCCATGTGGCACCATATGATCGGACCATGTGGCCCATATTATTGGGCCGCCACTTTGTTGCTAAGTTTAGCAGACTGTCGCCATATCTAGTGGTTTTGCTAACTTTAACTGTGCTTTAACTCCAACTAACACCATTCTCCAAATTTATCCAAGGTACACCAAATTTGATTCCAATCTGGTTAGACAAACAATTTGGTGAGGCTCCAAATTTATCTGGCGCTCTGCTAAATTCTACCTTCCAGCCAAGTTTGACCATAACTTTTAGGTCCCTATAGTGCTAGTATATCCCCTTATTGTTGTTAGTATAGCCCCCTTATTGTTATTGTTGTACCCCTGTAGCCCCCATATTGTTATTTTTGTACCCCTGTAACCCCCATATTGTTATTATTGTGCCCTTACATTATTATTGTTAGGTCGACTAGGATTATATTATGGCCCCATGGACTCTTATATATAGAAAGGAGGTTTTTCCATTTGTATCATCCAAGAATTGTTCATTTATGTAATGTAAAGGAGGTTTCCCCCTTGAAGTGGCTTCTTTATAAGGTGTTGATCTCTCTTTTCTTCTATTTTTGGAGCTGGTTTCATAACATTTGGTATCACAACTTTGGATTCTAGGGTTTCACTGCTCCAAAAAGGTCATCGTGGAATTTTCGCTATAAAATTTTGTTTACAAAGGTTCAGAAGCTTAAATTTTTACCACATGAAGTTGAAATCCTGAGGAACTTCATGTAAAAATTTTAGAACTTGGTTCGCAATATTTTCGGAGATATGATCTGTGGAAGTCAGGGTTTTTGCAGGCTCTCAAATTTCATCTAAAAGAGGTGACCTTGGGAAAATCACCATAACTCTCTTTCTGAGCATCGGATTGGAATTTTGTAAAAAGAAGCCGAAATCACACGGATTTTAGTTTCCTCTGTATCAATTTTAGAGCCGAAGGAGGAACCAGTGACACATGTCATGACGTACAAATTCACTCTATTGAACCAGCCCATAATTAGGTCATTGTGGGAGATTGGACATAAATTTTCCTTGAAGAATCCAAATCAAGTCAAACCTATGGCATTCAAAAGAATATTCAGAGGGCTACTACATGACCAAATTTCAGATATTGAAGATCCAAAATCGCAAAGATAATTCAACGTCAATATCGAGCTCCTCAAAAGAAAGAAAAAGGGTGTGTATTTGTTTTTTAAAATTGCATAACGCTTGTTTGAAAAAGAAGTTTGAAGTGATTCCATGGGAATATTGAAGGATTTTTATCAGTATTGGGTTCTATAATTCCTCCCAAAAATAACTCTACACCCATTAAGCCCTCATAAATCTCTACTATGATGCATGAAGAGGAAGAATTGCAGTATGAGATATTAAAATTACGGTACCAAGTGCAAGAAATTACGATCTTACAAAGAGAAATCAAAGATGACATAGATCATTTAAAAGAAAAAATGGAGGCTAAATTGGATGGTTTGAAGGATAAAATGAAATCCAGTATGGATGATAAAGTAGTGGAATATCACATCGAGCATCAACAACAAGTTCTCCAACTCTCAAAGGATAACCTAACTTTGGTGCAAAATCGAATGAAACAATAGGAAGATCAACATTGTAGTGAAAAAAGTTCTGAAGCAGTCATAGAAAAGAAAAGAAAAAATGACAACTACCAAATTGATCAATTTCAGAATATCTCAATAAGTGGAAAAACTTACCTGTTGAAGATTCCACAAGGGAGGATGAGAATTTTATACAGAAGCATCTAGAAATAATCAAGCGTTGAGGGAAACACTTTTTTGAAAGAGAGGGGCATGTTAGGTCCCTAAAATACTAGTGTATCCCTTATTGTTGTTAGTATAGCCCCCTTATTTTTATTGTTGTACCCTTGTAGCCCCCATATTGTTATTGTTGTACCCCTATAACCCCCATATTTTTATTATTGTGCCCTTAAATTATTATTGTTAGGTCGGCTAGCATTATTTTGTGACCCCATGGACTCCTATATATAGAAAGGAGGTTTTTTCATTTGAATCATATAAGAATTGTTCATTTATGAAATGTAAAGGAGTTTTCCCCCTCGATGTGGCTTATTTCTAAGTCATTGATCTCTCTTTTCTTCTATTTTTTGAGCTAGTTTCATAACAAATATATACGCGACCCTTTAAATGTGGATCCACGTATGTACGCCACTATGCCCAAACATACCTACATATAGATCTGAAAAACATTCATAGCAAACATAGTTTCACTTTCCACAACCTTGACTGTTAATGCTATAGAATTCTCAATAAATTGTTTATATCAAAGCATCACAATTTCGTCAATATTAAAAATTTATAGAAAGTAAATCAATTAAGCATACATGTCAATATATTTCATATCTTTCAAATCTAAATCTTCTCCTTACTCCCTAGTGCACACCTGTTTCAGATCAAATCCTTCATAGACAACACAAAACTGCACCCCTAACACTTTGATCTCCATCTCCTTATATAGATTTAGCCTTAGTCAATACCTTAGGCCAATACCTTAGTAATGTTATTGGTATTCTTTGATGAGATAAATTAACCATTGTCACACTCATTACTCTGGGCCTATATCATGGTAAAGACCCCCGATATTCAAGTTACCATGGTGCAAATTTCGTATGTGATTTTTCTTCATATTACCTGCATATATATGTGACGTTTATGCATAGGATCCATGTATACTTTCTCAAACTTTATATTCAACATCTATCTGATCTATCATTTCTTTGTTCATCACTTTTGTAGCATCTGTTTGAGTCTGCATAATCCTGTTATCATAATGTTGAAATATTTATCAAGTAGGTTTCCATCAAGGATAAAACATTAGCCAAAATGCCAACAATACCCCCATTTGGACTTTATTGCAACCTCTTTGGTGTTTGGTCACAATCTGACCATCTGCAAGCACATGTAAACAAAATTGCAAATACCAAGGCTTCTTACCAAGCATACTTCTTCCAAACACCAAGCTTCTTTCCCCCTTTGACATCAAGGGAAAAGGGCTGACCAATGTTGAATGAAGACCCCCTCTATAGAAAATGTATATTTACCATGCTCCCCTCTGAGCATGTGCTGGATATATTCAATGGAATCAAGTAAATGACCTTTCCTAACATGATTGACTCGTTATTACATCAGATACCCAAGAATTTTGGGTTACATTTTGACACATCATTACATCAATTGCCAAAAATAATGGGATTACATACAAAGCATGATTTGATACCAACAGTCCATACATTATTGAATATTACAATGATTACATCATGGGTCTTCACATGACCTTTACATCAAGGGACATATATGACATATATAACCATTAACCATGACCTCAACAATGAGGGTGTAATATCATATAGGGTCCTACGACATGAATATTTGATAGCAATAGTATAACAACATCTAAATTTCCAGTAGCAATAGAATTATCTAGACATGACCAAAGATTTGCAACAATACATGCTTATGGAAACATAATGCAAACAAGGAGCCTTAGAGTTATAATAATTTCTCCCCCTGAACCAACATACTGCAGTAAACCAATGTCAGCAAAAAAATACCATAATGATGAATGTATATAGAATGCTCCCCCTGAATCTATGCCATTTTACCAATCATTGATGTACATGCGTATGTCTAACTCAAAAACTGCATACATACACTATTTTCTTTCACATCATCCATGTAAATAAAGTAAATTATAGTAATTTTTAGTCTCAACTCCCAGTAAACATAAAATACATGTCAAAATAATTAGCAGAGTGATGAAGCAGGTATCATTCCTATTTTTTGCCTGAGATATTCAAAGGAATCACATGGAAGTGGATTTGTAAATATATATGCAACTTGTTCCTTATAAGTAACATATTCTAGTTTGACCCCTTGTTCAAGCACTTTTTCTCTCATAAAATGATATTTGATTGGAATATGCTTGGTTTTTGAGTGCATGACAGGATTTTTAGAGATACTTATGGCACTAGTATTTTCACAAAGAATAGGCACAGGTTGAGGACAAGTGATTTGAATGTCTTGCAATGTTTCCATCATCCATATAATTTTTTCACAACAAGATGCAACAACAAAATATTATGCCTCAGAAATAGATAAAGTGATGGAACTTTGTTTCTTGTTGAACCGTGATACCAAGCGGGGTCCCAAATAAAATGCTCCTCCACTAGTACTCTTTCGATCATCAATATTTCCTACCCAATCTGCGTCTATGTAAGCATGAAGTGAAAATTATGCATATTTGGGATAGCATAAACCAAAATATTGAGTTCCTCATAGATACTTGAATATTATCTTAATTCCTTGGAGATGAGTTTCTTTAGGATTTGCTTGAAATCGTCCAACAATCCCAACTACACGCATAATATCTGGTCTTGTCCCTATAAGGTAGAGAAAGCTTCTAATCATAGATATGTATTATGGTTGATTAACTAAAGGAGAATCATCATTTTGACTGAGATTGCATCATGTTACCATTGGTGTGCATATAGGCTTGTTGTATTCCATTCCATATTTCTTCAAAATATTCTTTAGGTAATTGGTTTAATAAAGAAAGATGTCATTCTTTGTTTATTGAAACTAAAGAAAAAGAAAATATGTTAGTTCACCAAGTAGAGACATCTCAAATTCTTGTTGCATAACTGAAGAAAATTTGTGACTCATAGATTCTACATTACTTCAAAATAAGATGTCATCTACATAAACAACAACTATCAAAAGTTTGTCTATATCAAATTTTATATATAGGTTGTTATCTTCATACCCTTTTTTGAAGCCTTTTTGTTGAAGATACCTATCAAGACGATAATGCCATGAACAAGGAGCTTGTTTTAACCAATACAATTCATTCTTAAGTTTGCAAACAATATTTTTATCATTTCCTAGAATGAAGCCTTCAGGTTTTTCAGTATAAACTTCTTCTAGATCCCCATTTAAAAAGGCAGATTTAACATCCATTTGATATACTTTAAAGTTACGAAAGCTTGAAAATGAAAGAAACACTCTTATGGCTCCAATTCCAGCTAGTGGTGCAAATGTTTCTTCAAATTCTATTCCTTCCTGTTGAGGATAGCCTTTGCATACGAGTATTTTTTTTTTTATAATTACTTCTCCATTTTCATTTAGTTTGTTCTTGAAAACCCATTTTGTCCCAATAACATTTTTATCATGACGCCTTGGTACTAATTCCCATGTATGGTTATTTTCTATTTTATCAATTCCTTTACTCATTGCCTTTACCCAACATTCATCTTTGCTCGCTTGATTCATATTTTGAGGTTCAATTGTGGATAGTAAGCCTAAGTTACTAAAATTTCCAACAAGTGTTATTCTAGTTTGTACTCCTACTTCCTTCTCACCTAGAATTTGAGATTTAGGATGATTTTTCAGAACATACCTTGAAGGATCCTTTTCTGATGTATTTGTATTTTCATTTCCTTCTTTTTATGCTTCACTATTTCCTTCTCCTACAACATTTTGGTTTGTAGTAGGGAAAGGTTAGTCATCTTCTCATGCTTCCTTTTTGGTACTTGTGGATGCTTCATCAGTCACAAAATCGATGCATTCAACGATATTTTGAAGCCTTTATTATAGAATTTATATCCCTTGCTTCTTGAAGAGTATCCAAGGAGAATTCATTCATCAGCTCTAGATTCAAACTTTCCAAGCTTATCATCATTTTTCTTTATGTAAAATTTGCTTCCAAAAATTATAAAATGTTTAACAGTTGGAGGCTTACCAAACCATAGTTCATAAGGAGTTTGGTCAATGTTTACTTGAACATGAACTTTGTTAAGTATATTTATAGTTGTATGTGTTGCTTCCCCCCAGAAGGTATGAGGTGTTCTTAACTCATCAAGTATGGCACATGCCATTTGTTAGATTGTTCTGTTCATTGTTTCTTCCACTCCATTTTTTTGAGGAGTCTTTTCTATATAAAATTGTCTTTTGATGCCATGTTGTTCACAGAAATTGGAAAACTTATCTGATATAAACTCACTTCCTTTACCATATCTAAGACATTTTATTTTCAAATTTAACTCATTTTCTACCAGAGCCTTTAATTCTTTAAATTGATCAAAAGCTTCATCTGTATGTTTTAGTAAGCCAATCGAAAACATTATTGTAAAATCATCAATGAATAATATGAAGTATTATTCACTACGAGGAGACTTCTTTCTCATAGGACCACACAAATCAATATGAATAAGTTCAAGTGGCTTACTTGAAGTTCCTTCTTTAGCATTAACTGAAATCTGGTTTTCTTACCAAATTGACATGATTTGAATATGTTATTTTCAGGTGGAGAGATGTTGGGAAAGTCATGAATTGTTCCTAGTCTGCTTGGTTTGCATAATTGAGAAAATCTAAGATGTCCCAACCTTTTTGTGCCCAAGCCAAATTTCTTCATATTTTCTAAGTAACAATGCTCTTGGCTGCCTTCCAATACATAGACATTTCTTGGAGTTCTTGTTCCCTTTATTATGATCTTACTTGTATCTAGATTCCTTACCACACAATTATTTGATATAAAAGCAACCTCATGCACTTGGTCACAGATTTGACTAACACTCAACAAGTTATGTCTTAAGCCATCAAAAAATAAAAAATTTCTAGCGTTGAAATTTTTCTTTAATAACACGATTCATTTCCCTTTGATAGCAACAAGTGAGTTATTTCCAAAGGTTACATTATTTTTTTTTATTTATTTCATTAAAAGACATACACTTGTCTTTGTCACTTGTCATCTGCTTTGAAAATCCGATGTAAATGTACCACATATTTTCTTGAACTTATACATACAAAGCAAGACCACAATTTTAAGAGTCTATGGTTTTATTTTTCCATACCTTATGTGTTAGTGTCTTTTGTTCATGCTGATGGGATGGTCCCATTCTTCTTCTGCACTCATTTTCTTTCTGACCAAATTTATTGCAAAAATAACATTCAATTTCATCTTGAAGAGGTGAGAAAACATTATAAGAATATTTCTCTTCCCCAATCTCATTCTTTTTTTTATTGCTTCTCTAGTCATAATGGTATTATAAGTGACACAATGAACAACTTTATGACCAAAATTATGACAAGTGAAGCATTGACCATTGAAGTAGGGGTACTTGGGAGTATAGTACCTTCTTGAGTAGCTTCCCCTTTGATTTTCGTACAGTTGTTTTACTTGAGAGACATTTGATCCCTCATTCCTTTGTTGAGAGCTGGAATTCTGATGATAGCTTCCTCTTACTGTATTGAGATAACTTCTTGTACTTGTTTCAGAAGATTTTATATTTTTTTTATGATTAACCATTATCTACAAGACCTGTCTTAATTATAGGAGAGTGTTTTACTTTGATGATTTCTTATAAAGTCTCAGATTCTTTAGAAAATCTAAGATTTAGATGCTTTGTTTTCTCAACTTCCTTTCTTAGACCCACTATTTCAAGTTTTGACCTTTCATTATGCCCTTCCTTTTCTAAAATTTGTTTCTTCATAACTTATTCAACTAATTTAGCTTCTTCTAGATGGATTTTTAGCTGATTTATCTCTTCAACGATAGTATATTTTTCTTCTATATCATCCATAAAAACATCATCATATTCATCTACATATTTCTCTTCAAATTCCATAAGTAACTGATATTCTTGATTAGATTCAACATCTTCATTATTGGAAGAATATTCACTATCTTAATATGTATATAAAAAAAAATTGTTATCAAACATTCCTTTAACATTCCCTTTGAGGAATTATTCCCTTTCTCGTGAATTTTCTATAAGGGCATTTAGCAGCGTAGTGAACAACTCTTCAACATGCAAAACATTTGAAAGGAATCTTACCTCTAAACTTGCTAATTCATACTTGGAGTTTCTTTACGAAAATTGCTTCTTCTTCATCTTATATGTAAAATATTTCCTTGAGCTCATCCTTTTACTTTCCTTTATAATTAGATTTGAATGTTTCTTCTTTGATACCTGATGGGCCCCTTTTCTCATTTCATAAGATGTTAAGATCCCATGGAGTTGTTCCATAGTAAGGTTCTTCAAATTCTACATTTATTCAATGACAGAGACTTTTGAATTGAATTTTGGGGTTAGATATGTTAAAATTTTCTCAACAAGCATCAAATATTTTACTTCATCACCAAGATTTCTCATTGAGTTAACGATATAATCTACCCTAAGGAAAAACTTGCAATAATTTAATCATTATGCATTCTAAGAGTCTCATATTCTATTCTAAATGTTTGAAGTTTAACATTATTTACCTTAGTGTCACCTTCATAACGCTGGATAATATTTTCCCATATAGCTTTTACAGTATTCAGCTACATGACCTTTACAAATTTTGGTTCTTCCAGGCTTCCTAAGAGAGCGTTGACTGCCTTTGCATTGGTCTCATATTGTTTCTTCCCTGCATCATCTGTGTGAATGGAGGATGGATACTGATAGCACCTCCCAAACATCAACTCCAAGTGACTGAAAACATACACTCATTCTGAATTTCCAGAAAACCAAGTTTGTTCCACTAAACAAGGGTGGCTGGATAGAAGATACTCCCTCTTGATTTCTCATCTTAATGAATCTCCCTTCAATCGATCAAGCTTCTTCTAAGGGAGCTACTATGATACCAATTGTTAGGAAAAACACTGAGAAGGGTGGGGGCAAATCAATATTTTACACACTTCCATTTTTAAAATTTCTTATTCTAATTTATAAATGCTATTATTATAAAGGAAACAAATGTATGTACATGGTTGTGATTAATGCAACCCGCGTATATCCAGATAACTAATTGATAATTGATTTCATCATGTTTTCATCTTTGATCAGTGCATCATTACTTCATTATTCATCAATTAATTAGTAGTAACCATGAGCAATGAGAAGAAAATAGATCATCAATGCACAAGAGCCATATATACACACATGAACACCAGGATTTTAGGTCGAAACCCAATGTGGGAAAAAACCACCGATGACGACTGTCTTCTTCTTTTATTAAAAGGAAAACTTCTTATAATTTTGTACTAATGCGTACTCTAACTAGTACGCAGGGACCCACCTGCAGAAAGCTACAACCTTCTCTCATTTTCCACCACCTACTAGAAGGAAGCTAAAACCCCCTTTCTGAAGACTGCTATCCTCAGTTCCTAGTGGAGAACTTTTCAGAATGTTTCAAACTGGATCCACCTATCAAAAAACATCAAACCAACTTATAGGTCACCTGGACCCATATCAACCATAAATTCAAAGAAACTGAATTTGATACATTGTCACACTATAAATCAACTGAAATTATGAAGTGTCAAGACATTTAATGTAGAAACCAACCAAAAAATACAAATATGAAATTGTGTACATCACTGCAATGAATAAAACCTGCATATATACATGCTTCCTATGTATAATACCTACTTATGGTTCTCAGAATACTTAATATTGAAATTATTAATCACCTAATCATTCAAAAACCATTTCACTAGTTGCAGATCATCGAATTAATCACATATTTCTAAACCTATTACAGATCATATACTTATGTGCCATTAACCTTGAATGATTCCACAAAATCATTTCAATTATAATAAAGACATCGTCGACAAAAAATAGACAGTCCATCAAAAAAGAAAAGTTCTTCAAGTGCTATCTTAAGTGTTAGGTTTGCAAATATTTCCTGGTACAGTGGGAAGCAGAGGTTTGTGGTGCTTAGTTGTGCAGAGGCTGAATACATGGTTTCAAGTCAAGTAGCATTTTAAGCCATATGGATGAGGAAAACACTTGTGGGTCTATTCGATCAGGAGATGGATCTGACAATGATATATTGTGATAATTAGAGTTGCATTAAGCTCTCTGAGAATCTAGTATTTCATGGTAGGTCCAAGCACATTGATATTTGGTATCATCATTTCCGAGATTGTGTGTAGAGGAGAATTATGTTGCTACAGTACATTCCAACTGTGGAGTAAGACATTTACAACTTGACAAAGGAATCGTCAAGAGGTAAATTTGAATTCCATAGGTGCAAGATAGGGGTGGTGAAAAAATCCCTTTCTTTCTAAGAGGGAGTGTTGAAAAAATGTAGGAATAAAGGCTCAATTTGACGTTAGCCTTCACCAAATTGAGTAAAATCGAATTTCCACATAAGCAGGAAAACTTGGAGGCAGTTAAATATTGTGACATGGATCTTGACACTCACTTAGCTCAGTAAATTTGAGCTAGAGGGCTTGGAGTTTAGTTATTTATGTGTGATTGCTAAGTTTTAGTAATCCAATTCAGTTGTTTTTAGTTTCATTCATTTAACTTACCTCCAACTATTGATAGAGTCAGTTGAAGGTCAGTTGTGCAGTGGGACAACAATCTAACTTAGAGATATGCCAGTTAACTAATCAATCAACCCAAAATATCTAATGCATGTAAGAAATTCAAATTCCTTAGCTGAAGTGGAGATGGAAAGGTAGTGTAACATCAATTGTAGACTAGTTTCAGTGTACATGTGTTGCATAAGTCAAGAGATCAATCCTTGGGAATTGCACAACAAATTTGGAGGAAATTCCTAAATAAAATGGGCTAATTTCCTCAGGATTTGTGCCATAGTTTCTCATTAAGAAAAGAGAACAATTATTCTTTTTCAGGTTGAGCTCAAAGTTAGAGCTAGCAATTGTAATAGTTTCTCTATTCAAATGATTAATGCAAAGAGGCTTGAGGGGTTTTTCCGAGCTGGGTTCCCTTAGAAATCATTGTGTATTTATGGTCTTGCTTATCACATGTCTATGCATGTTGTTCTAAATAGTGAATTTCATTCCGTAGATCGATAGAGTATAATTGTGTCCCTTATTTTTCAGTGTGAAATATTGTGCAATTGCAATTTATATCAAATTTCTACACCCTAAGTTATTCTTTTTACTTTTACCTTTCATTTTTTAGTCTTGGGTTCTTCTTTCAAACTAAAGTTAAAAACTTCTCATTCTTCATGTATATTTTGAACTATACTTTGTCCTCTTTCTAATTTCCAAATTCACCCACTTTTAAAAATCAGGCCCCCTTCTCCCTTCGACCACTTGATTAATTCCTCAATTCAAAAATTGGAAATCAATTCTGCCCATCACCTCTTCTATTTTCCTTCAAGATTTCCCTTAGAATTTCATTTTAACCTTTGAATATTTCGAAGCCTTTATTCAAACTTTAAAACCTATTTTGAACCATATATTTTCACCTTGACTCTTTCACCTAACTGATTTGGAAATAATTATTGATTACTAAAATGTATCCTTCATACTACAATTTCGTGGGGAATGGCCCCAATTTTAGATTTGGTACTAATCTACAAATCAAACCCTCATTTAATCTCTTCAAAGTACATAATTTCTCCCCATTCTATTCAATATATTTCTAACTTGTTTGAATGCATTTTTTTCTTCTTGTTGAAATTTTTCTTCATTTTGAAATTTACTAAGTATTTCAAAACATTTTATATTCCCAATTATCATCCCCAATTACTAAAATAAAGGTTTCTCTCCACTTTTCTTCTTCTTCTATTCCCCATTTTCACTATCTTCGTCAAACTAAGTTAACGTCCCATAACCATTGATCTTTTGTTTAAATTATTGTAAATTCTTGCTCAAACCCTCAAAACACTTCCTATGAACTTGGAAAAATTTCAAACCTTTTCCAAATCTTTTGGTGTGATTTGGAAATCAACCAAGACTACCCAATTGGGACATATATTCACCTCTTCTTATGGATTTTTTCCTAATTTATCTATTTGATCCTTCCCTATTCACACCCATGTATGTCCTGGTCCTAATTTTGAGGTTGGTTTTGATCATGAAATCGATATTTCCACCACCTATCCAAATTTTTGAACTTTTAAGCTTTGTTCTCAAACATATAAAAGTGGCCAAAATTTTACTATAACCTAGTTTCTTTGAAATACATAAGGGATTTTTTTGATGGTATTATTGACATAATATTAAAGGTTGACCAATGTGGTTCACGTTTTATGCATTCACATGTTAGGAACTTATAATGACTACAAAAGACATTAAATAATTAAATGAGATCAAATAATTAATTAAAAGGAAGTTTGAACTATTAAAAGAAATAAAAGGCTCCACTAGGTTGTATATTTTAAACCTTTTACAATGATTCAGTGCACACACAATTCTTAATAAATAGAAAAGTAAACAGTGGAAATCATACATAACACACAAATATTTACTTTGGAAACCAAAATTAAGAAAATCAACAAACTATTTAGATCCACACCTATAATTTTATTATCAATGAACTTCGTCATTTACAATATAATATATAGGGTCCCTCAATATCCAAAACCCCTACTCCGTTGACTTGGATTATACTACAACCTTACTTCCACAATGAAAATTAGAAAACCATGGGTTGAAACACCATGTGCCACAGAACCACCAAAAGTGAAAACCGTGTACTGAAAACCACTAAAAATAGACATAACATATATCAAACATACCCAAAAGTATCCCACTTGTTGTTTTCTTTTCATACACGGTGTGATAATATTACATGATAAATAATCTAGGGTGGAAATTCCTATTATTTCTCTGCGCCAAGATAACTTCTCAATGCTCACAATATTTGTTAATAAATTTGTAACATTTTCCAATGTGTCTACCTTCACTAGAATCACATTCTTGTATTCAAACATATCTCTCACAAATTTATGTTGAACATCGATATTCTTTGTCTTAGAGTGATAATTTTTTCCAAAAAATATTTCACTATGAATATAACAGTTAAGCCCTAAATCTTCTTGTACTAACCCAATACCTAAACAAATGTCAATAACCATACAAGTTCCTTACTTGCATGATTGGATTTAATATATTCAACTTATGTAGTTGAGACTACCATTATAGACTATCTCATGCTCATTCAACTTATTTCTCCTCAAAATAGATTAAACACATAACCATTTGTAGATATTATGTTATGTATGCCTCTATCCTAGTCTATGTTAGAAAATCCCTATATGTACAACACTTTTTCTTCTGCAAGTATTCTTGGTAGTGAATTCCATAATCTATAGTATCATAAAAATACCAATATAAACCCCTATTTATAGTTTTCAATTGCTCCTTCCCTAGTTTTTACATATACCTACTCAAAACTTGAACTCCACTAGCTATATTTCTTTTTCCCTTGGTGAGACTTCCTATTGTGAAACACCTTTGACCTCTCTAAATACAACTTATCGATTGTAATCTATCTTATTGGTTTCTAGGTTCCAAATCTTGTAACCTTTTAAACCATCTTTATAACCAATAAATATGCACTTTTCAAATTTATTGTCTAGCTTATTCCCATTTTCCACATAAGAATACAAAGCCAAAACTATGAGATGATTAAGAGATGGATTCTTACCAATCCATGACTTCCAAATATTCTTTTTCAACGATTGCTAATGAGAGTTATTGATTTACCAGGTATCATGCAATATCCATTAAATTTTCCCACATATTTTTCCTAAGTTGGTAACATTGATCACACTCCTTTTTCTTTCCACCAATGTCATGTTCATCCTTTATACAACCTAATTATGTTGAGATGTGTATGGATTAGTCTTATGGTTTGCTACACTACACCACCTACAAAATTCCTCAAAACTCACTCCTACATAATTATCTACTATTTTCTATCCTCAACACATTTATTTAATTATTTGTATGATTCTCCGCCAGAGCCTTGAACTCTTTGTATTTACCAAAGACATCATATTTATTCCAAAGGAAATAAAAAAATTTATCCATTGAGAAATCATTTATGAATGGAATATAGTATATATATTTTCCTAGTGATGGAATAGGCATAGGTAAAAACACATAACTATGTACTAACTCTAAAATTCCCTTAGCTCTTGTACCATTTGGTTAGAATCTTACCGGATTCTATTTAGAATAAATGAAATGTTCATATAAATAAAGATTCATAGTGTAGTTAGACACAGCTCTCCCTTCAACAGCACCATTTCTCCTCACACCATCCTACAACTATCATTTTCAAATACAGTAGTTACACATGCATGGCTCAGATTGCTTACAAAATATCATGTAGTAACCAACCTTGGAATGTATAGAACACCAGTGAATGTTATAAACCTTTAATCCTCAAACATTAAATTGATTTTTCCTTGTCCTATTATCCTAGTTGTCGATTCATCTCTAAGAAAAATTCCACCTGCATCATACCTTTCATAATCACAAGACCACTCCCTATGGGGAGTCATGTAAAAGGAGGGACCTAAGTCAGTTAGGCATATGTCATAATCTACATGTGTGTTTGAAGAAGTAAAGTACACACTCTCTTCTCCCTCTAAGGATTTCTTGTCTTCTTTGTAAGGACCATTGTAATATTCCTAAATTAGCATACAACTAATTGGAATATTAAAATCTAATTTTGATTTCTTGTTTGATGAATAAGTGGGTAGGGAAACCCATAAATCTCTTTATTAAGAATAAAACCACTTCTCATTTGAAATTGGATCATCTTTTTAGCTTCATAAAGCACCCTAAGGTGTGAACAGGGGCTAGCGAATGTGGGCTAGGTCAACTTTGACCAAATCAACAGTGTTGTCATGGAGGATTGGCATTTAATGAGGGACAGTGTGGCTTTATATGGAGACACATTGCATGGAAGTAGTGTCATTAATAGATGGGTCTTAGGGTTTGGAAGCTCATTTCTTATAAAAAGAAGAGGATAGAAGCCATATTATTCATGTTCTGATATGTTATGTTTTAGATTATATGGTATGTTTAGACATATATATTTCTCTAGCTGTTTCGCTAAGATTGAGTGTTGTTTAGCACTGGGGGTTCCTGATCGGGAATCCCACCTCTTCCATTGAGAAGCTCTTGGAGGAGTTTGCACTAAATTTCCACATTCAGGTTTCATACCAAGCTTCAGTCATGTGCTACAATGCAGTTTCTATTGAGAGATGTGCTGATTTGTAGGGTGCAGCAGTGGAAGATCTTATTGGGTGTTTTCTGTGCTAGTTTTGCAGTGGAGGGAGGTTTCCTTCCCTTGGGAGGCCAGTAAAGGAACCCCTTGGGCTTATTTGACATCTGTGGAATTAGACCAAGTTGATTTTATCCCCTACAGCACAGTTCCAATCCAGATTTGCGTTATTTTGGTGATCTGTTGCAGGGGTAACTTCATTGCTCCATTTGGAGTGTTTTCTTTCCATTGAAGGGATCAACCCTTCATTAAGAGGTTCTTTTGGAGGAGTTATTCAGATCTACATCAGATTCAGCCACCTCCTTCTATGTGCTTCAGTTGCAGTGCATCTTCATCCCTAGGGCTTTAGATCCACCATTTATATTTTGTGTATTTCCAGAAACACTTCTTCGGTTGTCTAGGAAAAGTGTATGGGAGCATAGATCTCCTTTTTTGGCCTTGTATGAGCATGATATTTTCAAATCCATTTATTTATATGTCCCAGCTACAGTATTAGTCATTAAAACTACGTTGTACTTGCTTCAGTATTTTTTGTAGGAGTGTATTACATGTTTTGGGTGCATTTTGGCATTGAAGGCTTCTTTTGCCTATATTAAGGGGCTTGATCCCCAAGATCTTGTACTTAATTATTATTGTTATACATAATATCATGGATCTATCATTTGGCTCACATTGCTGCTATTTTTCATATTCATGCACTATATTCCTGCTTTTCCCATTTGGGAATATTACAGTGGTATTAGAGCATAATCTTGGCTCAGCCTGTGAAGACATTGCATCTATGTTATCAGAAGAAGAAGAAGCTTCTCACAGAAAAGATAAGGCTTACAGAAGGGACAAAGGCGAGTATCCATTATTGTGAGAAATGGAGG
Source organism: Pinus albicaulis (assembly GCA_034641835.2). NCBI lineage: Eukaryota > Viridiplantae > Streptophyta > Pinopsida > Pinales > Pinaceae > Pinus > Pinus albicaulis. The sequence goes on from CM076577.1 coordinate 800,095,160, forward strand.
GAAATGTTTTTTCAAAACTTCTTCTCCAATCTATGCATGAGCTTAAAAGAGAAATCAAGGGAATGCAGAGGGAAAGACATGAAGGTTCCTCAAGAATATTTGCACATGAAGAAAGCTCCAGTTCTTCATATTATCGGTGTGAGCATTCAGCCACACAATCAGATCTAAAACGTGGTACCATGCCTACATTCTTTGCAAGAGAAGAGGAAGGATGAGAAACACCAAAAGAGGAGACTCTTGGTGACTATCTCCAAGAATATGAATCTTATTCTAGACGATTCAAAGAGCATCTAAGCTTCCAAGGGTTTTGTCAAATCAAAGAAGATAGAAGGCCCAATAACTACAATAGAAGAAGAGGGTGCATGCAACACACTTTGGGTAGATTATTTCTACCTACTTTTGATGGGTCACCCAAGAGCATAGCCAAAGCTTGGGTAAAGAAGCTAGACACATATTTCTAGCTGCATCAAGTTTCAGAAGAGGAAGCCATTAGAGTAGCAGCACTGCATCTTGAAGGTAAGGCTTATGCCTAGTGGTTATATAAATCTTATTCATTGAATAATGAAAATATATCTACTTATGAAAATTTCACTAGGATATTAGTGAAAATATTTGATTTAAAACAATCTGAAACTTCCTTGGGAGAGCAAACCAAGCCCAAGAAATTAGAACCTTTGCATGAGTTGGAAGGATCCATGAAGCCAACTCCATTTCAGAACATTGTTGAGTGGGTTAAAGATATGCAACATGATTTTCCAAGGGAAAATGCCCCACTTCAGCAAGAACTTTCTTATCAAGAGGAAGACATGAGGATTCCTTCTTCAAGAGGAGATCAAGAAAAAGGATCTCTTAACGATGAGGTATTCTCCATTGATGAGCAGGAGGAAGAGGAAGATCTGGAAAGATCCTCCAGTGCTGTGACAACATGAGGAGATCTAATTCTATTTGGAGATTGAGATGAATAAATTTCTTCAACTAGAAGTGCTCTCACATCTTTTCAAGAAGTTCCAAAGGATCTTACATATGAAGATCATGATCAGCATGTGTCTATGTTGATAGGCAATGAGACAAAACAATGGAGGAAGTGTGTTCCAACATTGAATGCAATCTTGGGGACACACACTATGATATATCATTCCTTTGTGATCAAGACTTTTGACACCAATGAGATGTTGGGTGTACATAGATTGATTACAATTGAAAAATACACCTTAGGCTATGAGATCTTGTAGAAGGTAGGAGGAAATGAGAAGGAGGGCCAACACCAAATGATTGGGAACATATACACCCATCCTTTTCAGGAGGTTTATGTACAAAATCAGGAGGATGATTTGCACAGTGAGAGTAGGGAAAAATTAGTCCACTCACATTTACAGCCTACTCTAGGCCTTGATGTTTCATTACATGGAGGCATTCCACCAGGGAGACCCTCTGATTGGAAGAGGATCAAAGAATTCTCTCAACATGTTTTACCACCCATAGATCTAGGTGGAGTGGGAATAGTGGGAGGTCAATGTATAGTGTTGAGAGTCTTGGGTAGACTCAAGGAGGAGGGAGAAATTCTCCCAACATCATCATTACCCACTCTCATTTCAGATTATGCGATGTGGGAGAAGCAACATGCGGAGGATAACAACCTTCCAATATATACCTTTGGAATGGGATATGTCAAAGAGGAGGTCAACCATATGACAGATGTTCTTTGTGATGGATCATTAATGCTGTCACTATGGAGGATAGATCCATATTGGAAATCTGAGCTTTTGTTGGATTATTCCAAGGATCTTTTCACATGCATGATACTTGATGACTAGCTACATGAAGAGGACTATTCAGTCCAAGATGAAGTCATCTATTATCATGGAAGGATATTCTTATCTAGATCCTCCAAGGTCAAGGAGAAGTTGTTACAAAGAGCACATGAAGATTTTATTTTCAGCCATACTTATTCCATGAGAGCCTACAACACTATCATGGAGAGCTACACTTGGGAAGGCTTTGAAGAGGAACTATATCAGCATTTGAAAATATTCATGGACCATGTGGAGATGGGAGAGACACATAACTCAATGAAGGAGTTATTATAGCCACCTCTTTCCTCTTTTGGAATGAGAGGGGATCTATCTATGGACCACTCCATTTGTATGAGCAGAAATCTTGGTAAGGAACATGCTTATGTACATGATGTTTCATTTAAGAATTATTTGAATTCCTTTACCATGTATATGCAGGCCATTGCTCCAAGGAGGAGCATTCTTCCATATAAACTTCATGGCCAACTTTGGGCCATAAACATTTCTGAACATAGCCACTCCCTTGAAGGATATGGGGAGATGTTGTATCACTGTGGGTGCACTCCAAAAGCACCAAACATTTCTCACCTTTGCAGCCATTGCGAGAAGACTTGGGAAGCAAGTAAGTGGTGGGGAAACCACTTACCATATCACTATCTGATGCAGTCAGGAGATATACAGCGTTGGTTCCACATGTGGGACTATGATCCACCTCCATTATCGCATTTGATTGTTTATGTATCATTGGTTTTGATCCCATATGTTGATGATGTTCTTATTATTGTTGGAGACATGATTGGAGCGATGACACATTGGTTCGATGTGTCCATTGGGAATGAAACTTCCCATATTTCTTCATGCTTCAAGGGGAGCATGGGACATTATATGGCTACTACATTACATCACTTGTTTAGTTATGAAGGGAGCCATATGATTGACTTATGTCTTTGGGAGGAGCCTCTCACATGGGAGGAGGAGCTTTTCTATGAATGACCATTCTGGAGGGTGATTCATTTCATATGGATGATAGCTTGGAGGATGGAGCTTCACATGGGGATGGAGGTTCCATATATTTTTCAGATCTATCCTTGCAGTTGCTTGAGGACAAGCAACATTTGGGAGGGGAGGATTGTAATATTCTTAAATTAGCATATAGCTAACTGGAATATTAAAATCTAATTTTACTTTCTTGTTTGATGAATAAGTGGGTAGGGAGACCCATAGATCTCTTTATTAAGAATAAAACCACTTCTCATGTGAAAGTGGATCATCTTTTCAGCTTAATAAAGCACCCTAAGGTGTGAACAGGGGCTAGAGCATGTGGACTGGGTCAACTTTTACCAAATCAGCAGCGTTGTCATGGAGGAGTGGCATTCAATGAGGGAAAACACAGTTTTAGATGGAGACACATTGCATGGAAGTAGTGTCATTAATAGATGGGGCTTAAGGTTTGGAAGCTAATTTCTTATAAAAGGAAGAGGATGGCAACCATATTATTCATGTTATGATATGTTATGTTTTAGATTATATGGCATGTTTAGACATATATCTTTCTCTAGTTGGTTAGCTGAGACTGAGTGTTGTTTAGCACTAGGTGTTCCTGTTCGAGAATCCCTCTTCCATTGAGAAGCTCTTGGAGGAGTTTGCACTACATTTCCACATTTAGGTTTCAGACCAAGCTTCAGTCTTGTGGTACAACGCAGTTTTTGTTGAGATATGTGCTGAGTTGCAAGGTGCAGCAGTGGAAGATCTCATTGGGTGTTTTCTGAGCTATTTTTGCAGTGGAGGAGGGTTTCCTTCCATTGGGAGGCTAATAAAGGAGCCCCCTGGGTTTATTTGACATCTGTGACATCAGGCCAAGTTGATTTTATCCCCTACAGTGTAGTTCTATTCTTGTTCTACATTATTTTGGTGAGTTGTTGCAGGGGTAAGTTCATTGCTCCATTTGGAGTGTTTGTTTTCCATTGAAGGGATCATCCCTTCATTGAGAGGGTTATTTTGGAGGAGTTCTTCAGATCTACACCAGATTCAACCACCTCCTTCTATGTGCTTCAGTTTTAGTGCATCTTCAACCCTAGGGCTTTAGATCCACCATTTTTATTTTGTGTATTTCCAAAAACCCCTCTTGGGTTGTCTAGGAAAAGTGTATGGGAGCATAGATCTACATTTTTGGCCTTGTATGAGCATGATATTTTCAGATCCATTTATTTATATGTCCCAGCTGTAGTATTAGTCATTGAAACTACATTGTACTTGCTTCAGTATTTTCTGTAGTAGTGTATTACTTGTTTTGGGTGCATTTTGGCATTGGATGCTTCTTTTGCCTATCTTGAGGGGCTTGATCCCCAAGATATTGTACTTACTTATTGTTGTTATACATAATACCATGGATCTGTAATTTTGCTCACATGTAATGTATTGATAATTGCTGCTATATTTAATATTCATGCACTATATTCCTGCTTTTCCCATTTGAGAATATTACAACCATAATCAAATCCCTTACCTCTCTCAATAATTTTGGATCATAACTATTTCTGAAATTTCATTCTTCATCTCATTTCTATTATCTATTTATGAATTTTCATGGAGATTTAGATCTACCTCTATACTATAGATCTCCAAACTGAGAACTTATTTTTATTTTTATCCCATGAATGTCCAGTTACAAATAATACATATGTCATTTGATTTTCCATGTTTTTTACAACAAGAATGAAACCACATCATCAAAACTTAAAATAGTTGCATTATTGTTCATGGATACAACTATATTATCCAATGAGTCTAGTAAATAGCATGATAAATTGATAAAAATGTATTCATTATAAATATTAATGTCAATCGAAAATAATTGACTTACCATAGTATTGAATGCTTCTCGATGATCTATAAAAAAAAGTCTCCATCATTTTTCCTTAGGCTCTATTGCTTCTTCCACATGAAAAAATTGTTTATAAGACCCTAACTTATCCCATAATGCCTTGGTGGTAGCTTCTTCTTAAACATTAAGTGATATTGAATCTAAGAGACACAATTTGATTGTTCTTCTCTTTATGATCCAACTTTGTCCAATATTCTATTGACATTCTCATAGGTGTAGTACTTGGATCCACAATGACCCAATGATATATGCCTACCAAAATATCTTCCATAGTGAGCTTCCATAGTTCAATTTTTTTCCCATTAAATTTATCAATCGTTACGTTTGAACTCCTCACCATTGTTTTCCAGCACAAGTATCACCATTGTAGAGTTGCCACTAAAATAAGGTTTATCACAAGCCCAAAAGAACTGAATCCTTATCCTAAAATGCATCCCTCTATATAAAATTATTGTACTAATACCAAATGTAAGTTTTAAACCTTTTACAACAATGTAATGCACGCACAAATAAAAAATTGAAAAGTGAATAATATTATCAACACATAATACAAATAAATTTACCTTGGAAACAAAAAAAACTATTTAGATATGATGTTTTGTAAGCTTCTAAGGTTGTTAATTGAAGAATAGTTGTTCGGATTATCCATAATGTTAACTTAACTTTGTCAGTATGCACCTCTAATTTTTATAATTAATTAACTTCTTTGTTTTCCATACAATATATAGGATCCAATGTCATCCAAAACCCCTAATCATTGATTCAGATTAGATTACAACCTTAATTCCTTAACCAAAATTAGAAAACCATATGATGAAATATCATGCACCATAAAACCAACAAGAGAAAAATTCATGTGATGAAAACTGGCAAAAATAGATGCAAAAACTTGTCAAACAAATTATTTCGAGGCTTTTCCCCCGTGTGATCCACTAGTTTCACCCAACACATATGAATTACGCATGTGGCTAGTGATACGAAGAATATAACATATACCCAACATAGGAGACACAAGATGATAGTGGGATGGAAAAATAGAACAACCAAGAAGAATGTTCACATGATCAAAATATCAAAGAAATAGTTAAACTAATAAAGTAATAAAAATCCTTGTATTAGGAAAAAGATAGATATATGGGGAACCTAATGATAGGAAAGGGAAATGTAAAATCAATGGGGAGAGGCACAAAATAATGAGTCTTCTACTCCTTCCCTTATATAAATAAGATATTTTCAATAGATAAATTGATTTTGCATGTGCACCTTTGTAGGCTATGTTATGAATTGTTAAAGAGGAGAAGACATTGTTGGCCACATTTTGGAGACTCATTTTAGCGTACACATGGTGTGGGAATATTTTTTGTTTGTTTATGTTTGAATGATTGTAAAAAATTTACTTTTGGTGTAGAATATTTTCTTTCAAATGATCATTGTTTCTCACTATTGTGATTCAAGAATCAATATGTTTATGATGTTGAATATGAAATTATTACTAGTTATTAATATGAGGCTAACATGATTTTATGACTTTTGATTTCACTATTATGAACATTATTCCATAGCACGCTATTTCCTATTGTAATGGTTGGAATGGTTTTTTATTCCATGTTCATATATTTTTTTCAGATCCTAGGTAGGTCTTACATTAGGACATCATTCATTGGTTAGTTCTTAGATTTCATTTAGGTATTATAATTTATGTTTGAATATTCTTATGGTAAGTGTTGTTATAGTTTTGAATGATAGCCCATAGTTTCCATTATTTTTTATCAATGTTTCAAACCTAAATCAAGATTCATCACCGAGATTATTTGTTGAGTGAAGAGCTACAAAGGAGATCATATGTATATAAGTGGGTTACTTATTCCAAATATACACGAGTTTCCTATTCCAAAAAATGTGAGGTCTACCTGGGACTTTTTTGTGACACCCTTGGTGGACTTCCCATTGATTTTTGTAATGAAATGACACTTAGTTATAAATAAACATATTCTTATGTAATAACCTAAATATTGGGACCACAGATCCATGATCTAAGGAGGAGTAAAAATAAGCTTATGGGGAGCTAGCTGGAACCATTGTTTAATTTATGGGAATTTATCAAGAAAATTAGAGGAATATTCCAACCGTGAGCATGAAGAGTTCAAGAGGAGCATGAAGAGGAACCCATGAGAAATAATAAAAAGGAATTTTCACAACAATATTTGGATTCGATTTTCTCTTCGGGAGAGCACATGAGAAGTTTTGGTTAAACAGACAAGGTTAAGGGAAGGGAGCCCCCTGAGAAGTGAAATTCTAGACATGTGTCCAGGCCTAGAGGAGTTAAACAAAGAATATAAAGAGATGGAAATGAGTGATTTCCAATAATTGGCTAAGAAATTACTCAAGGTGCTATGTATGTATGTATATATAAATAGATTAAGGGTCGGGCCAATATGAGAAAAGCTCAAAAAGAATAGCTCAGAAGAGCTCGCAGGTAAATTCATGCATATATACATATATGTTGGAGGCCCTCTGTTAATTTTGGACAACTAGGTCCAAACTCCATGTTGTGATGCTCAGATGAATATGCCAATATTTTTATTGGATTCCTCTTTCAGAGAGGTGCAAGATCGATCTAAACATTATCTTGATCTGATGAGCAGAACATTTATTTTGAATTTATTCAAAATATGTGCAAGTCAGCCTGAAATGAAATGTAGGCTTGAAGCCCCAGCATTTGTGTCACACACCCTCACAGATGGATATATATTGGTCAACGTTGGAGGTCATTTTCATCCATCACATCATCACACATTCTCTCTCCTCATCTGATTGGTTCGATCATCACTTGGAGTCTCTTCTTCTCTCACACATGGGAAAACATAGCAAAAGGATTTTTCTGTTTTTGACCTAGGGTATTTTAGCGCATATTTGACCAGCATTGACTTTGGTCAACGCATGGTCAAACTAACCCAAATCTGTACCAAAATTCCAATTTCTGGAATCCACATTTATTGGCACAGAAATCAAGGTTGGACATTGACTTTAACCAGGTTTCATTGAATTTTTGTTGTTGTTGTTTTGCATTGACTGTTGGCTGGGACAACGTTGCCTTTTGTTGACTGGTATAGAGTTGTCCGAGAGGGTTATGTGACACTTCTAGTTGGCTCACCGTATTGAGACTTTGCTGGTTGAAGCATCATGTTGACCGCCGTAACGCACCCCAACACATATATTTTGCTGATCAAGTTAAGTGTATTTTGGCTTGTCTTCTGTCGATCTACTAGTATGTTCTATCAACATTTTGCTTTCTTTTTTATGTGATTGTTTTTTGATTTTGGCGATAAAAGTAAAGTTGCATCAAGAATAGAACAACTACAAAAATTTACATGGAATCTGAGCTGAGTTGAAGATAAATCTCAAGTTTGTAGCAATCACCAAAGAAGAGCATGGGTACCTCAAACTACAATGGCTTTAAAGCTGATGACAAATTGACTGGGAAGGAAGACTTCCACGTGTGGAAGATGACATTGGATCTTATGTTGGAAGACCAAGATTTCATGGACTATGTGCAGGGTAAAATCCCAGACCCACCATCCACTGCACCTGTTACCACCAAGTCAAAATATAAGAAGGGGGGAATCAAAGCAAATCTGATGATCGGGGATTCAATTCATAAGAGTCTGGTTGCCTACATCTCTGAGCTAGGCACATCCAAGGAGATGTATGATAAGTTGGTCAACATGTTCAAGGCCAAGAATGAAAATCAAGTCCTTTTCTTCAAGAACCAACTGAATAATCTGAAGAAAGGCAAGGATGAATCCGTCCAATAATATTTTCTAAAGTTGATCGAAATCAGAAATAATATTCTGGCTATTGGGGATACAATAGCTAATAGAGAAATGGTTCTCACCACACTTGGAGGTCTCCCCTCCTAATGGAATTTATTCAATACTACCATTCTCAATAACAATGTGATACCTGATTTTGACGAAAAACTATCAAGATGCGTACAAGAAGAGACAAGGATGAAGGAATATGAAAATGAAGGAGATGTTGCCTTCACTTCTCATGCTAAGAAGAAGAACAATGGTGGTCTGAGGAACAAAGGAAGAGTAAGGGCCCAAGGAAAGAAAATGAAATGTTACACATGTCACAAGACCGACCACTATGCTAGAGAATGCCCTTTTAAGAAGGAATCTCATGATGATGATGACAACAACAACCGGAGGAATGGAAATCAAAGGAAAAATAGATTCAAAGGAAAGAGGAAGGCTCCCTCTGCTGGAAATGGGCAACCTTTCAAAAGGTTGAGAAATTCTAGGTATGAAGAATCTAATGTTGTTGATGATAAAATAAATGAATTTATTCTTGTATATGCCCTCTCTGTTGCATCTCCACCTGACACTATGGATGTCTGGTTGATAGATAGTGCTGCCTCAAGGCACATCACTGGGTTCAAGGAAGCACTTTCTGATATGGTTGAGAAGGATGTTAATCTGAAAATTATCCTTGGAGATAATGCCACATATCCCATGAAAGGGACAGGGACTATGACCCTCCACTTGTCTCAAGGTCAAGTCCTCCACTTGCAATATGTACTATATGTACCTAATTTGAAGAAGAACCTTGTGTCTATTTTGGCCATGGAAGACAAAGGTTTCAATGTGGCATTCATTGATGGGAAGGTGTGCATCTGGAAGAAGAGTTTCAAGGAAGCTATCATGATTGGGTTTAGAGTTGATACACTCTACCAGGTTGGAGGAAGTCCACTGGAAGCGATGACATGATATTATCCGACAGACTAAACTATGGCACTGGAGGTTTGGACACCTTCACTACAAAGCCCTTCCTAAAGCAAGGAAGGTGGTGACTGGGATGCCTGAGTTCAAAAATGATCATGAAGGTGTATGTCAGGGTTGTTCCAAAGGAAAGCATACAAGGGGACCTTTCCCCTCAAGTGTCACAAATACATCTAATGTCTTGCAACTGATACATTCTGATCTATCTGGTATGCTACATGTGACATCCTTGTGAGGACGTTCTTATTATATGGCATTCATAGATGACTTCTCTCGCAAAACCTAGATATATTTCTTGAAGAAGAAGGATGAGGCTTTCATGTGGTTTCGTAATTTCAAAGCCTTGGTGGAAAATATAACAGGGAATAATATCAAGATATTGAGGACCGATAATGGCACTGAATATGAGATGAACGAGTTCAAGAACTTTTGCAAAGAAGCTGGCATCAAGAGGGAGATCACAACTGTCTATACTCCTAAGAACAATGGCGTTGCTGAAAGAAAGAACAAGACCATTGTGGAAGCTTCCCGTGCCATGCTATGTGACCATGGTCTTCCGAAGTTTTTGTGGGGAGAAGCTATGAACAATGCTGTGTACATACAAAACCGATGCCCGCATTCCGCTCTGGACTCCAATAATCCCGTAGAGGTTTTCTCTAGTAAGAAACCTGACGTCTCACATTTTAGAGTTTTGGATGTCCTATTTATTTTACTGTACCATAGGAGAAGAGGAGTAAGCTGGATTCTTCCAGAAAGAAGGGAATGTTTGTGTGCTACAGTGAAACTTCAAAGGCCTATAGATTTTATGTGCCTGGTCAAAGGGAAGTGGATATATGCCACGATGTTACCTTTGACAAAGATGCTTCCCCAAAGAAATTAATCAATCTTCTGAGATCTGAGGAAGATCATGAAGCAAGGCTTGGAAATCATGAAGAACCAAAGGATGAGACGATGCCCAATGTTGAAGGACCGATAGACCCTATTGATCAACCTCCTTCAATGATGAAAAGACCATCATGTATCAGGGACACTCTCGAGGATGCTGAGAGACATATGGCCCCAAGGTGGACATTCCGTGGAAACAAGAAGCCGAATAGATACCAAGGATATTTAGCAGCCATGAGTACAATCGTACAATATGAGCTTGGATCTTTTGAGGAAGCCGTAAAGCATCAATTCTAGAAGGATGCTATGCACGAAGAATATGGGTCCATTATGAAGAATGATGTCTAGGATGTGGTTCCAAGACCGGAGGACAAAGCAGTTGTCACCTCGAAATGGCTCTATAAGATAAGGCATGGATTTGATGGTAGTGCTGAAAAGTTCAAGGCAAGAATCGTTGCCCGTGGCTTCTATCAAAAGGAAGGCGTGGACTATGATGACATATTTGCACCTGTGGCTCGATATACCATAATCTGATCTATCATAGCCATTGTTGCTACGTAAGGATGGAATCTTCATCAGATGGATGTGAAGACCGCATTTCTGCATGGTGCAATAAAGGAAGAGGTGTATGTGGAGAAACCATTGGGGTTCGAAATCTAGGATCGGGACACCCACATTTGTTGGTTGAAGAAAGCCCTCTATGGGTTGAAGCAAGCACCCAGAGATTGGTATGAAAGGATAGATAGCTACCCGATGAAGCTGGTCTTCACTTGTAGTAATGTTGATCCAGACCTTTACTTCAAGGTTGATAGAGAAAAGCCTCTCATTCTGGTGTTGTATGTGGATGACCTCTTCCTAACAGGTGCTGACCCTCTCATTAATCAGTGTAAGAGGGAGCTTGCTGCTGAGTTCGAGATGAAGGACCTAGGATTGATGCATTACTTCCTACGCTTGGAGGTATGGTAGATACCTGGTGAGATTTTCCTCTCTCAAGGAAAATATATTGTGAAGTTGCCAGAAAGATTTGGAATGGTGGACTGTAAGTCCATGTTGACACCGATGGAGCTCAACTTTAAGAAGTTAAGTGGAAGTGCTATTGGGCCCATGCTAGCAACTCCTACTGAGTATCTTCAACTCATACGAGCCCTGATGTTCTTAGTGAACACCCGTCCAGAAGTATGTTTTGCAGTGAACACTTTGAGTCAACACATGGTTGATCCTCATCACATTCACTAGGTTGGTGCCGAGAATCTGTTGAGATATCTTCGGGGAACAATAAACCATGGGCTAAGATACACTGCCAGGAGCATGACACTCCATGGATATACTGATGCCAATTGGGCTGATAGTGTGGTGGATCGCAAGAGCACATCTAGATGCTACTTCACACTTGGTTCTGCTTTGATATCATGGATGAGCAGGAAGCAGAAGTCGATGGCTTTTAGCACCATGGAGGCCAAATACATTGCAGCGAGTATGGCCTGTTGTGAAGAATTTTGGCTGTGAAATATCTTTAGTGAGATGTTCGGGCATGTGCTAGATACCACCGTGATACTCTGTGATAACCAGAGTGGGATTCGGTTGTCCGAGAATCCCATGTTCCATGATCGATCTAAGCATATTGATATCGAGTACCACTTTATCCGGGATGTGGTACAATGAGGCACTGTAAGGCTCGATCATATACGAAATGATGAGTAGGTTGCGGATATTCTCACAAAGCCCCTGGGGAAGGTCAAGTTCCTAACCTTCTGTGAGAATATTGGAACCGTGGAATGACCCTATGTTGAGGGTCATGTTGGACGATGAGCTCTGGGAACTCTAGGGGGGCTTGGGGACAGCTCCTCGGAGCTATAAGCACACATAGGGCTACGCTTTCGAAACCTTGTGGTGCTTCTGCCCGACCATTAGGATGCTGAGTTGGTTTTCCTCTCATGATCTATACCCCATATGCATCCTACCCATTGAGTCTCAGACTCATGGGAAGTACCTCTCATTTGGAAAATGAGGTGGGAAAGCTAGAGACCAGTAGAAAAGACCGATGGATGCATCGAATATTGTTGTATTCTCTATGTCTAGGATGGCATGTGTCCAACCACTTGATCTGGGATCAAGTCTAGTGAGGTTTCAGACCTCCAACTGACTTCGGGTTAGATAAACCAACTTCGGGTTGGTATGTGACTCTTTGAGTCCTATAGAGGTTTCAGACCTCTGGGCTAAATTTGTCAGCCGGGAATGATGTCTCTGTGACTAACCCATTTCTGTTCTAAAATAAAGAAGCCAACAAAGCAAGTTACAGTGGGATGACGCACAATGTTTGGATGGCATAGGTGGATGGAGTTCTCCCCTAGTTTAGAGGGAGTGTTAATTTTGGACAACTAGGTCCATACTCCATGTTGTGATGCTTAGATGAAGATGCCAATATTTTTATTGGATTACTCTTTCAGAGAGGTGCAATATCAATCTAAATATCATCTTGATCTGATGATCAAAACATTTATTTTGAATTTATTCAAAATATGTGCAAGTCGGCCTGAAATGAAATGTATGTTTGGAGCCCCAGCAGTTGTGTCACACACCCTCACAAATGGATATATATTGGTCAACATTAGAGGTCATTTTCATCCATCACATCATCAGACATTCTCTCTCCTCATATGATTGGGTTGATCATCACTTGGAGTCTCTTCTTCTCTCACACGTGGGAAAACACAACAAAAGGATTTTTTTGTTTTCAACCTAGGGTTTTTCAGCGCAGATTTGACCAGCGTTGACTTTGGTCAACAGATGGTCAAACTGACCCAAATCTGTCCCAAAATGTTGATTTCTAGAATCCACATTTATTGGCACAAAAATCGAGGCTAGACATTGACTTTGACCGAGCTGCATTAAATTTTTGTTGCTGCTATTTTGTGTTGACTATTGACTGGGACAACGTTGACTTTTGTTGACTTTGGGTTGATTGGTACAGAGTTGTCCGAGAGATTTGTGTGACACTTCTGGTTGGCTAACCATATTGATAGTTTGCTAGTTGAAGCATCATGTTAACCACTGTAACGCACCCCAACACATATATTTTGCAGATCAAGTTCAATGTACTTTTGGCTTGTCTTCTGCCGATCTACTAGTATGTTCTATCAACATTTTACTTTCTTGTTTATGTGATCATTGTTTGATATTGGGGATAAAATTAAAGTTGCATCAAGCATAGAACATCTACAAAAATTTACACCCTATGAAAAGGAACCTTACATATGTATCAATAGTTGACAAGCACAGGCACTAGGAACCTTAATACTTCAGAGGAAAAGTGGCTTAAGCCTCATCCATCCAAATGATCAACATTAATACCAAGTGTCAAGGCCCACAACACATATGTGAATCGATGGTGGAGATTTATCAAAGGACGTATGGTGCAAATTCAAAAGTGAACCTCCCCTGCCATGTTAGCAAGGGCGGGTGTCTATGTTTCATTATAATTGTTGGAATACTAACTGTATTGTAGCCATTGTTGTGGGTCCTCAGAACCATGAGTGAGAACCGTGATAGCAGAATCCCCTTGCCATGTTAGCAAGGGGAGGGGGTCCACTATTAAATCATGGTTGTAAAAACTTTTAAGTGCACTGAAACCGTTAGATGGGGGCTTCAAAATCATGAAGAAAAAATGTTACAGTGGACCCCCCCACCATGTTAGCAAGGGGAGTGGGGGGTTGGATATTAATTCTTAAGCATTGAAATCAGGAAGGCATTGTTACCATTGGATGAATCTAGGGTTTTAATCTTGAGACTACATGGCAAGTAGCATCTCACTAGACCTTAATTTGGCATCACATAACACATTTTTTTTTACTATATATATGTGTGTGTGTGTGTGAAAAAAGGGGTATATATATATATATATATATATATATATATAGACACACACACACACACACACACATAGTATCCCAAGGGGAAAAATGGGGTTCGCACATGGTGATGTGGCATACCCATGGTGGCATCCACATGGAGATGACATGGAAGTGATGTGGAATGCCACGTATGCACCACATGGGTGCCACATGGAAATTTTTGGTGACAAGGAAGGAGGTTATTGGTGAAAATTTAAATGGCCATACCTTTTAACATGCAGGTTGGATTAGGGTAAAATTTATATCACTAGAAAGGTATTGACAAGGCGAACACAATGGTGAAGTATATTTGAGGCTTTGAATAGTTTGAAAAAGGTTGAAAAATTTAGACCCATTTCCATAACTGAACTTTAGAGTTTGGGTCAACATAGTACTCGCCTCCTTTTACTCTTAGTGTGGTCTATGGGTGGTAATGGGTATGTTACAAAGTGGTATCATAGTTCCTAGTTCAAGCACAAGGCTTGAAGAGACTCACATGCACACACTATATGAATGTTTTAAATGCTTAATATGATTGATATCCTAGATTTCCTTCCAGCTGATAGATGTGTGAAGATATTAAAAATACAAAGTAATGTGATGTGTGGCTTCATAGGATTGTTGATTGAATATTCTCTATGTCCTAACTGAGATTTTATGTTCCGAATCAACATATACCAAGGTGATGAGTACCTATGTTAATTGCATTTCATTTTGGTTGGCTAACATATTTGTGTGTAAAAGCAGATAGATAAGAATCAAGATACAATAATAAAGAGAAAGAACGAACAAAATTTTTGAACCGTATGCTGTAAACAGATTTTAACAAGGTCTCAAAGAAGATTCGGTTGGGAAGATGAAAGAGGAGGAAACTTCTAAATTTATGGACACTCTTAGAAGTCTAAAAGATCAAATATGAAGTTGCAACTAATATAATTAAAATATTGTTAGAGAAAAAGCATAAGTGAATTCCATATTATTAAGAAGCCTATCAAACCTACAAAGACAAAGAAAATATAAAATTGGTATCATCCATTAGGATATGTACAAGCCTGAGCAGAGTCCATCATATATACAAAATAATAATTTTATTATTAAGAGAGTGGAAGGTATCTAATGAAGAAAGAAGCAAAGACATGTGAAAGGAGGAACAATCCTACTTATCACTATGGAAAGAGAATCAGGAAACCCTAGCAGATCATCAAACAATGCAACTAAGAGACATCATGTTATGTAACCAGCTCCAAAAATAGAAGAAAGAGATATCAATTCCTTAGAAATGTAACCGGCTCCAACAATAGAAGAAAAGAGAGATCAACACCTTAGAAATCATCCACTTCAAGGGGTAAACCTCCTTTACATTACATAAATGAAAAATTCTTAAATTATTCAAATGAAAAAACCTCCTTTCTATATACAGGAGTCCATGGGGTCACAATATAATCCTAGACGACCTAACAATAATAATGTAAGGGAACAACAATAAAAATAGTGGGTTTTTATGGGGCACAATAATAACAATATGGGGACTACAGGGGTACA
This sequence comes from Pinus albicaulis, assembly GCA_034641835.2. Taxonomy (NCBI): domain Eukaryota; kingdom Viridiplantae; phylum Streptophyta; class Pinopsida; order Pinales; family Pinaceae; genus Pinus; species Pinus albicaulis. The sequence goes on from CM076577.1 coordinate 800,110,938, forward strand.
ACAATAACAATAAGGGGGCTACACTAACAACAATAAGGGACTACACTAGTAATATAGGGACCTAACATGCCCCTCTCCTTCAAAAAAGTGTTGTCTTCAATGCTTGCTTTACTTTGGATGCTTCTGTATAAAATTATCATCCTCCCATGTGGAATCTTCAGTGGGTAATTTCTTCCACTTGATGAGATACTATGAAATTGATTGATTTCATAGCTGTCGAGTTCTTGTTTCCATGATTGCTTTAGGTTCCAATATGGTTTTTCCTTCCTCATCAAGTTCTGGCAATATTGTTTGAACTTGAATTTTTTCACCTATAATGTTCTTTAATCATGAAACATGGAAAACTGGGTGCACTCGAAAAGAAGCAGGAAGCTCCAATATTCATGCCATAGTACCAATCTTTTGCAACATCTTGTAAGGACCATAGTACTTTGGCGATAATTTATTATCCTTCTTAGCTTGCTAGAGGGACATTTGTTTGTATGGTTATATTCGTAAAAATATCAAGTCTCCTACATCAAAACTTCTCTCGCTGTGATGTTGATATGCCTCTTGTGTCGTTCAATTTTGTGCCATATTTAGACTATCCTTTAAGGGTTGGAGAATTTTTTGTTGATGCTCGATGTGATATTCCACTGCTTCAACCTTATAATTTTCTCTTAAAGATGATGTGATGGACGGTGGATGATATCCATAAAGTGCCATAAATGGGGTCATGTTTGTTGTAGTATGGAAGGAAGTGTTATAACACCATTTAGCCAGAGGTAACCACTTGACCCATTGTGTTTTTTTATCAGATACAAAACAACAAAGATATGATTCCAAACAATTTTTCACTATCTCAGTTTGCCCATTGGGTTGAGGATGATAAGATGAGCTATGAGCTAGTTGAGTACCCAAACAAGAAAATAATTTTGTCCAAAAATTTTCAGTGAAAATGGGATCTCTGTCGCTTACAATAATCATTGGGTTTCCATGTAGCTTTTGAATTATTTCCATAAATGCAATAGCAATTGTACTTTCTTTAAATGGATGAGATAATGCACAAAAGTGAGCATACTTGGTAAGTTTATCAACTACCACCATGATGACGTTCTTTCCTTAGGAATTAGGTAAACCTGTGATAAAATCCATTGAAACCTCCTCCCAACATTGACTTGGAATGGGTAAAGGTTGTAGCAGACCCGGGTTCTTAATTTTCTCAACTTTATTTTTTTGGCAAACCAAACATACTGCCAAAAAATTTCGAATATCACATTTAAGGCCATTCAAAAAAAATCTTTCTTCACCCTTTGGTAAGTTTTTAAAAATCCTAAGTGTCCTCCTACGGGAGAGGTGTGCAATTCCAAAAGAATCTTTTGTTTTAGTTGGTAATTCTTACAAATATATAAGAGACCTTTGTACCATAAGGAATCATTTTTACAACTAAATGTATCATATGTACTGGGATCTTGCTGCAAATTTTGAATGAGTGTCCACACTTCTTCTTCATTCTTCCATTCCTCCCTTCCTTCGGTTATCCAATCTGTTTGGATAATAGAAATGGCACAAAACAATGCTTCCACCTCCTCATCCTTTCTTGAGAGTGCACCTGCAACAATATTTAGCTTCCATTTTTTGTATATGATTTCAAATTCATAACCCAACATCTTTATGACCCATTTCTGTTGTGCTTTTGAAGATATTCTTTGTTCCAAAAAGTATTTAAGACTATCATGATCAGTTTTTACCTTGAAGTGTCTTCCCATTAGGTAAGGTCGTCATTTCTTTAGTGCATGTAGTATAGCCAACATTTCCTTATCATAAATAGCTTTCTGCAATTAATTTCCTTTTATTGGATGACTTTCAAAATAAATGGGTCTTCCTTCTTGCATTAAAACAACACCAATTCCATTTCTTGAGGAATCACATTTCACAATAAAGGCTTTTGTGAAATCTAGCGTAGCTATGACCAGTGCTAGGAACATTGCCTATTTCAGATGTTCAAAGGCCTTAGTAGCTTTAGGAGTCCATGAAAATGCATATTTCTTCAATAATGTTGTTAGAGGTGTTGGTATTATCCCATAATTCTTAACAAACTTTCGATAATACCCTATTAACTCAAGAAATCCTCGCAACTGCTTTATGGTTGTGGGGACTTTCCATTCCTTAATGGAATTAATTTTGTTAGGGTCTACCTTAACACCCTCCTGAGATACAATATGACCCAGATATTCCACCTCTTGCACTCCAAAGAAACATTTGGAGGTTTTTGAATATAATTGTTTCTCCTCCAATAGTTTGAGCACCATGTCAACATGTTGAACATGATCCTTCCAAGACCTATTGTAGATTAGTATATCATCAAAAAATACTGACACAAATTTTCTAAGGAACCATCACTTGACACTTTGGTGTTGGGTATAGGAAGAAATTCAATTCCTTGGCTACCTTACAATGAATAAAGTTATGGGTACTACCTGAATCAATCAACACTATTAAATTTTTCTTCTTGATATGTCCTTCTATCTTGAGGGTTTGAGGAGTGGTAATTCATGCCAATGCATTACACGATATGGCCGGACTCATTTGTTCTTTCTCTAGGATTGGTTCTTGGTGTATATCCTCTTATTTTAAATTTTCTTGTTCATTTTATTCCTCCTCTTCACAATCTATCTAAAATAATTTCTTCTTAGCACACTTATGACCTTTAGTGTAATTGCTACCATAACAATAGAAAAGCCATTTTTCTCTTTTTTCTTCCAATTTTTGTGGTGTCAACATTGTAGGTTGTGGAATTCTAGGAGTAGTAACACTTCCATCTTTATATATGTGAGTGGTAGGCTTCATTGTAGCCATAATTTTACTTTCAATTTTTCTTGCCAACCTGAATTCCTTCTCCAATGAATCAAGTTCCCAAAGTCGAACCTCATGTTGGAAGTTATCCTTTAAAGTCCCTATGAAGACATCAATCCTGTGTTCCTGTGGAATATTAGTTACCCTTATATTCAATTTTTGGAAGTCCACAATGTGCTCCACCATTGAACCCTTTTGTTTGAGATTTATCAATTGGCTAAAGAAGGTGTTGCTCTTTGTATCCTCATAATGTGCTATCATTTCCTCCATAAAAATTTACCAAGTGACAATTCTTTTATGAGAGAAAAGCCATCAATGCCATACAAATGTATTTTTTTCTACATGTAAAGTTTCAATGCGTACCTTTTGTGTGTTTTTCACATTATGGAGATTAAAATATTACTCCATCTGTAGTATCCATGTTACGGGATACTTGCCATTAAACTTACTCATATCGATATTTGGAATATGGCGGATCTTCAATCCAACATTAGAGCTTACGAAATCATGATTAAAATTTATTTTGTTATCATCATGAGTTTCATGTACTACCTTTTCTCCATTAGGAATCATTTCTTGTATCAACTTTGTCAAACCTTCCTTCAAACCTTTCATGTCTGCTTTTAGATCATTCTTCATGTCTTCCATGTTGTATTTCATTATTTCATCTAACTTAGCTTCCATGTCATCCATATTAGTTTCCATTCCATCCATCTTAGCCTCCATGCCATTCTTCAAACCATCCATCTTAGCTTCCACTCCTTTATTTAAATCATCCATATTAGTTTCCATGCCTTTGTTCAAAGAATCCATCTTAGCTTCCACACATTTCTTCAAAACTTCCATTTATTTTTTTGTTGCTCTATGCGAGAGAGAGATTTGGTGCACATGGTCTTGTAATTTTGATATATCATGTTGCACTTCTTCCTCTTCATGAGTCACAGTAGAGCCTTATGAGGGCTTAATGGGTGTTTAATTCTTTTTAGGGGCCATTTTAGAACCCAATACTGATATCTATGCATCAATTTTCCCTTGGAATCACTTCAAACTGATTTTTCAAACAAGACTTATGCAATTTGAAACAAAAAATACACACATTTTTCTTGCTTTTGAGAAGCTTGATATTGAAACTGATTTATCTCTGGAATTTCGAATCCTCAAGATTTTATCCTTAGTCCTTTAGTAGCCCTCTAAATCTTCTTTCCAATGCCATAGGTCTAACTTAATTTGGATTCTTCAAGGAAAATTTATGCCTAGTATCCCACAATGACCTAATTATGGATTGGTTTAGTAGAGTGAACTCGTACGATGTTCCACGTGTCACTGTTTCCTCCTTTGGCTCTGAAATTGATATACAGTAAACTAGAGCCCATTTGATTTTGACCACTTTTTACAAAATTCCAATCTGATGCTCAAAGAGAGCGTTAAGATGATTTTCCCAAGGTCACATCTTTGAGATGAAATTCAGGAGCCTGCAAAAGCCCTAACTTCCACAGATCATATCTCCAAAAATCTTGAAAAACAAGATCTGAAATTTTTATACGATGTTCATCAGTATTTCTTATCAAATGGGGTTTTTTTTTAGCTTCTGAACCTTCATATAAAAAAACTTATAGCAAAAATTCCATGATGACCTAGTTGAAGCAGCGAAACCCTAGAATCCAAAGCTATGATACCAAATGTTATGTAACCAGCTCCAAAAATAGAAGAAAAGAGAGATAAACGCCTTATAAATTAGCCACTTTGAGGGGGAAACCTCCTTTACATTACATAAATGAACAATTCTTGCAGGATGATTCAAATAAAAAAACCTCTTTTCTATATATAGGAGTCTTTGGGTTCACAATATAATCCTAGCCAACCTAACAATAATAATGTAAGGGCACAACAATAACAATAGTGGGGTTTTATGGGGCACAATAATAACAATTTGAGGACTATAGGGGTACAACAATAACAATAAGGGGGCTACACTAACAACAATAAGGGACTACACTGGTAATATGGGGACCTAACGCATCATTATTAAAGGAAGAGAAGAAAGAAAGAAGGACTTACATTTAAGAAGAGTTTAAGAAAGAAAAAACTCCAATATTTGATGGAGAAGTAAAGAAATAAGAAGATTAAAATGCTTGGCCCTTGGGAATAAACAAGTACCATAGGTTGCATGATTTTTTAGAGAACACGAATGCTAGGGTGGATATATTTAGTTTAAAAGGAAAGGTCAATTTATGGTGAGAAGATTTCAAAAACATAAAAAATATTATAGAAAAGGAGCTAACCTATAAGAAGTTTGAGAAATACTTTTGAGGAAAGTACCACTCTGAAAAAATATTATGACAATAGGGCCAAGGAATTTTATGAACTCAAAATGGGGTATTTGACATCTAAGGAATAAAATAGCAATATTTTGGAACCTTTGAGATATGTACCTTATATCAAGGATGAAAATACTAATATACAAATGTATGCAATTGGGTTACCGCATGCATATCGGGATATAATATATTTTTATGAGCTCAGGACTCTGGAAGTGGTTGTTAAGAAGACCAAACTCTGCTATGAATAGTATAGGCATAAGACTAAGGTTTGAATTGATTGGAAGAATAAAGATAAGGGAAAGGGACATGTGACCTTGGGATATAAACAAGGGTGAGAGGCTGGAAAGTTTAATACCACCACTAGGAAAAAATTTCATCAAAATATCTGAATTAGCATAAATGAACCTTAGAAATTAATGAATGAAAGGGTTGAAGGGTCCAAAAAAGGGACCATATAATGTTGGGAATGTGGAGAGAACCCCCTAGGGGGGAATTTCTCTCAACTACAAATACTAGCACAAAGATACACAATGTAGGAGAGGTAACAATTGGAAAATGTCGTGGCACAGATCATGCCCAAGATTTAGGTTTTGTTAGATAATCGGCAGGCACACCAACAATTAAAGATTATTCAAATGGAAGGTATGGTAAAAAACTTACAAGCCTCAATTTAAATTGACCCAAAAATTAGTGAATGAAAAAATTGAAGGGTCCATGAAAAGGACCATGGAATGTTGGGAATCCGGAGAGAACCACCTATGGAGAAATTTAATTGCAAAAGACTAGCACAGAGCTACACAATGTATAAGAGGTAACAATTGTGAATGAGGTGGCATTGATCATACCCATGATTTATGTTGCATTGGGCAATAGGCAAACACACCAACAACCAATAACAGTTCAAATGGAATGTATGGTCAAAAAATTACAAGTCTCAATTTTAATAGGCTCAATATATCATTTTAGCTATATTATCCCTAATATTGTAGAAATATGTGATTTTCCAAAGAAAACCCATGAATAATCGTGGCTTGTTCAGTTGACCACTGGGACAAAGAGACATATAGTAGACATGGTTGAGTTTTTCCCTATAGAAATTGGGGGCATCACCACTATAGTCAAACTAAATTTTTTTCCATCAGGATCATTCAATGTTCTAATCAGTATGGATTGGTTGGAGCACACAGGGATAAGGAGGCTTTTTATGGAAAAGTGATAGAATGCCTTAACTATGAAAGAGAATCAATAAAGTTGCAGGGTATTAACATTTTGATTACACTTAAAATGATCTCAATGATACAAGTAAAATGTTATATTAGAAAAGGTTGTGCCATTTATTCCATCTAAATCACATAAGAAAAATAATCCAACATAGATCCCTTTGCGAAATAACCAGTATTAAAAATTATAGTTATGTGTTCCTAGATGAATTTCCAGGAATTTTTACCAACAGAGACATTGATTTCACTATTGATTTGATCCTGAGAAAGCACTAGTAGCAAGTACACCTTATCATATGATCACACATAAACTCATGGAAATAAAATTGCAATTGAAAGAATTGATGGAAAAAAGGTATATGCAATCCAATGTTTCACCATGGGGATCCCCAACACTTTTTGTCAAAAAGAAAGATGAAATGTTGCATTTGTATAGATTACTGGAAATTAAAGAAGACAACTATTAAAAATAAGTATCCACTACCCAAAATTGATGATATATTCGACCAACTGAGAGGGGTTGTTGTATTTTCCAAAATTTATTTAGAGACCAGATACCATTAGGTTAGAATCAAAGAGGAAGACATCCAAAAAACTACGTTCAAAACAAGGTATGGCCACTATGAGTTTGTAGTAGTTCCATTTGGGCTTACAAACACTCCAACAACCTTTATGTTCCTAATTAATAATTTTCTTATACAATACCTAGATAATTTTGTACTGGTGTTTGTGGATGACATCCTAGTATACCCAAAGAATGAAGAAGAGCATGAGGGCCACCTGAGATTTGTTATACAACTACTAAGAAAACATTAATTGTATGCAAAACTCAAAAAGTGTGTGTTCTTTCAAGGTTCACTATTTAGGTCATGTAATCTCAAAAGGAGTGGTTGTGAACCTAGAAAAGATCAAAGCAATAATGAAATGGCCCACACCCCATAATGTGAAAGAGCTCAAATCCTTTATGGGGTTGGATGGTTACTATCAAAGTTTCATTTGACAATTCTCAAAGAATGGGCATCCCATCACTGCATCACAAAGAAAAGGAGTAAAGTTTCAATGGAATCCTTAATATGAAACTACTTTTGAAAAAATAAAGAAGCTACTCACTTGTGCACCTATATTATGAATAGTCGACCCAAAAAAATATTGTGTAGTTTGCACTAATGCTTGTAAGGAGGGACTTGGTGAAGTCCTAATGCGAGAAGGACATGCAATCTACTATGAATCTAGGAAAATAAATTATCATGAAAGGAATTATGTCACTTATGACTTGGAGATGGCATCTATTGTACACACACTAAAAATGGGGAGACATTACTTATTGAGAAGGATATTTGTGTTGATGATAGATCACGATGAACTAAAGTACTTGACCAACCCAAGCTAAATTCCAAACAAGCCAAATGGTTGGCTTTCATCAGTGAATTTGAATGTGAAATTAAGGATATCAAAGGAAAAGAGAATAAAGTGGCAGATGCACTTAGCATAATTTTGTAAGAGATTCGCTTAAATGCCCTGAGCAGATGCTCATTTAAAATCAAGGGAAGAATTGAAGAAAGGTTGATTGATGATGAACATTACCAATATGTGAAGAAGTGTTTCCAAGAGCGAACAGATGGATCTATAAGTAAAATTTACGAGCTAACTAATGATGGGATACTAATTCTCAAGGACATAAAATATGTGCGTGATACAAATGATTTGAGGAATCTTGTCATGGATATTGAATTCCTTAAAATACCTTACTCGTGTCACCCTGGATATCAAAATATGATGACAACCATGAAGAAAACATGTTTTTGGCCAAGAATGAAGAAAGATATTACATAATACCTTGCAAAGTGTGCAGAATTTCAACAAGTGAAGGCAAAGTGTAGGAATCCACATGGACTACTAGAACCAATTCCGATTCTGGAATGGAAATGGGAAGTCATATCCATAGATTTCATTACAGTTTTTACCAAAAGAACTAGACAACTTGATTTCATCATGGCGGTAGTGGATAAGTTGCGAAATATATCTCACTTTATAGCTATTAAGTATACTCATTAAGCAATTGATATAGCTCAGATCTTCATGAAATAGATATTTAGATTGCATGGAGTACCCAAAAAGATAATATCAGAAAAAAAATTCCAATTTCACTTTAAACTTTTGGAAATCATTGTTTGATAGTTTTGGAACTTATCTAGATTTTAGCACTTCTTATCATCCTTAGATATATGTTCAAATAGTGAGAGAGAATCGAATATTGGAAGACAGGTTGAGGATGTATGTGATGCATCATCCAAGAAAGTGGAAAGACTACCTTCCACTGGTATAATTTTCATACAACAATGGCTATCAAGAGTAATTAGTAATGAGTCCATTTCAGGAAATTTATGGTAGGAAATTAAACATCCCTATTAGTTGGGATGATCCAGTAAATAGTGCAATAATTGGGATATATTTTCTAAAAGAATTGGAGAAGAAAATGATTAATATCAGATAAAAGTTAAAGGTAGCCCAGGATAGGCACAAAATTTATGCATCCCTGCAATGAGTTCACAAAAATTTTAGAGTGGGAGAGCACATTTATCTCTGCTTAAGCCAAGGAACATCTCATTAAGAGTCATATCACGTTCCAAGTTGGCACCCAAATATTGCGGAACATTTCAAATCTTGGAGAGAGTGGGGCCAGTGGCCTACAAATTGGCCTTGCCATCCATAGTGAAAGAACACATTGTTTTTCATGTTTCCTTGCTTAAGAAATATGTCCATGATACTAATCACGCTGTTGATTGGTCTGTGATACATGTGGAAATAGAGGGATAGTTCCAACTAGAACCACTATGCATCTTGGACCAGAGGAAAATTACGCTCCGAAATTGAGAAATAGAACATGTCAAGGTGCAATGGAAGCACATTGGAATTGATGAAGTTAGCTAGGAAATGGATGAGAAAATATGGGTGTTGTACCAATATTTTGTTTGATGAATAAGTGGATGTAAGAGTTGTATACGAAGCTCAGTTTTGTTTTCTCCTTTGCTAATAAGAACACTAAGGATGATGCTCCCTTTAAGGGGATGGAGTTTGTGACACCCTTGGTGGAATTTCCCCTGATTTTTGTATTATAATGATACTTTGAATTATAAATAAATGTATTATCATGTAATGGCTTGAATAGTGGGACCCCATATCCATGATCTAAGGAGGAAGAGGAAAATTAATTTAGTGTGGAGATGGTCAAAATTACTGTTTAATATATGGGTAGTTATCAAGGAAAATTAGAGGAAGCTTTGAATAGGATCATGAAGAGGAACCCATGAGAAATCATTAAAATGCATTTGCACAACAATGTTTGGGTTTGATTTTATCTTAGGGATATCACATGAGAAGTTTTGGTTAGACCTACAGGGTCGAGGGAAGGAAATCCCTTGAGAAGTGAAATTATGGGCAATGTGTCCAAGCCCAGAGGATCTCAACACAAATTCTTAAGGGATGGGAATGAGTGCTTGCCAAGAATTGACTAAGAAACCACCCAGGGTGTTTTCTAAGGGTTGACAAACCACATGAAAAAGGGTGCTAGCTAGGATACAATTGATAAACCACTAGGGGTGCTTGTTGATGGGTTGATAAACCACTCTTAGAGTTCTTTCCACAACTGATAAGCCACCTAGTATTGTGAATTTTTTTTTTCTTTCCTGGCTGATAAACCAATTGAATATATAAGTGATTCCTATCATGTTTCAGTTTAGTATGGCCCTCTGCTAAAAATATAAAATAAAATTCCCCTTAAATCATGGATCTAGCTTGGGGGTGACAATTGTAAATGTTTTTGGATGCATTTAGTCTAAGGTTGTGTGGAAAATCAAAGTTCCATCTTCATTGTTTCCCATTTTTTATTATTTATAAGGGAAGTTAGTTGGGAGATATGAAATCAAATATTGCTCTTGTTGAAATGAATTGATAACTCTATGGAAATTATTGCATGGTTTCAATATAGTAGTGCACGGAATTAATTCACAGATTTATCTCAAATGCCTCGTGTAAATGTATGGAATTATGTCATGGAATTGTAAGTTAAATGCCTTGAACTTCTATTTAAATTTATCTTGTGCATGTGGTCATGTATACTCTATGATTTACAATCACTTTCATGCTTGATTTGTAAGTTCATATGAATACGACTTGTCATGTTAATGTTGTAAATAATAGATGAGTGCTCCATATATAGGAGTGATTGGAGACTCAAATAAGCCTTGGGATTGGTTGTAAGCCTGATGATACTTGTAAACATTCATTGGGTCAAAATAATAACTCACCATGTTGGTTGGTATGAGACCTTACAAGCCCAGGAGGGAGGAAAATGGGCTTAAGCCTCATCCACCCAAATTCCCAACATTGAGACTAGGTGTCCAGTCCCACAATGCATATGTGAACCGATGGTGAAGATTTATGAGATGGTGGAGATCTAATAGCAGACTTCCATTCCATGTTAGCAAGGGGAGGGGTGGGGGGTCTGCATTTTCATCCTAGCTTTCATAATTCTAAATGTATTGGATACATTAATGTGGGGCCTTGGAACCACGAGTGATAATCATGATAGTGAACCCCCCTACCATGTCAAGAAGGGAGGGGGAGGGGGTCTATTATTAAATCATGGTCATAAATAATTTGTTGGGTGTGGAGCTTGATTATCTTCTTTATTTAGATGTATCACAGCGTTGGACCTCTGTTCTTAATGGGGCAACAACGCCACCCATTGTTTGAATGTTTCTTGGGGGGTCTAGGGGGGGAGGGGGATGTGAATTATGGAGCCCCCCAAAGCTAAAAATAGATGTAAAATTTCCTTGTAAAATATTGTAATTTATAGTCAATCTGGGTCATTCATTAGGCGGATGATCTGACGATAGAAGTTATGTTTAATTTAGGGTTTTTTTTCCCTAGAAGGAAACCCCTCTGTTTTATGAGGGTATTTTATTGTGGCTGTGTATGGTATGAGTATTATGAGCGAGAAACTAAAAGGGGGAATGTGAGAGAGAATAGAGGATATTACAGTGGATCTGCTATAGGTTGTGTCTCTTCATTTTGCTAGATAATAGAAAGGAAGGATTGCTTGTTTGGGGTGGACGTAGCCCAAATTGGGTGAACCACATATATCTATGTCTCTCTTCTTTTATATGTTTTATGTGTTTGTGTTTTTGCATATTTTATGTGTTCCATTGCTCTATAATATATAATTTTCTAACATAATTTTTGGTGTGCCAGAATCATTGAATGGGGGCTTTGGAACTATGAAGTGGAGCCATGATAGAGGACTCCCTCTACTATTTAAATAAGGGGAGAGGGGATCTACTATTAAATATTAATAATTGAAATCAGGAAAGCATCGTAACCATTGTATGGCCCAAAGGTTTTATGCCTAGGACTACGTGGTAGGTGAGGTCCCTGCGATACCTTGATCTGGCGTCGTGTGGTACATTTATGTTACTATATATATGTATGTTTGAGTGGGAGGGGGGGCGGAGGCAAAAAGGAGAAGATTCATATATAATATATGCATATATTATCCCTAAGGGAAAAATGGGGTCCACACATGGTGAAGTGGCATAGCCACAATGGATTCCATGTGGAGATTGTTATTTCTTCTCTAGATCTCTAAGGTTGAAGAAGAAATCCCAACAGATGTAACTACATACCAATATTTTGGCTTGGTATCTAGCCCTACCAAACCAGAGAGGGCTCTCTCCACAATGTCACAGCCAATAGGGCTGGATGAATTAGGGTTTTAGGCTAGGTATTAGTATAGGGGTTTGTTTGAAATTTGGTTTCTAGATGAAGATAATTAGGTCAAAGAGGCTAGGTCAGGGAAAATAATATTAGGGTTGCAAAGATTCAATGGGGCAAGGTAGGTAGAAAACCTAACACTTATGATTTGAGGGTGAGATGGATCAGACATGTGAGGTGCTAGAAAGAGAAAGGCAAGGCTTGAATTCTTTCTAAACTGAAGAGGATGGACAAACTATGAAAGTTTTTCCAAAACAGAGCATGAGAAATGTATTTTTTTCATCAACTTAAAAACCAACATATCATAGAAATGAAATGGATTATGAAAAAAAACATTCATACATAATGAGATATAAGAAAAAAAATGTGATATTATCATACCACAGGTATCCAAAAGAAATAGTTGCAACCTTTTCATTAATTTTCTGCCAAAATGATTACACTAGAGTCTCTGATCAATGCCTTAACATCCAACAATTTCCAACCTGTGAAATGACTAGAAAATCACATGATATGGGTCTCAAACAAACTCCTCCTAGGCTCAGGGGTCGAATACATGAGATAAGGAGAAGTTCCACCAAAAACTAAGTTGAATACCTAGAGTGTAGGGTGGTCAAACTGACTCATCCCTCACCTTTTGTAAACTTATTCATTACACATCATTATGAGTTTTCATCTAATGTATTTACCCTAGGTAACAGTAAAAACATGATAATTACATTTAATTCCATCAATTACATAAGTAAAATATTTATTTCCCAAGATGAAAATCAAATTTTCAGAAAAAATAGAGAAAAATAAGAAATAGTCAGGTGCACCCTCAAAATGCCAGGTGCTCCCTCCTAGTGACAAGTGTGCCCTCCAACTTGCAGTTGAGTTTTGGATGGGTTCTTGGTGTCCAAATTGAGCTCAGGATAGCTCATTGGAAAGCTTATCCTATATACTTTCCATAAATATTTTTTTTTTTGCATAATGGAATTGATTTGACCCCTAAGAACTTCATTATCCCAAGACTGCTCAATGTGCAGCGCCAAGGTGAAAAATGAGGCAGAATCGTGGTTTTTAGGGTATTTTTTTCACTTTTTCACCTGCCAGTTGTCCAAAAAAACCTTAGAAAAGTTTTTTTCTTACATTTATTAATAATTATGAATCTAATGGTGGTCTTATTTTGGCCAAATGATGCCTCAAACAAAAGAGCAGTGCCTAGGGCACTACGCACCTAGCTTTGCAGTTGTCACAAAACTGTCTTGGAATGCACAAAATTTCCAAAATTTGCAAAAATTTCCCAAAACCTGTCAAAATTTGCTAAATGATGATTTATGATGAAGTTTATGCATGGAGTGAGGCTTCAGCAAGGATATCAAGCCTCCCTTCCTCTTTTTGGATGGTAAGGGTTTCAATTTTTGCATTTGCCCTCTTAAGTTTTGACCTTGCAATCTTGTTTCTATTGTCATAATGTTTTTCCATCCTTCTCTGAATATCAGTGTATTTCCTTACCTTGTCCAAGAGCTTCTCAAGGTGTTGGTTGGCCCTATCAAACCAACTCTCTCGGTCTTCATTGATCGTGATGGAAAGTTGTTCATTCAATGTCAATTTATTTGCAAGTTCAAATTCTCTTTTCTTCTCTAGTTCTAGAGCTCTTTTCAGCCCTCTAGTCCTAGGCCTTTATCTTGGTAATTGTTCTTTTGTTTCATATATCACACCATATGTTTCTAGTGTCTCTTCAAGAAATAATTTAGCTTTTTCTTCTTCTCTTTGAGCTTTGACAAATTTCACTTCATCAATGATATGTTTGGTCTTTAGCTATTGGTTCTCTTGCTCAAGAAAGGTAATGAAAAATTTAGCTCTCTCAAGATTAGTTTGTAGTTATATAATCTTAGCTTATTTTTCTTTGATGGTTGTGATAGTGATCTCATAATCATCTTGCTGACTCAAATCAACAAGGTCAAACTCCATGTCTGTCTTATGAAGATTCTCCTCCTCATGCCTAATCTCTTCTTGAATATTTGCCTCTGTCTCCTTTTGTTTTCCTTTTTCTACTTGATTTTTTGATGAAGAAGCCAAGGCCCCTCCCACAATCTGTGGGGAAAAATATTTCCTATGACCTCTCTAGTATGTTTTTTCCAATATGCCCAAATCAACCCTCTTAGGCTTTCTAATTGCAACTCTACTTGGTGACCCAATGTGCACATGAAATGGTGATGGTGGTGGTGAAATGGGTGGAGTAGTTTGATATGATGATGAAGTAGATACTGTGGGATGAGATGGAGGAATGGAAGTGGAGGGATGAGATGGTGGAGGCACAAATTGAGCATGTTGAACTGGTGGAGCAGTGAAGTTGTCATTTGTTATGAAAGTACTCCATGAGATGTTCAATTGATCAAGGTGATGGAGGACTATGTTCTTGATGAGGGAGTGGTGAAAAATAATTTTCATCTAGTGATCATAATCTCTCTTTTGAGCAAGGTAAGACATTTTGTCAATTATCCTGGAGAGAAAATAAGGTATGTTGATAATTTTGACCCTTGTGAAGTGCATTAATAACCAGACAGGATAGGTGTAGAGTCTAGAGAACCTTCCTTCACAAGTAAAGTACTTCATGATGATTTTCATCATGGGGGCATATCTATCCAGGAGGTAAGAGAAAGTAAATACCCGTTTTCCTTCATTTTTGTCCATGGCTTAATGTAGGGATCACAATAATGATCCTCCAAGTCTTTTTGTTTATACCATTTTTCACCAACATTCGGAATTCTAGTGGTAGCTTCTATCATGGCTGTAGATACTATGAATGTGACACGAGCAAGGGTTACTTGGTTGCCATGAAGATTAGAAATGAATAGCCTGGTCAAAACAGGGTGATATTTGACCCTTTGTATTTTTTCACAGTAGTCAAAGAATCCTACATGCTTGAAACATGTCACAATCATGGGAGAGGCCATGAGTTCTTTAGTGTTTGGAGTTTCAATTCTGAGGGTCCTCCCTCCTTTGTGTGCCCTCCTCTCTTCTTTTTCTTCTTCCTCACTGATTTATCTGTTCTCTTCGTCCATAGTGTCTTGACTGGAAACCATAGGGATATGATGGGATTTAAATGTAGGTTTAGGGAGTGGGGATTGGGATTGAAAAATTTAAGGAGATAGGGGAAGGGGTTTATGAAACGAGGCCGGTGACAGGGATTAAAAAGGATAAGGGAATTGTGAATGGGAATTTAATTACAGGTTTAGGGATTTTAGGAGCCTAGGGAATTAAAGCACCTAGGTCTTAGAATTTCCGGGAAAAGGGCTTTGGGAAATGGAGATAGTGATATAGGGGGAAGGGATAGGGTCAATTGAAATGTAGGAAAGGAATGTGAGGTAGTAGGGAATGGAAATTCGGGATTTGACAGTGATACTAGGGTTTTAAGCTCAAGAAAACATCAAATATTGCATACAATATCAAACACCACACAAATTGATTTGAGGAGAAGAGGAATGGTGTAATTGTGGCTTAATTTCTTGTTGGAAAGCGTGGGAATTATTTTATGAAGTTTGAAAGCGATGCCAATCAATTTGGATCTCACTGATCATTTTTTAGCAGGTGCATAGCACCTGCTACAGGTGCGCCCTCCCTTTGGCAGGTGCACAACGCTTGAAAGCAGTGTGTAGCATGAGCTACAGGTGCGCCCTCCTGATGTCCAAGTTGGATCACCCTTTACTTGCTAGTATTATGCAATGAAATGGAGTTTTATTGAACCTTGGAAACCCTAATGACCTAATTAAACCTTGAAAAACCCTAAAAGACCTAATGAGACCTTGAAGGACTGAATTTCAAGATGACATGAATGATATTGATTTTATGGATGATGTACAGTCAACAACATACGAAAATATGCCAGCAAGTAATAAAATTTGTGGAAGAGTGATAATTTTTGGACTGGGGGCTACCATTAGTGACTAATTTTTTGCATGACCTAGTGGAATGATAAACAAAATTATGAGTGGGACTCCTAAAAAGATATGAAAAGAGGGTTTTGATCACTGATCGCAGGATGAAAATACTAACAGTAACAAAGATAACATGGAAGTGATGTGAAATGAAATGTGGGCACCACATGGGTTCCATGTGGGTGCCACATGGCAATGCTTGGTGACAAGGAAGGAGGTTAATGGAAAGACTTTGAATGGCCATACCTTTTAATCTGAAGGAAAAATTGGGGTAAAATTTACATCGTCAGAAAGGTCTCAACAAGACAAATGCAATGGTGAAGTCTATTTGGGGTTTTGAAGAGTTTGAAAAGGGTCAAAAAATTTAGACCCCATTTCCATAATTGAACTTTGAAATTTGGTTCAACATAGTAACTACCTACTTCTTCTCATAGTGTGGTTCATGGGCGGTATGGGGGTATGTTATACTTTTACTGGGTGAACCCCTAATGTTATAGGTTGAAAATCTAGCCCCATCAACATTCATCAAGTCCCTAAATCTCTAGTTATAGTCAGATTCTCTCTCTTCCACTCTCTATTTGATATCATTTAGATATGCACAACTCTATTACTTTGTGTTTTACACCAAAAATTATATGATGAATGCTTGATTGACTTGATTCATTTTTCTTGTAATTCGTTGCCAAATTATTTTCATATATTTCATATAGCACTAAAGAGTGTTCCCTCACAAAATAGTTTGAAACTTTTCCAGCTTTATCTTGGATATTTTAATATTTTTACAACTCTATTTTTCCATCACACAAGAAGTATTATTAGGTAAACATATTCATCTCCTTTGCCCAACAACCACAATAGAGTTAATGTGGAACCTAGTAGTGAGGAAACCATCTTCGTACTAGAGTTATTCTCTAAATATGAGCCCTCTTTGTCCCAAATGAAAAATGATGTTTTGAATAATATCTACTTTATCGATGTTTGATAAATTATCACCATGGAATATTGGATTTCTAGTACTAATAGTGATATTTTCTCCTCTAATTTTATTATATTTATATATGCCAACTTTTAGATGGATGAGATTTAGGACTAAAGAAATATTATTACAATTTCCAAGAACAATTTTACATACTCTATATGGATTTCTACCTTCTAGGGTCTCAATGTCTACTAGTTATCCTCTTACGTTGTCAAATAGTTGGAATATATCCACAATAGTATCATCAAGGTGTGCACCTATGCCTAGTTTCTTATTATCTAGTTCACCCAATGTATTTTTGTGTGTGGCATCATGCTATGGTGTCTCTAATATATCCATAGATAAGCATCACATATGAATTTAAAATTTCCTCTTCTGTCCCCTCATGTCTCATGGACATTTCCTCCCCTCTCTTCAATAGGGTCTTCCTCCATCAATAATTATCCTTCACATAAATATCAACTAGCAAGTTCTCTTCTTATGAAATTATCTAATTCTAATCGTCATGACTCACTACTATCTCTATTATTAAATTCCCCTTCATAATGATTCTCTTTATTTTTTAATGGCTCACATTTGTCTCAACCACCAATGGTAAGTTATCAAAACACATATCAAGGTCCTATTAGTTATTTATATTACTTGACCTTCTTCCATGTCTTCCCACCCCTCCAAGTTCCCAAATTCATAACACTGTCCATCACCCCCATCATCATGAATTTTATGCTTTCATCTCTTTTAGTGTAAAGGGAAACATTTCTTCTTCCACCAAAATATTTTTCACCAAATTTGGGATTTATTTCACCAACTTCGCCTTTGGTCTTATAAATATCTCTCTAGCTCATGAACATGAATAACACTATCTAGTATCAACTTCATGACATAGCCTTACAATGTGCCCTTTACCCAACAAGTATATTTCCCTTGCTACAAGTTCATTGCAATTTTGCAATTTGATCAAATTTTGACTTTCCAAGTTATAACCCTCCATTATCTCTGCCATCAATATCCAACATTTTCACCAAGTCTCTAGATCGATTCAAATAATCCCATGGTAAATATGATCCGCAATATCTCATATAACCCAACACTCAATTTTTCGTCTCTAAATATTTTTGAAGCCCATGAAATTAGTGGAGCATGTTGTCTAGCAAAAATAGCTAATTTTTCATCAAAATGTTCTTAAATATATTATTTTGTGAAATCCATCATTCTATCATGATCTCCTAACTTTTCATTGTTATGTCATGGAAATGGAGCCATTTGTTGGTCCTATATAGATGGATATGGTCCATGAGAATGTCTAATAAGAGGTTTGTAGTATATCACTCATATAGGAATCCATGAGGATAGATAATTCATCACCTAAGGTGTATTTCAAAGAATTTAGATAGTTGGGTGGGTGGTTGGAGAGGTGGAACTATATAGAGGATATCACAAACATTCTCATCCCTAATTAGTTGATATTTTAAATATTTCCTTGTATATACCTCTTAAATCCAAACAAATAATATGCACAACTATTCATTTACAATGAATACATAAAAAAAATTATAGAATAATGCATTATAATGAGATAGACGTAATTGACATATAGCATTAGCATAACACAATTTTTTTGAAAAGGGGTCACTAATCCATTCATGTTTATTAGAAATAGTAGCATAATTAAATAATAGTATTCCATAGGTTTCAAATTATTACTAGCACCAAAGGATACAAAGTGAAATATCCCTTACCTAATAGCTAATATCCAAAATATCCCAATAAATCTCGTGCCTTTATAGGTTGAATCCTTCATATTATATAATTTCCTTCTTAGATGTTAGTTTATTCTTAATTTTTTCCTAATTTATAGTATAATAAAGGAGATTATTGGTTGGATATCACTTTGATATTCAATACTTTATACTCTTCTCTTAGCCCAAACCTCAAAACCGGGGATCTATTTTAGCTTTTTTATCTCCTTCCTCTTGCAATCACTATATTTCTTCATTCCACCAATTTCATTTATGTGTATGTGGTGATGTCAAAATATTTTTTTTCTTGTAACAACAAGTACTAACATGTATTAAAGAGCTTCCCAGATTATCCACAGTATTAAGGAACATTTTTCGACGTTTCGAATCCCAATGGGGATCCCTCATCAAGACATTTGAATGAAGAATTGAGAGAAGGGTTTTAGGCCATTAATAGTGAAAATTTTTTAGGTCTGTTGCCCTTATTTCATGACTCTACCAACAATAAAGGGGAAAACCATCCCCAACCACAACTATTAATTCATCCTCAAGTCAAATCCTATAACCTTTTTTCTACTTCCCCTAAAAAAGAAAGATTCAACTTTAGAACTATGTTAGTGGAAATTGTCATCAATGATAACACTATGCCCAACAATATTGTTCCTTTAACATCTCCTTTGAAATCGATGGCATGATATCGGTTTTCATCAATGACAACACTATCCCCAAAAATCTCCCCTTTTTTCATTGATCACAATGCCACCAAACATCGATGGCATTGATGACAATGGAATGAACTCCCCCTGTCAAGTTGTTGCTCCAAAATCTCCTTTCTCTCTCATTAGTTAATGTTTTATTTATCTCCCATATTAAAATCAATGGAAAAGGGACCCACTGAATATGGAAGCTTATCTAATGGTTTCTTATTAGTAGGTCAATTCTTCACAATTGTTCATGTATCTTCATGTAGACCTGCTCCCCATGTGAATTGAGTTCTCCTACTATGGATAAACTATCCTCATATAAATTTTTCCTATCATGTGGCTACTATCATACTCCCCATGTTGGAATTTAGCCCTATGTTCCTTTTACATCACCTTCAAGCGATCATAAAAGTAAAAAACAAGTGTCTCAATATCCAATTTGTTGCAAAAATTCCTTGGACTACTTAACTGCTCTTTCTAATAGCTACCCCCTATGTCTAGGTTACCTTCTTTAAATATGCATATATATTTCATATCCATACTTATTTAAGTTTAATTTCAACCATCCATATCTTTGAAGGAGATTTCATCATTGGATTAAATCTGGGTGGTCATATCTATCTGTGGTTCTTCCTTTTACCTTATCCATCTTCTGGTGACCTCTCTTGGGCCAACAACGAAACCTTCTTCCTTGAGCCATATCAATTTTTTCTTTCAATCACAACATATATTCCCTTAATTATTACATATATATCATTGTACACTGAGCTTGAATATTGGCGGAGATGAACCATAGCCTATTGTTATGACTTTTGAATTGGTTACCCATCAATTTGTTCCTGGAAGTCTAATGATAGCCTCTATTTATGACATATTCATTCATGGCACATGTTTTACTATACCTTGCTTTGTGTCCAAATATTGTACATGAGAAACAACAAAAAAAAATATATTTTGATACCTAACTAAATGGAGTTTTATTGATGAAGAATTTCTTCTAACATTGTTCCTTGGAAGATATTCATCCTTTTTCTAATCATTGAGTTCTATTCCAGTACTACTTTTATATCCCTTGAAATTTTAGAATGAATACCCAAATCCTCCTCATTTCTTCCCTTTATTTGGCTAGTTGTATATTTTTTATTCTTAGTTCTTTTCTGAGTGTCATCTGAGTTATTGAAGTGAACATGATTAGTTTGGTCCTTTACTTGATTGGTGTCTTCAATTGTATGGTTGTTGGATCCCATGAATGTATTAACATAGATCTTAATACATTCTCAATTTTATTTTTTCTTGAGGGTGGTTCCTATTTGGATGTCTCATGATCTTCCAAATAATTGAGCCCTAATTTGATGAGGGGATATCTTTGCAAGCTAAGGATGTGGTCTAATTATTCAAAACCTTTAAGGGGATTCAAATTTCGATTAATTTGATATAAGGTATTCTATAATTCTTCTCTCAAAATAACAATTTCTTCTTTCAATAATATATCTCGACATTCTTTCTTTTCTATTAACTACTTTGACAAAATCTCCTTTATCCTCTTAGTTTCTTCTGGTTCAACTTTGAGAGAGACGATAGAATATGCATCATGATATCTATCCTTATATTCTTGCATTTTTTGGAGTAGTTGATATACCTTCTTTCTTAAAGATCTTATTTCTTCTAAGGAACTTATGAGTTCTCCTTCAAAGTATACTTTTTCTTCATTATATTATTTAACTATGAACAATATATCTCCTCCTTCATCACTAGACATGATTTGATTGCTTTCATAATCACTCTCTTCTTTGGAGTACAAGTTTCTCCTTCTTTCATCTCATATTCTTTTATAACCATTATATTTGAACTTTACTTAATCATAACTATCATTTACCTTTACATAAGGAAATTTAGAAACATAGTGTCTTATTCTTCCAAATTCAAAACATTTAAATTGAAGCTTACCTTTGAAGTTTCTAGTTCCCTTCTTTATCTTTCTTACAGATTTGTCTTCCTCTTCATCTGATTCACGACTAGAGTTTTCTCGAGTCCCATACTTGCTTCCTTCCTTAGCTTCTTTGAATGTAGCTTTTTTGGATCTTGTCTTGTAATTTTCTATTCTTATTTCATATGAAATAAGAGTTCCATGAAGGCTATCCATGTTTAACCTTTGAATGTCATATAGTTCTTCAATGGTTAAGAATCTAGGATTAAACCTTGAAGGAAATGATCTTAATATTTTACAAACAATATCGTCTTCCTTGATTATTTCATAGAGAACTATTATAGAGTTGACAATACCATCTATTCAAAGTAAATATTAAGCAATATATTCATGTTCTTCCATTTTATAAGGGGTCACAATATATTCAGAGCCTACATAACAATAATAATGTAAGGGCGCAACAATAACAATTTTGGGCTTCCATGGGGCACAATAATAACAATATGGGGACTAAATGGGCACAAAAATTACAATAGGGGGGATACACTAACAATAAAAATAAGGGGGCTACACTAGTATTATAGGGACCTAACAAGTAAATGTGTAATCAATTTTAAGAATTATAGTGAATTATATAGTTCTTCGCTCTAGTTAACTGACCTTGATATTGCAATAGCCTTAATATATCCTAAGGTCTCATACATTATTCTTTGAGGAAATTAGTTCAAGGTTCCAGTTATTTGACTTTTACTATTAGTGTATGTGATAATAATTGTGGTATGTCAAGTTAATGTTATGATGATAATGGCTATGATGGATTTGTTTGATGACTATGTGTAATCATTTGATGGGTTCATTATGTTACCTTTTCTACATATTTTTAGGATTAGCTTCTTGCTTACAATTAGCGATTATATTGATGATTATATCATGATGATAATTTAGGATGCACAATTATATAAATGACTAAAATTATGAAATGATATTTTTTATGATTATTAAATGTGGTGGGAGACCACTTGGATGTACCTACATGTGATGAGTCAATGAACTATGGTTTGATCAATTGCATACTATTGATATTAAAATTTAAAGTTCAATATGAGAGCGAAGATGTGAAAGAGGAAGCCTCCATGGAGAATTTGCGCATGTGCACCACACTATTTTCTCTGTTTGCATTAGGGTTTAGATGAGTTAGGGTTTGAGCACACG